>CM056398.1:5333406-5703158 GCA_029718625.1 Synaphobranchus kaupii | reverse complement strand
GATTGTTGGTAAAAGGTCTCGATCTGCACGTGCGTGAGATGGTGAAGATCCAGTGCTTAAAGCGCTGTCTCTGACGGTCCAGCAGGAATGAAATAGAACTGTGTATTCTGTATATAAAGCAGCAGAGCTTTTTGTATTTTGTGCAGGTCACTATAAGAGTCTATAACAGTTGTGACTGTTTAGGTAGTACTTCTGTGGGTGCATCAGTGCACCACTGAAGTGACATATTAACTGTCCAAGATATTTTATAAAAAGTTGGAGAAAAAAAAAAGGTGTCGCTCTGAAGGTAAGCAATCCTGTGTATAATGCCCTGTCTGGCAGGTTGTAATATACAATAATGTAAAAATATTGGGATGGTGACACAATTTTTGTTGTTTTGAAATAAAACAATGAAATAAAACAATGAACATGAGGTTAACGTGCAGACTATCAACTTTAACTTGTAGGTATTGACATTCATATCAGGTGATATGTATAATAATTAAAGGCCTTTTTATACATCGTCCCCCCCCCCCCCCCCCCCCCCATTTTAGTGGAGCAAAAGTAATTGTAAAATTGGCTGCTCAGCTGTTTCTTACATTATTATTTCATGCACAAGCTAGCCAACAAAATGTCTAGATTTGATTCTAGATGTGGAATATGCATTTGAGTCTGTTTGCTGTTGTTTCTCAACATGGGGACCAAATAAGTGTCAATGCCAGTAAAAACAGACCATCATGGACATGCTCCCAATGTTTTGGCTATCAAAATCAACTGTTTGATACAATGTTAGTGTGAAAGAGTGGTCATTCTCAATCACATTAAAAAGGCTTTAAAGACGCTCAATTAAATATTATGAAAAGGCTTAATTTATTTTAAAACCGCAAGCAGGCCTACCAGCTTCACCTGGTCGATTCTCCCCACACAGTGGCATAAACAGGTTATATACCGGCCACCTGGCCTAATTGACAACTCACCACACCTGTGGGCTGTTGCTACTCACACACACAATTAACCAATTAACACTAAACTGAAGGGATTGACATGACAATTGCATTTGAACTGGGTGCAGCTGACCAGTACTAGTTATTGAAGGGCTTGATACATGGAAAACATTGAAAAACAAAAACACAAAACGTGAACAGAATACAATACATTTAAACTTTAAAATTAGCTCCCCACCCCCCCCCCCCCCCCCCCCCCCCCCCCCCCCCCCCCCCTCCAGTCCCAAGTAGTGAGGGCGCTCCCTCACAGTTAGGAAGCAAGAATGTGCTGGTGAGCTCAGCAATAGGATGACTAAAGAAGATAAACCCCTTTCAACCGTCGAACAGATCAAGAACACTCTCACAATGGAGGCATAAATGTGTCAAAGACTTCCATAAAAAGACTACATAAACCTCAGAGGGTTTACCGCAGGATGCAAACCACTGGTAAGCTTTGAGAATAGAAAAGCCAGGTTAGAGTTTTCTTAAACATACATTAAAAAACTGTAGATCTGTTCTGGTACAAAGTATTGTGGACAGATGAGATGAGTATTAACCTGTACCAAAGTGATGGATAGAGGAAAGTGTAGAGAAAGAAAGGAACTGCTCAAAGCAAAAGCACCCCTCCTCATCTGTGAAACATGGTGGAGGTAGTCTATTGCTTGGGCATGTATGGCTGCCACTGGACCTGGCTCACTTGTCTTTATTGATGATGTGACTGCTGACGGCAGCTGCATGATGAATTCTGAATCACCCGGGTCAATCACCCGTCCTAGATCACTTGATGAAGATGCCCCCAGAAACAAACAGGAACTGAAGATGGCTGCATTACAGGCTGGGCAGAGCATCACCAGGGAAGATACCCAGCATCCGGTGATGTCTACGGGTCTTTGACCTCTGGCAGTAATGGAATGCAACCGATATGCAACCAAGTACTAAATTTGAAAACTTAATTTCAGATTATATCAATTTTCCCAATTACTTATGCTCCCCTAAAATGGGGGAGACTGTATAAAATGGGCTGTAATTCCTACACAAATCACCCGATATGGATGTAAATACTCTCCGATTAACGCTGACAGTCTGCACTTATTCATTGTTTTATTTTGAATCCAATGTGCTGGAGGTCAAAGAGCCAAAACAACAAAGATTTTTGTCACTGCTTTTGCATTTAACTGTATCCCTGGGACCTCATTTCAACAATTGTGAGAGCATCAACACCATACTTATAAACCATTAGTTGCTCTTGGAGATGCAAAGATGCCTGAGCATGTAACTGTACAATTGCTTTAGTTAATATTTTCCCAGTATGTGTATAATTTGAGCTGTCTGATTTTTGTTGGGATTATTATTTCCTCAAACTGTTGTCCAATTTGGCACCTTGTTAAAGCAAAAATGTACTTATTAATATACAAACAGAGTATGGTAAAGTATGGCCTTCTTGACAATAACACTCAAGAGTTACACAGATTACTCCTTGTGGTGGTTATAAGGACTCCGCTCCCGTTTAATGCGAATAGTATATGTATGTTGGCATTCATGCTCTCGGCTATTATCTTTAAATTTATAAATCAATCATCTCTATATGTGCAGTTACTCCATTAAGGCAAGCCATTTGTGTGTGAATGTGGCATTGCTGTATTTTATACATTATCTTGAAAAGAGTGTAGCCATCCATTTTCATGTTTCCCCTCTGCCTCAGGCTTTCATAATTCATTGTAAAGTCTTCTCTGTACAATGGCAGATTTTTAAATGGATAGTTCACTTCCTGGGTTTAAAAAATGAATAATTTCTGTTTTAAATACAGAGTTTTGTGTTCAGTACAGGCTTGCTATACACGTGAACAGATTAATTTTTATTGTGTTTTATTCACAGTGAAACAAATATATCATACCAGTACATCTTTCCAAGAGCACAGTGGCCTCAGTTTGCAGGCTCCATAGGAAATAGTTCCAAACTAAAATAATATTAAACGTACATTTCTGAAGAATAATTTGGTTCATATACACATGTACAACCTCTGGACCTTTCTGTACAAAAACCTTTCTGTACAAGCTGCTTTGGAGTTACTTATAGTGTATTTTTTTTGCTGTAGGCCACATACTCGCAATGTAAAGTTGGCAGGTCATCAGAAATGTCTTTCAATATCTAAAATATCCTTCACTGCACACACAAACATACAATAAAAAACTATAAATATTTTTTAAAATCTTAGAAATTGAACAATTCCCTTAAGACTCGTTTTTCCAAGCATGACAGAAAGATATGTCATATAATTTACAGAAACAAGTCACAGCATTTTGTTGCCTATATACATTACCACCACAATACAAACTAGAAAGGTCGCTCGGAGAGCGCATCTCTCCGCCCATGCTGCATGTTGATGCATGTACCGTAAAATCAGGTATACATTGATAAGCAGTTGGAATTAGTTTTGAAGATTTGTTGGGATTATTGAAGTGTTTTTACTACTGACTCTGCAGGGGAAGCTCATACCATGGGCAGACAGAGTATGTATGAGTAAATATTTTCCATGTCAAAATAAAAAAATTTTGGCAGATTGTGCACTCTTGAGATATTACTGCTCATTGCTCATGTCACAGCTAACCATATACTAATCTTTATGGGCATATTGTATATATGCTCAGAGATCCATTGTGTACTTAGCTGTGACATGAGCAATGAGCACAAATATCTTAAGTTTGTCCATTTTTATATGAACTGTTGTATGATCAAAAATAACCTTATAAGGCTTGTGATGCAAAATACCAAATTACTCCTTTTAAAGCCCTAAAGCTATTAATAACTCAATGTAATGTTTATATCTGAATTAAGAACAATAACAACAACTAATATCAGTCCACTATGTCCTATATATGAAAATCAACAGTGAATAACTAAGCTACAGCAAATATTGATTTGATAGTATGTACATCATTACATTATCCATCTGATCCAACTATGGTTATCATATATTAACATTTCAATTGCACTTCAATTCAGTTGTGTCCTGTAGCCTATGTAGGCTAATGTATGACAACAATAGCTCAGTGCATACATATATATATATATATATATCTATATATATAGATATATTTACAGCAAAAGCCCAATGTCAATCTGTATCTAACTGCGGGTGCTCCAGGCCTACAGTCTCCCACTATAGCTTTGACTAGCCTTGCCAGGCAGCTACCTTATGGCATTCTAGCCTAGCATCACCAGCCTGATCACGTGACCTCACATTCTGTTTTCACTCCCATATCAGTCTGGTAGCACCCGTTCAAACTGATTCCCAGTTAATCACAACCGTTTAACTAATATGAGGCAGGGCTAATACGATGATTGTACCCACATGACTAACCCACGTTTCATTGCTCCGATTGGTTGTAGGTCTGTCCAATTCCGTGCAGAATAATTTTGGTCTGCAATCATTGATAAGGCCCCCTTGGAAATCCAAAATGAATCGAGTTTCCAGTCAAACCCCATTAACTTTTTTCGAATTGGGTTTGGCGAAGCCAGGCTAATGTCATTATATCAAAAATTTGTATATCTAATGTTCTTTTAACGATGTGAACAGAGTTCAATTGGCCATATTTAGCTAGCTAACTAACTAGCGTTTTTTACCTTTCTGTTGTGTGAGAAAAAAAAGAAATGGAGCCACATTGGCTACGTTAACCATGAGAGTTCTGATTCACTTTCACAATACATTTTCAAGTTATTTAATACTGGTTAGGCTAACGTTACCAAGCGTAACAAGCCTACAAGGTGTGTGGCTAGCTAGCCTAGAAGCTAACGCCGTTGTAATAACATTACTATTTTGGTCACCTTCCTAAGCCAGTACACCCAAGTTCGCTACTTCTAGCTAGCGAGGTTGCCTGACTAGCTAGCCTATTTAAGCTTATCAGTTAATTGATGATGGCTTGAATAGGCAGATAGAATGCTAGTTAGATAGGTGAAAGAACTTCTATAGCCTATCCGTTAACCGGAACTCCGCTGGTCAATCACATCGGGGGGTATGTCAGAAAACGGGTTTACTGGAATCTCCTGAGTTTGCCTACCCTGAGATTGAATTGAATTAATCTCAGGGTTAGCAAACTCAAAATTTTCACTAAACCCGCTTTCTGGAATACTCCCCCGAATAGTCCAGTTACATCAACTACCCAAATCGGCTAGGCTACCAATAACACAGAGAAAGGGGACTACTTCACGTGAACAGAAACATGTAGCGGTAATACTACGATTTTCAGAAATAATATGGTTATTACCTTATATTTTCCTCGAATGTCGAACGTAGAGCTGTTCCCGTTGTATCCAGCAGACTAGATGTAGTTTTTCTGAAAGAACAAACTATTCATGCTCTGGGGCATAATCTAGTGGTCAAAATCACTAAAACATGGCGGCGCCCCCATTGCAAAACATTGTAAACGCGTATATATTTATTATTTCGAACACCACTGATCAAATCCGCTCCAAAATGTAATGGGTTCATCCTTGGCCCATACTACACATACATACTATACTACACACAAATTGGTTTGGTAGTTTTTTACGTAATCCTGCCCACAAACAAACAAACTAACAAACAAACAAACTCACCCACACCACCGAAAAACATACCCTACATTGTACAGACTTTTCTTTTAAGGACTTACCACATTGTATTTGAAAATTGTACCATTATTATTATTATTATTATTTAATGTTCTGATGTATTCCTTGAATATGATATCCCTTTCTGAACACAGGGGTCATATATTGTCTAATTTAAAGTAGTATTACGCTAGTAAAGTGTAACTGAATGGAGACTGCACACCGAATGTGGGAAGCAGGACTGTATTTTACTCTAGTCTAGTAAGATGGAACAGAGGGCAGTGTTCATGTTTCTATTAGTAAAAGAAAACTAGAAGTAAAACTACTTTATAGTACTAGCTAACAAGTATAGTAAAAGTACTTGATAAAGTATTAATGAAGTGTTTTACTCCAGTACAGTGTGAAGGATCTCTGTGTTTTATTCCAGTAAAGTGTCAAGGAAACCTCTGTTTTTACTCCTGTAATATGTGAAGGACATGTTTTACTGCAGTAAATTCTAAGATACGTATGTGCTTTACTAGTATAATATACAGGAAACATGTGTGTCACCCTAGTAAAGTGTGAATATGTGAATAAAAACCTGCCATTTTACCAAAGTAGAATGTACATGAAGCCAGTGCTTTTTTCCAGTAGGTGTAAAGAAGGTGTGTGTTTTACTCTTTTATGATGGAAAGGAGCTCTGTGTTTTGGTCTTGTAGAGTATAAAGGGGCCTGTACTTTGGTCAATTTAAATATACAGGAAGCCTGCATTTTATTTTTGTAAACTCTAAAGGAAGTTTGTACTTTACCAAAGAATAAAGTGTGAATGAAGCCTTGGTTTTACTCTGAAAACACTGCAAAAGTGTTACTGTCATAAAGCGTAAAAGAAGCTGGTGTTTTACTCAAGTGTAAAGGAAGCCTGAATTTTTGGTCTTGTAAAGTATAAAGGAAGTCTGTGTTTTACACTGTCATTTTTAGTAGTTTAAATGAAGCTTGCATTTTTATCATAGTTAAAATGTGAATGCAGCCTTTAATGTAATCTATCAATGTAAAGGAAGCCTGTGGTTTTATCACTGTAAAATTAAAAGCGATTAATCTTGCAATGTAAAAGGAAGCCTGTGGTTTTAGTACTGTAAAGTGAAAAGGGAGCTTGTTTTATTCTTGTGAAGGAAGCTTGTATTTAACTCTAGTATGTGTGAAGGTTTTAGTCTTGTATATGTGTAAGGAAAGTCAGTGCTTTTCATAGTATAAAGTGTAAAGGCAGCTATTGTTTTACTTAAGGTTAATTCAAAGGAGACCTGTGTTTTCACTCCTCTCAATATGTCCCACAGCATGTTGGAGAGCAGTAGCCGCCTGGATGAAGAACACCGTCTCATTGCCCGCTATGCTGCCAGACTCGCTGCTGACGCTGCATCAGCGGTGAGAGACTGTAAAAACTGTAGTGGTACAGTTTGATGAATGTGGAATACTGCACAGTGTTGCAACGACTGTGGAATGCTGTGTCACAATGCAGTGACTGTGGAAAACCACTGCATTACAGCAAATGATCTATTGCAAAAAACACAGTTCTTTCCGATAACTATATTTCCTGAAAATCTAATAATAATAATAATAAATATAGCTGCAAGCAGCGATTCCCGGGGACCGAGCGGCATTAGCAGCATTTGTCAAACACAGAAACCGCAAAATGGTAGACAACTCGAGACAGTGTTGACCCAAAAATACAAATATTTGTTTCTAATCAGGGCTTTTGCCATTGTTGATGGTATCTTAACCCGATCCAGTAAAGGCTTGCGTATTAAGTCCTTAAGTACAAGTGAAACAGTGAACAGTTAATACTGTTAAATTTCTTAACTTTTGCAATAAAAAGGTGTTTCTTAATGTGAAAACAACATTAAAAGAAGCATAGCATTTGCACAATAGTTTTGCCAAACATTAACTTAGCCATTGGTACCAAGCTGGAATTGAAAATGCTGACCACATACATGGAAAGCCAAGATTGTATGCACTAGGCCAAAGTAGGTTAACAGAAATGAGGAGGCCAAATAAGACTTGTGTGTTGCGGGTATCAGATTGTTTTGGCTTACTGACTTCATAATTCAAACAGATAACAGGTAATATTGTGAAATTTCTTAGCCTTTGCAATAAAAAAGAACATTCTTACAATGACGTGCACATTGTGTGCCTCAAAAAAAAACTTTGGAACAGGTGGGGATCGAACCACCAACCTACTACATGGCAGTCAAATGCCTTAACCACTAAGCTACAGGAATTTTCACAGTTGGTATAGTAGGTAGACGACCTGTTAAACAAAGATAGTGTACTTGGAGGATGGCATACCTGCCATCCCAAAATTTGTATTTCTTTAGTGCCACCACGCAGATTGATTGGGTTAAAACTGCAGGGCTCAAGTCTTGATCTAACTCTCAATCAACCCACCAAGTTTCAGAACTTTATATCGGTTTTAGAAGTACTAGCATTTGTGCAATAAGCCACGCCCAATGCAAAATTCATTGGCTTCTCATTCGGCCAATTTTTGACATACACCTTAGTAAAGTAATGCATGTATGTAGGGATGCGGGTTGAGTCACTTGAACATGTTTGGTGCAAATTGGTCTAATTCTGTGGGATGAGTAGCATTTTAAGTGTTTTACAAAAAATGCTAATTAGCGGAAAAATTGAACATGGCAGACTTCATGGTTTCTTGAGGCAAATTCGTTGGGCAGGAGTAGTAGCGGGGATGTATCCACCAAATTTTGTGACTGTAGATCAAACGAGGCGTTGGCAGTGGGCGTGTCGTATAATGGTTAAGGAACTGGCCTTGTAACCGAAAGGTTGCAGGTTCGATTCCCAGGTAGGACACTGCCGTTGTACCCTTGAGCAAGGTACTTAACCTGAATCGCTTCAGTATATATCCAGCTGTATAAATGGATAATATGTAAAAAAAAAATAATAATAATAAAAAAGAAAATGCTACAAAGTTGTGTAAGTCGCTCTGGATAAGAGCGTCCTGCTAAATGCCTATAATGTAATGTAATAATGTGTCAATGATTTTTAGTGAATTTTTAAATATTTTCTTATATTTGGATCTATACAGATGACTATACAGGTGACTTGATGGTTCCTTGAGGCAAATTTGTTCAGTATGAGCAGAAGGACCCGCTATACCACATTTTGTGACTCTAGATAAAACGGGGCGTATGCAATGGGCGTGTCAATGATTTTCAGTGAATTTTTAAATATTTTCTTATATTTGGATCTATATAGCGCCACTACGTGGCTAGATTGGGTTGAAACTATAGAGGTCAATTCCTTATGTTACTCTTAATAGACCTACCAGGTTTCATAACTTTCTGTTAAATGATTTTGGAATTATCAGCATTTTTGTGATAAGTCACGCCCATTGAAAATTCATTGGCTGGTCATTCGGCCATCTTTTAAAATATCAAAATTCTGAATATAACTTTTATGAGGCATGGTCTAAGGGGTGTGACTCCCAGGTTTAATCCCAATTGGTAAAATTTTGTAGGAGGAGTAGCATTTTAAGAGTTTTTACAAAAAATGCTAATTAGCAAAAAATCCAATATGGCGGGATTTATGGGTCCTTGAGGCAGATTTGTTCGGAATGAGCAAAGGGACCTGTACACCAAATTTTGTGACTCTAGGTCAAACGGGGCGTCGGCAGTGGGCGTGTCAATGTCAAAATTTTGTCACGTGCACTACAGCGCCACCAGGTGTTCAATCTTCGTCATTATATAGAGGATCCAAGAGTTTGGCAATCGCTACAAGCGTGCCAAGTTTGGTGATTCTACGCCAAACCAGCTCACGGGAATTTTAGGTGAAAGATGAGGAAAAAAAAAGAAAAAAAAAAAGAATCTGAACAGATACAATAGGGTACCAGCAGCTACGCTGCTTTATGAATCAATTTGCATTTTAGAACCTTAGTTGAACAACAGTGTAAACGGTTTTACCTTTACATTAATTGTTTTGATAGGGATATTAATGACGAAATAATGGGGGGCTGCTGGGTAGCCACATAAATTGAGCACCACGGTCTCAGATAGAATCTGACCCCCGCGGCGCACAATTGGCATTATGTCACCCAAGGGATATATGGGAGGGATTCAGTCAGCGGGGATAGCCGTGTTCATTGCTCTTGCGACCCGTTTTGCATTCCGGGCCCCCATGGCTTGCTCTCTGCGTATGATTGGGTTTCCTCCGCCCCCGCTCTGCGCATGCATGGCTTGTGGCTGCGGTGAAAAGAAGCATTTGAATGACACTGCTTGTTTTGAAGAACCGTGAGTTGTCTTCACTCTCCCGAGTCGGCAGTAGGGGCTGTATTTGTGCACACTTGTACATAGTTCACAGATTGGATATTCCAAATTCGGGTGGGATTGGAGATACCAAATAATTTTTATTTATTTTTTAAATATTCACATTTTCAGATGATACAAAACTGAGGGGCTTACCAGTTTGGAGTCTAGTAAAATAACCCAAGAAGATTTGCACAGAATTGTAAACCTGGAAAATGGCATTTAATTGTGATGCCTTGGCTGTGGGAAATAAAATAAATGAAGACTCAAGATTTCATTTTGAAAAATACCTGTTCAGGTCTAGGCATTGTGCTGTAGTAGTTATAACATTAACATAATGCTGGGATATATAGCAAACACATCAATGAAGGTTTATTTATGTATAGCGCCATTTCCAAATAGCAACCCTCTCTGGTCAATTAGGCACCCAAGTCTTCAGTGCAGTGCTGCAGTGATTTGCTTTTTAAAAACAACTGGGCATTACAAATTGGGATGAGGAGAGAAAAATAAACATTGCTCTGTCTAATTGCATCTAATGATGATAGATGGACGTAATTTTCTGTATTGTATGAACATCATGGATAGTGGTGTCTTAAAGCTGGAGTACGCAACTTTAAAAAAAATTAAAAATATTGGGGAATGGTCATGCTTAATTGGTAGCAATCATAGAATAAACTGTTCTGGGGTGCGTTTCCCGATAACAATCAATCTTAGGGTTAAGTGCAATTTCAACAAGCGATTCTACACGATGGCTCTTTAATTTGTAACACGCATTTCCCAAAACAGTTCTTAAAGCGTGAACGCGCAGTCACCTCTTAAGCGCTACTTAACCAGAGGTGTAAAATCCGGGTTCAGAAAGTAAAAAGTCCTCCCCAGTATTTAGTTCCAATCACCTTGATTTGCTAATTTGCACAATTCTTCAGCCAAGAAGTAGAACTAATTAGTGAAATCAGCTGGCTGAGTTCATGGGTGGAAGAAACACATAGCAGGACTTTTCCTTTCTGATCCTTGGATTTTACATCTCTGTAATTCTGTCTGTGGTGCTGTTGATACGGGAGGAGGAGGGGCGATAGATTGGGAGACGTGAACCCCACTGTATTGCCCAATACATGGCCGGTTAGGCACGTCAAATTTTATTTTGAAATAAAATCTTTTTCCCACTGATTTTACTTATTTATTTATAGGGCTATTTAATGAATGGCTTTTATGGGTAATTTCCAAATATATAAAAATAAGTAAATTAAAATAAATAAACATAAATATTGTTGCATCTAACATCACTATAAAAAAAACAATCAGTGGTTATGGTAACCGTAAAATGAAATGAACACTAACACGAAAAATCTAATAAAGTATGTGATTTATGGGCTTCTAAAACGCACTTAACCGTCTACGACTGGTCTGGAGTAATGGTTATTCTACGAGCGTTTCTAAGAGCGTCTTAAGTTAAGATGCTTTTGGGAAACGCACCCAAAGTTCAAGAAGCTTCGTACGAAGGGTTTTACGACATCTTAGCCTAACGATGCTTTTGGGAAACGCACCCCTGAGAGAAATCCAGCACCATAAACTTTGTTTATACACTCAAATTCTGCATTCTAAAACCAGCGATTCGGTCCAAATTTTGTTTTCAAAACAAAGTGTCTTATGACCATAGACCGTAGAACCAATCGAAGAGATAGGCTGGTTCACATGGCGAACCAATCAACAGTGAGATTGACCTTGCTAGTTCACCAGCTAGAAATTTCACAGCGACCCGTTACACCGGTGCTATTTCACACAAAGAAAAAGAAAAGGGAATTGGATAAAGCTTGCTCGAAAACTGGAGTAAACATGCATGCTAATTTTAGAAGGTGGCGGGATGTTCGGGAGCGAATTGGTTTAAAGACAGACGTGGACCTCCTATATTCTACTGGAAAGGTAGGTCAAAAGTTTCAACACGAATTTACCTGGACTTAATTAATTGCCAACTGTAATTGCCTATAATATTCATAACGTTACTTTATTCGGCGGCTAGTTCTTGGAAGAAGGAAATGTTTGCTAACGTTATATGTCATATAGATTGCGTTAGCTAGAACCAGCTACTTCCCTATAAATTACCATGCATACCAGATTAACACTACACAAACTCAGTGTTATGCAACAACTCTGCAACAACAGAAAAGATTCCGTTATTTTACCTGGACTTTTAGATTTTTACTATAATGTTATGTATACCAGTCTGTAATCCTGCAATCGTATCAAGAAGACTTGCACATTCACAACGAGATCTGTGGAAGCAGTGGGGTGGGGGGTGTGTCTCTTTGTGGGCAGGGTCAATGGATGTTATGTTTTGACAACACGTGACCGTTGGGAAAAAGTTGCGTACTCTAGCTTTAAATCATATGTTTATATTATAAACACACTTTTGAATCCTTTCTCTCCATTACAGTGTTGCCCACAGCACACGGCAACAGTGTTTTCCACAGTTGTGTAGTTGAAGATGGATAATACCTGTTACCTCTGCATGAGAATGTTCTTTAAAATGCTCTCCCTCCTTCACAGCTCTCATGCGGGAAAGGAGGGCTGGATCCCCAAGCTGCCATTTTAAAGAACATTATAATGCAGAGGTAAAAGAAAAGGTGTTATCCACCTTCAAGTACACAACAGTATTTTCCTCAGTTGTGAAAGTGGATAACACCTTTTACCTCTGCATTATAATGTTCTTTAAAATGGCAGCTTGGGGATCCAGCCCTCCTTTCCAGAGTTGTAAAGTAAGGTGAAGTCACAACAGTCCAGTCTGATAGTATAATGCCAGTTATGAGCCACAAATATATGAAGATGGCAAGCAGTGTGACATTCTCTTCTCATTTCTTTTTGATAGCAACAAGCTCAACAGCAGCGAGGGGCATCAGATATTGCACTCTCTCTGGACGCAAACAAGCAACAGCGGCAACTTATTGCAGAGTTAGAAAACAAAAACAGGTGAGAATTCCATTCAGTTAGAATTTTAAGAAATCCTAAAATGAGAAATAAAGCTTTACCCACTGGTACATGAAGGGAAGTGTGTTTGTGTGTTTGTGTGTGTGTGTGTGTGTGTGTGTGTGTGTGGTGTGTGTGTGTGTTAGTGATGCGCAGGTTGACTGAAAATCAGTGGACCCCACGGGTTAACAGCAGGTCAGGTGGATCGGGTTATAAAAAATGGGTGGCGGGTGGGTGAGAGAAAAATTAACGTAATAAATTATGTTATTTTAGATCAACTAAAAATATATTATTACATATTAATTTGTTGTCTGCTATGCATTAGTAGTCAGCGTTGGGAAGTAGCGGAACTACTTGTAAAGGGGCTTAACTAGGCTAGGCCAAATAGGCATAGGCATAGTATATACAGTATACATCAGAAGTGAATACACCCCTGTGCAATATCACTTAAATGTCAAATGATTCAAAATTGTATCACCTCTCAATAATTGCATTATTTATAAGTTGACAAGTAGAGTGTTTCCTCTTATGAACAATCAAAAACAAATACTTTCGAAAGACTATAGTGAAAATACAGGCCTCAAAGTAGAAACTCAATGCATCAAAAGTGAGTACACCTGTGATCACTGACACACAATTTAGAAAGTTACGCAATCATTTTTAATATTTGGTCGCATATCCTTTGCATGCCATGACTTCCTGATGTCTGTGACCCAACAACATCAAAAGACTCAATATCTTATTTTCTGGTACTCTTACAAGCGATACCATGACATCTCTGAATTTTAATGGATCTCTATGGGAATTGGGGGGTGGGACTAGATTTAGCTGTAAATTATGCTGGAACAGTATGGAGTACATGGTTGGTAAAATGGCTGTAAGTCATCATGGGTCTGTGGTATCAAACAAGCCTCAAACCATAACTCTGCCGCCAGATATGCAGTAGATATGGATGGGTCACTTTAAGGGTTTCTTCTCCTGACCTATTTCCATAGAGTTCAATAGGAACATTTGTCAAGAGAAACAACCCTTAAAGTGATCACTATAGTCTTTCTAAAGTATTTGTTTTTGATTGTTCATAAGAGGAAACACTCTACTTGTCAACTTAGAAATAATGCAATTATTGAGAGGTGATGCAATTTTGAATCATTTGACATTTAAGTGATATTGCACTCACTTCTGATGTATACTATTGGTGCGTGCAACTGTCTCAAGTTTACATGTGGATCATAGGGTGTTTATCAATATCTGTTCTTGTGAACTCCTGTGACGTAACATTTAATGGCACAAGTCATGTTCCAATAGAAGGAGCTCAAAGAAGCGACAACTGTTAAAGATCCCGTAAGTGTTCTTGATTTTCCCCAAATTAGCATCCGACCAATGCATCCTCGCCCAACGAGAACAGATTGAATATCCCATAATTCATTGCTTGATGGCGGACGAGACAGGGCAAGCACACAACTGCAAATTTTTAGTTTCTTGTTTCACCAATAAATGTGATAACTAAAAATAATTTTAAACATCAGGGTCGATTTTACTAAGATCCCAATAATTGTGCGGGCACAACCAAAGTATTTTCATTTGTTATCATTTCACACTTTGCGGGTGATCAGCTGATTACATTTTAAGAACACAGTGAAAAGACTGCCAGCAATGTTGCCATTTTTTATGGTATTTTTCTTTACCGTGTAGGGTGTAGGCTACTGTTACACTGAACAAGCTGGGCGGTTTACTACAAACTGTTTCACTGGATGTCTCTTAGTTTCTGTCGGGAGTTACAGATGTTTGTAAGGACTGAAATGATCGTAATTATGCTTACTAGCACTACTCGCGCCATTAGTATCATATATAAGTAACAGAGAGCCTAGAGTGCAGGCTACAAGCCCCTCTTATACCCACCCTGAGCATCAAATGCAAACCAGACATGATATTAGAACAAAGTACGTAATGCTCCGCTTACCCAATCTCAGCTGGTCATTACTTAGCTTCGTGGTGGCTAGCTAAAATACATTGCAGAGCTCATCGGTAATGCTCCATCTTGCGGTGCAGCCACTTGCAGAAGTACCAAATTCAATAGGATTCAATGGAACCACGTGAAGGGGCTGGTGGTGCAGTGGTTAGCAATGTTGCCTCACAGCTAAAAGGTACCGAGTTCAAATCCCGAGGGCCCTTCTGTGTGGAGTTTCCTCTGGGTACTCCGGTTTCCTCCTTAGGTTAGGCTAATTAGAAAATCGCCCATAGGTATGAGTCTGTGAGTGAATGGTGTGTGTGCTCTGTGATGGATTGGCGACCTGTCCAGGGTGTATTCCTACCTCTCGCCCAATGCATGCTGGGATATGCTCCAGCCCAGGAATAAGCGGGTTAGATAATAGATGGATGAAATCACGTGATGAAATCACCATTTCCTTTCTAGTTCTTGTACATTTATGTGAGAAAATTATGGTTTTATGCAGGTTGGGTGTGTATTTCCAAATTGTATAAAATCATTAGGTCAGGTGGTTGGCGGGTGAGTAATTGATGAGTGTGCAGATTTAGATGACGGATATTATAGCTGGATTTGGAATTGAAATTTAATATATGAATTTACTGGGCCTAATTACACAATCAATTAATATTTTTCTGGACATGTAAGCATGCCATATTGTAATTGAGGGTATTTAATTTAACTGAATTTTCAATTCATTCATTAAAAAAAGCTTACAGAATATTATAGCCATTTGTCCTGAACTGACTGATTTTAAACAGAATGAACTCCTAACTGCGACTGATTAATATTTAATCTAATACTTAATACTTATTAAGTAATAATCAGTCAATAGTCACTGGTATTAGCACATGCATATGTTTGTCACAGAGAGATACTGCAAGAGATCCAGCGGTTGCGGTTGGAACATGAGCAGGCCTCTCAGTTGCCACCTGACAAGGCCCAGCAAAACCCCACTCTGCTGGCTGAGCTTCGACTTCTCAGGTACCCACATATGCACACAAACATGCACGCACACACGTATATACATATGCACACTGCACACACACACACACACAAACATGCACAAACAAATACACTCCACTAACATGCATAAACTAACATCAGATAAGCTCTCGAGTCTCTTTTGAGCCAGGAGCACTGTAAGCACACTCTGATGCATTCACATATGACTATTTTACACCTTACAGGCTGCACAGTACTTCTGAATAAAGGAAATATCTCAGGCATATCTCTCACTGACAACTGGCCTGCAGCAACCTAGATTATTGTTGATTATTCAACTGGTTACTATGGGATTGTTGACTACTCAGAAAATCTATTTTCTAACTACAACTGTCCTCTGACTGTTTTTGGAGATTTCCATAATCAGAAAAAAATGGCTGAAGATTTCAGGAAATGGGAAATGGATTTACAGTAAATGGAAAACATTTGAAAACACAAGTTATTTGTAATTTCATTTTAAACGGTCAGTCAATACATGTTGGATTTCTGGTAAATTAGAACATTTCCATGCAAATTTTCCACAGGAATATTGCCAACAAGTTATTTTTTTATTATTTAAAACACATGCCAGCACACTGTATTCTCAGTGTGGATCAGGTTCACAGGTTACTAATAGGCAGGGTTGTTACATGGGTTGTATATCATGTATAGATCTATTATCATGTATAGATCTGTGCCCTGAGTTTTGACAGTGCACAGATCATGATTTCATTACATGCACACTTAAGGAAAACTTACAGCTACATCTACCTTCAGCTTCTATTCAAAAAAAAGTCGCCGTTGCACCAGTCATGCATAGTGCCCACTGTACAAGCCTCTGGAGGCAGTATTATGATCTGGGGTTGCTTCAATTGGTCAGGTCTAGGCTCAGCAACGTTATGCAGCAATAAAATGAAGTCAGCTGAGTACCTGAATGTACTGAGTGACCAGGTTATCCCATCAATGGGCATATTCCAGGACGACAATGCCAAGATTCATCGGGCTCAAATTGTGAAAAAGTGGTTCAGGGAGCATGAGGAATCATTTTCACACATGAATTGGCCACCAGAGTCCTGACCTTAACCCCATTGAAAGTCTTTGGGATGTGCTGGAAAAGACTTTATGGAGTGGTTCGACTCTCCCGTCGTCAATACAAGATCCCAGCCAAAAATGAATGCAACTCTGGACGGAAATAAATGTTGTGACGTTGCATAAGGTTGTCGAAGCCGTAATCAAAGCTAAAGGCGGTCCAATGAAATATTAGAGTGTGCGACATTTTTTTTGGCCAGGCAGTGTATTTTTCCTGCCAAACTGCCTGCCTCCGTCGCGATGTTATCCAATGGGGAGAATTATTCTTTGAGGGTATGGTCCGTATCAAACTTATCGCCCAATAAAAACGCTTCATACTAATGTTTTTTAATGTTAATATAGCTAATGGCTTCATGCTTTCCAAGAAGTTACTGTGGCCTAATGATCAGAGTTGCTGTCTCTCACACAGAGGATTGTGGGTTTGAGCCCAGCAGGGCACATGCTTATTTTCCACAAAAACAATGTGCAACTGTTAAGTACTTTTCATTTATTAGACTGTTATTATTTTCACATTAACACATTAACATATTTTTATTGCAAAGGCAAAAGAGGTTTCCAATATTAACTGTTCAATGTTTCACTTGTATTTCACTTGTACTATATTACACCCTCCCAAAACCAGACGCTCGCTCTTGTCTGGTTTGGGGATGGTGTTACACTCTGCTCTTGTGGTCATGACTGACTGACTGACTGTGGAAACCGAACCTCAACGTACCCTTGCCTCGGCCAACATTTCTTTATTCATTAATTTCTTCACTTCAGCTCTGTTCACTTTATCCTTTTCACACATAACACAATGTCACCATAAAATTAACTACTAGGAAAATTAAGAATTTATGATAATAGCCTACATTAAGAATTTATGATGCCTCCTTTAAGCTGCAATCCTTTAAGAGATCGGATTTATAAGCCACCAATTCCCAAACATATCTGATTCATGGTTAGTCACGTAAAAAAAAACAACAACAATAGCCTCCGAATGTGGCTCTAGTCTACGCTACTCTGCATATAATGAAGCTTACTGCAAACACTTTTAATTATAATAATAAGAAGAAGATGAATAATCTCTGGTATGTACTTTCTTAGTAGTACCTATTGTTTTCTTTCTGGCTAAGATTCCTGGGAAATATGCGTTGTCCAATTAAGCTTGTTAGCCAACATTACTGTTGCCAGAGAAAGGTCAGTCTGCTTCTAGTCAGGAAGCAGATACACGCCAGGCTACTACGAAGCAAATCAACATGCCTTATAGCCTACATTCATTGCATTACAGAAAACTAAACCTAGATGTCTGGTACCAAAACATTTCCTGCAGGTAACGTTCTACACTACCGGAAAAAAAACTGCGAAGGAATTCTGCTGTGCTTATGAACTCACTAACTCGCTCGCTAGCTCATAGCCCACACATGGAAGGTTGGAGTTACGCATCCGGCAATCCAGTGTCGAATAGCCTAACGTTAAATGTATTTCATTTTCTATAGAATACTAATAGCCCTATTTTAAAACTGTATTTCCATATTTTACTGATGCAAAGTATTTAGGCTGTACTAGCTATTTAGGCTGTATGTCTTTCAGCTAGAATGTGTTTGCGTCTAGCCCATTGTGCATGCATGTCTCCATATAGACTTGGTTCATTAATTTACATGCTTCTTCATGATCCATAGCTCAGGTGGTGCTGTTCATTGTATTTCATTACACATTAAATACTGCTCATCTACAAACTCTTTTAATGTAATTGTGTGCTGTCTGTAATAGGATAACTGTTCTCATTCTTGTCAGTAGAGGGCGATATGGTTACGCGAATGTCTGCATGCATTTCTTTGGAATGCATGTCTCTCTCCATGTTTATCTTCATGCATTATTCATCATTAGTTAGCTATAAAAAATAAGTGATATCAGATCAAAAATGTCTACGACGTAAAAAAAAGCCAAGTTACTCACGCATAGCCTACATAGCGCTGTCTATAAGTCCTTAATTCCAACTTGCAAAAACTAGGCCTGCCTTTAAAAGTATTGATCAGATCAAAAACGTCTACGACGTAAAAAAAAAAAGCCAAGTTACTCACGCATAGCCTACATAGCGCTGTCTATAAATTCTTAATTCCAACTTGCAAAAACTAGGCCTGCCTTTAAAAGTATTGATATCAAAATGTGGCCAAGTTACAACTAA
The DNA here is from genome assembly GCA_029718625.1 of Synaphobranchus kaupii. Taxonomy (NCBI): domain Eukaryota; kingdom Metazoa; phylum Chordata; class Actinopteri; order Anguilliformes; family Synaphobranchidae; genus Synaphobranchus; species Synaphobranchus kaupii. The sequence continues at coordinate 5,684,132 of CM056398.1, read as the reverse complement.
CAATATTGCCTATCGTAGCTCATAAACTAGCTCTATTCCAAAGCAATGTAGGCTATGCGTGAGTAACTTGGCTTTTTTTTTTTACGTCGTAGACGTTTTTGATCTGATATAATATTGCAAAGTGGTTCATGTTTTACATGTTTTAATATAACAGGAATAGGTGCACATTATAGGGAATGGTCAGTGGACAGTTTAATGTTCAGAAATTCTAATTAATGTAAGTTTGATACCAAACATACAAGACCTATTGAAGATATTAGTATTTCTGCATTGCTTAAACAATTTACACTGATAATAACAGACTGCAGAAACTGGTGGCTATCCACGCAAATGTGGAATTATTTGAACCAAGTGCTGTGGCAAGAGACCAGAGTACATATAAGCTTGGAACAGGGACTGTGAATAAGCAGCAGCTGCCAAGATGTTGAACTGTATTTCATTATTTTTTACTTTTGAAATTTTATTTCAGACTTTTTGGTTTTGGCGTACAATTTACAATTGTACAATTTTACCGAATAACAAAGGCAAAACGTATAACCTAAAAAGGTTTTTAAAGCCTGGGAGTGCATTTCAATGAATGGCAAATAAACTAATAGGGTCAGAGGAAAATCGGTGTGCAAGAAACCTATCCATTCTCATTAATTCCCATAATTCCTGTTACATCATGTTAATATCCCATATATTCCCATTAAATTCCAAGGAAAATTCCCATTTTGAAAATTCCTGGAATTTTGCAACTCTAAGGGATTTTGCTTAAATCTAAGGCTGTTGCTTAAATCATATTATTTGTCAAGCAAGCAATTAAGGAGCATATCTTCATTTCTAAAATGTTTAATCTAGAAAATGTTTCAAATGTAAGTGTTAAATTTAATTAGGGCCCAAACAATGATGTGGTGAATTAATTTAATTTAGCAAACAAACATACGTAGTTTTATTTCTTGCTAGCTAGCTTACTGCTGAGTACTGCTGAGCTAGCTTACTGCTGACTTGTTAATATCTGCAAAAACATATCTGCAAAACACATGGATAGCATTTTACAAGTATAATCTGAATAATGGAATGATGGAAATAATCTGAATAATTAACTGGCAAACACATCTCTTTTCTCTTAGGTGCACATTAGCATTGCGTTTTCTTCTCATCACGTTAAAGAATGTAGCCAAATTAATTTGGCACTTGATTTAGTCAAAACGATTTAAACATTAGAAAGCATAAATTTAAGAGTAAAACCTCTTAAATTGCTGGAACCAGCATTGAGCGCAACGCATATGCATAATTTACCCAAATATGTGCTGTTCATTAATCACTTAGCTAAACTGCATTATCTTCCCATGACAACACATTTTGTGTAATCACAAATGTGGATATTGGAAAATGCTGTGCAAGTTTATTTAGGCTACCTATTCATCTTTGCTATTGAGCAAATCAATTGTTTTATTGTTAGGAAATTATACGGAAAACTTCACTTGGCTTTCTAATGGATTGGACTCACACCTAAAGTGGAGACCGAGGGAACATTCTGGTCTCAAAAGGGATTCCCCCAAGTGAAGTTTACAAGTGAAGTTTACGAGGGTGGAGCAAAAACTGGATTGGGACGCAGCCTGAGACATTCATTGCTCCTGCAGCCAAACTATGAATGGAAACCTCAAACTCCATGTTTTATTTTTATTAGTACATGATTTGTGACAACTCGGCGAATACGGAGATTCTAAGTGTCACTATTCTCCTGTAGCAAGGCCATTTAACAAGAAACCCCCACCCAGTCTTGCCTGAAACTATACCTACCCATGCATGACATAGTGGAAAATAGCGTCTGTGTGTGAGTTCATAAATATATTTATTCATCATATAAAATTTTAATTCCATCATAGCAACAAGATAAACCCAACAATCGTACGCTAAAAAAGCTGTGAAAAGCCCTGCTCACTCAAATGCAAAGTAAACACGTGAAATTATTGTGTCATATACCACGTCAATCTACTATAAATATCTGCTACTAAATATGAAATAAATATACATTCCTACCATTGGTTTTACACATAGATGTTCCTTTCAAAAGTCAGTCGTCATTTATTGTCTTGGACAATCTGTTTGAGAAATACACACCAGTTTAGCACATTATTACACAATTTAGAACGTTTGTGGGCAGTACCCCATATGCCCTACCTGCAGCTCTGAAGTAATTTACGTCATTCCGGTTTTATTCAACGGTTTTATCTGATAGATGACAGTATATCCTTCTCAACGGTGTTTGCAGTTTTTTTCTAGGATGCTTTGAATGATAATTTACAGCCCAGCATAACAGCATTTTTTTATCTATACTATGACACAAACAGCTACAGAAAACGCATTCGCTGATGGGAGTTTTTCTTCCGCAATATGAAAAAAGTACTGCTTGTAATTTGCGGTTCTTCTCGCTGGCTACACATGTGCGTTAGTTTATGTGCGTTAGTTTTTCCACTCGATCACTGTCTTGTCCAGTAGGCTATGTTAGATATGGTTATTTTCGCATTTGAGTGCATTTCATACACTGTAGTGTAAGCATTCATTCCTCAGTCATGTTTATGTTTGATGTACCGACTTTCATTGAAGCTAGAACATTTGGCAGCATTTTCCTGTTGGTGGAATATTATTTTATTGTAATGTTATCGTACATAATATAGGCTTTATGTAAGGGGGAGGCGAATGGTTCGGAGGTCCAAATGCAACTAAAGGGATTCTTTAAGTGTCCAATTAAGTACACCAATGAGGCGGACTGAATCCACGAGTAAGGGAGAAAAAACAGAGAAAGAAAAAACAGCTCCTGCTCCCAAAGCTGGGGAGCAATACAAAGGAGACTGAAAAAGGGAGAAATAATAGCGACCCGAAAATAATCAGGCGAGCGAGACTCATAGAATCAAGAAAAATTAAAATAAAGAAAAATGCCTCTCACTCTCGATAGAGAGAAAACAAGGAAATAAAGAGAGGTACAGAGCAAACAGAAATGAAAGCTGTCTCAGAGAGACCAGAGCGGTAGCAGGAGCGAGGGACAGAAAAAGCAAAGGAAATGTGTATTCTATGTGTGTCTAACGCACAAAAAGGCAAGTCCCTCGTAACTCCAAAGCAGGGCAATGAAGGAAAGAGGTCTCCTTAGAGTGCCTACCTATAACTTACCGGCTTAAAGTCAAAATGAGCAAATGACAACCAAACACCGGAAGAAGGAAATCCTAGGCTTAAATAGAAGCAGGAAATCCGCACCAGGTGCACTCACTAAGTACCGGCGGACACTCAGCACCCCCTATAGTTATAACATGTAATTAATATTAATAATAGCATAATGAAATGTGTTGTATGTATATGATGATTTCCCATGAAAGACGTCAGGGTTTCTGTTATGCCTAAAGTTATTTAAGGTTTCTGTGTGTGGCAGTTTTCTCATGGCTGGTATTATTTTTCATTGTGGATTCATGGGTAATGTAGGCTGAGTGGATTTCATACTGGCCCAGGTTGTGAGGTTCTGTACGTAATATTGGGACTCCTCTACTGGCAGGCAACGCAAGGATGAGTTGGAGCAGAGGATGTCAGCTCTGCAGGAGAGCCGCAGAGAACTGATGGTGCAGCTGGAGGGTCTCATGAGACTGCTGAAGGTATGAGCTCCACCCATCTGCCACACACCTTTCACCACCTGAGGGTGACTGCCTTCATTAATTTCCACTGCCTGTGGGCCACATCAAAGTACCCTATTCTCCTACTGTAGTAGTTTACAGCTGTTTTGTAAATTTTCTGAACCCTCAGTATTTCAGTGAAACCAATCCAGAGCAAGTGCCTGTAGATGAGAAAGTAAATGGGGTTCTTCAAATATGTGGTTCTTTGACTGCAAACTTGAAAATGAACAGATGTTTCTGGGCTGTAAACAACATATTTAATATGTTTAACTGAAAGGAAAAACTCCATGGGGTTGTTCTCTGAGCCCACAGCATTTTACAAGATGGAATTACATTATGGGTATTTGGCAGATGCTCTTATCCAGAGCTACCTACAAAACAGTTTTTTTTTTTACATAGTATTTGTTTTGTACAGTTGGATATATTATATATGGAAGCAGGTCAGGTTGAGTACCTTGCTCAAGAGTACTGGGAATTGAACCTGCAACCTTTAGGTTACAAGAACAGTTCTGTAAACATTACACCACACTACCGCCTCATTAAACGGTAATTCAACCCAAAAACAACATGAACCTTATTTAACAGATCAAGGCGCACTTAATTAAGTCTCTTTTTGTGGCTGGCCAAAAAAAAAATCTGTCCTGAGATAAAGTCGAAAATTCAGTTTTGAAGTTACCTCTACCACTTCCTGGTCTTTGAAAGACTACAGTGTTTTCAAGTGGGCGTGTAAATTACATAGGCACGTAGGTGGAGCCAGCAAGGAAAGAAATGCTGCCTGCATTTGTCACTGTTCTGAATAGGGACTAGGGCTGCCCCCGACCAAAGATTTGCTTAGTCGACCTGTATTCGTCAATTCAAACCCATAGTCGACTTTAAAATTATTTTAACGTATTTTTGAGCATCAGAAAATGGTTTGACTTCCATCTGATCTATAGTAAGTTTACTATATTACAGAGAAATACAAAACCGTCATTATGAGCATTGAAAATATCAATTATAGCTACAAACACAAGCTGCGATTTGCTGGCCTGCGCTGCCTATTAACGACATCGGTTTGCTTATGGCCCGCGCTGTAGGCTATTAACGGCATAGACAAAGCGGTAAATGAATGTGTCGGAACAACAAGCAATGAGACATTTAACATTGTTATTTTTATTTCCACTGTTTATAACAACACGCAACTTAAAAATAGTGAATAACTAAATAAAAAAGCAGCCTTTTGTCCGGTGATACAAAACAATGTAGCTAACTAACTTCATGATTATCAAAGCTAGATAGAAAAAAATTAAAAATCTTTTATTTTCTTTTTAAAATGCAAATAAATAGGCTATAAATTATATGAACAAATAGATAAATATAAAGACAAAGCAAACTGAGACGCTTAAAAGAGAAATATCAAACAAAAGATTAATTATAATCTATATTAGCAACATAAAAGTGTGTTTTAGCCTATGTTGTGGAGTAAAGCCACTCTGAGGTTCGGACTGGTGAAATTCAAGAAGTTTGATTCATGCATACATGGAGAATAAACACATTGTTCACAGTCAGTGTCCATTCTAAAGTTTCACAAAACAAGCCTTCATACTTATACACTTTTGGTTATACAAAACAGGATAGAGACCATCCTCCTTTCCCACCCTTAATTGTTTTGGGAACATCAACCTTGTTTCTCACCCTCAGCCCCCCCTGACCCAAGGCCTCACTGCCTTGGTTCCAGACATGCATACAGACACAGGTGGGAGAAGAGTTTATTATGGTTTCGGTTCCTAAGCAGTTCACACACTCAAAGCATTTCTTCAGTCAATTATCCTGCTCACAGTTTTCAGGTCTTGGCAGCACGCAAACTAGGCCCACAGCGAGGTCAGAAAGCCCTCAGGTTATACAGGTTATATCATTTTAATTTTTATAATTACTGAAACTTCCACACTCCCCCCTTTTTGTCCTGAGGAAGACAACACACAGTTCAGTTTCAATTTTACAAAATTCAGCAAAAGCATAATTTATTTCCTTCTCAGGATAATCAGCATAATATGGGACTTGCAGAGAAATCATCACCGGCGTAGTCGCGCCTTTAATGCATGCAGTACACATAAGCCTAATGCAGAAGATTATAACGAGCAGGATTACAAACAGGGTTAAACAAAAAACAAAATGAGCGATCTTAGCTCCCCAGCTCCCCATGAAAGATTACAGCCACTCTCTGGCTGGCAAAACATATTGGCAACAAGCAGGAATGTGCATTTTGACCACACATTAACCGCAATCTATGTGATGCTGGGTAAGTATAAGTGTCCCCACCTAGTGTGTCTATTATAGGAAATATAATGAATATATATTTAAATATAAGAAACTAAAATGTCAGGTCTTACTTAAATTAAGATGGTTATAACGGCTTATTCAATTTATCTATTTTGCATAGTGTTTCATAGAATTGTTGGATGTTCAGGATGACATCCTCTGAATAAAAGCCGATCTCCTCTTCATGGTCAGGAGAGGTTACTAGCACGTCACTGACCTTACATTGGTAAGGGCTTCAATACCTTACTTGTTGTACTGGCGCTGTTGTAATGGACCCCTTCAAATTGTTTTCCCAAGGGCTCTGTCCAAATAAGCTGTTGAGATGCTCAGAACTTGTTATTGCTATTGACGCATCCAAGAAATGTTAATATTGTTCATTGATATTTGTGTAAAAGGGGCTTATCACACTGAGTGAAAAGTCTGTTTAAACAGTAACAAAAGGATAACATTCTGTAATCCTCTGGGTGAGGAGCAGGTTTTACCTTGCATAGCCGTAACACCTGTTTCGGCCTGAAATTGATCCCCTACCTGCCAGAGGTGACATGCACTGGCTTTGAGGGCCATAAAAGTAAACCTGCAGTTGAAGACCAAGGGATTAATCCACACACATAATATTGAGACACATTTTGAGATTTAGCTAAAGTGTGAGCATATTTCATGTACATATTCTTGTGAATTGTACTATCAGCTTCAGCATATCTTCTCAATCTAATTTTATTAGGTATGTGTGTGTCATTTAAGTATAGGTACGTTTCATTACGTCTTGCTTCTTCTTCTGGGCCGATTCTTCCGGCCAGCGTTCGGTACCTTGGCATGGGCTGCCTTCGCACGGACCGCCTCCGCTCCCAGAGCCAAGCCCTAGGTCCATTGGCCCATGAATCAGTACCATATCCCTGGAAGTGAAAGTGATACAGGAAAAAAGTAATTGTTATTGTCATCACCCCACACATCGCCACCAGGAAGTAGAACACCTCATTTGAAGTGCCTGTTCCCCTGGCACGTCCCCCATCTTGCTTGCTGTCATCAATTTCAGGAGCATCATGCTCGCTCTTGCCAATATGTACCTTATTCGGGAGGGGGCGTAACCTTATTGCAGTGGGAGGTGTGGACCCAGCTGTCACGGCCTTGGCACTTCACAGCAGTGTTGGTAACCAGCAGGACCTGGAACGGGCCTTTCCACCATGGCGCCAACAAAGTTTTCTGCAAGCGGACCTTTATCTGAACCCAGTCCCCTGGCTGGAGAATGGTACGGGATGGCGGTTTACCGGCGGCTCGCCTGTAAAATGTTTCTCTCTCCTGAGAGATCGGGCGTTTACCCCCCTTTATGTTTTCTGCGTGTGACTACGAGCTTATGGAAGTAGCCATGGAACGTTGGATCTCTGTTCCTGTCGCCTCGTTACATTCCTCTTTACCGAGAGGCAGGGCGTTTATTTTCTATTAATCTTGCATTAGTCATTTAGCCGGTAAATGTCTGGTACAGCTGTCCTGTTCGTCCTATTCGTACCTGTCTCCGTACATGGAGCTTTGGCGATTTTGTTCGGAACTGTAGTGCTGTTTCGTCCTTCGGTACATGTCTTCCTATAGGGAGACCGGGCGATGTTGTGGACATGTTTGTGTGTGACTGCGAGTCCGTAGCTTGCTCGCTGTAGTTGGGCCAGCTCCCCGTCTTTTGTGTTGCTAATTTAGTTGGAACCAGTTTCACCTGTGTGTACTGTATATTAAGCGTGTTTGCAGCAGAGTGAGTTCTAATTCAACTAGTTCTAATTAGCTACACAAAAGACAGGTAGCTGGCCCAAATACAGCGAGCAAGCTACAGACTAACTGCAAACAGTTCAAAATAAACTAAGCTACCGAGTGACTCCAATCTGTTCAATTAACTAACAACAGCTGAAAGCAATGAAAAAAGATACAGAGAGAGAGTCAGAGTGTAGCCTAGACGATCCACGACGCAGCAATTGTGCACTCTGTTACCGAAGTGTGACTTCAAAACCGAAGTACGTACCGAACCGTGACTTTTATGTACCGTTACACCCCTAATAAATATTTAATATACATATTAGGAAAATAAACACTGCAAACGACTTATGAGGTAGGAAATACATTCAACATGTTTATTAGACCACAAGGACACATACAATGTTTTTTTGGGGAGAAAATTTGAATGTAAACAAAGAACGTGTTGTTTACAATGAAACTACATAGTATACCTTTAATTCGCAAACCTTGTCTTTTAGTTTATTTTGGGTGTCTACCCAAACATGTACATGTCTTCTCTATTTTGACTCAGCTAACTTTTTGACGCCTCATCATACCACAGAAAATTGTATTGTGCCCATTGCTCCTGAGGGGTGGGCTTCTTTTTATTCTCTAAGTACTCTGAATACTGGGAGAAGGCTCTCGCATTCGTGATTTCCTTCAATGCAATTTAAGTTTTGAAACACCAAGAAACACCACATGATCGTATAGGTTTTGTGAATTCACTTTTTCCCCACTACTACTTCACTTCTGAACTCACCCAGTCATTTCAGAATGGATTGCGTCAACATCTGGCAGCATCATTCAGAATCATAGCCTTTCGATCAGCAGACACAACTACAAGGGATTTAAAAGGCCCCTCTTACCTTTGATTATGCCAGCAGTGTCTGCAAGATCGTCGGGCCAGATGCTGGATGGTGATGCAGAGGTCTCTTGCAATCCGGGTTACGGCACCAAAATTGTTGTGGAATAAAGCCACTCTGAGGTTCGGACTGGTGAAATTCAAGAAGTTTTATTCATGCGTACATGGAGAATAAACACATCGTTCACAATCAGTGTCCATTCTAAAGTTTCACAAAACAAGCCTTCATACTTATACACTTTTGATTCTACAAAACAGGATAGAGACCTTCCCCCTTTCCCACCCTTAATTGTTTTGAAAACATCAACCTTGTTTCTCACCCTCAGCCCCCCCTGACCCAAGGCCTCACTGCCTTGGTTTCAGACATGCATACAGACACAGGTGGGAGAAGAGTTTATTATGGTTTCGGTTTGCAAGCAGTTCCCTCAGTTCATACACTCAAAGCATTTCTTCAGTCAATTATCCTGCTCACAGTTTTCAGGTCTTGGCAGCAGGCAAACTAGGCCCACAGCAAGGTCAGAAAGCCCTCAGGTTATACAGGTTATATCATTTTAATTTTTATAATTACTGAAACTTCCACACCTACTTGTGACCAGCGAACCTCGTTACATTAGGCCTACTCACTGCTGTTTTCCTCCAATCGCAGTCTTCTTACATTATGCGTGAGGAACACGAGTTTGTTGACGTTGCTCGGGAGAAGTGAGCTCCGCCTTTTGCTGAAAATGAAGCCAGCCTTTGAGAAGATGCGCTGAATGATGGCGAATTGTTGCTTGCAGAGTTTACATTTCACATTTTTGGGGTCATCCTTCAGATGCTCTAAATGCTTGCATGCTTTTGATTTTCTCTCAGACATTCTATACAACTGATTTATTCCTTAATTTATAGACACCAATTGTTTGTTACAAGGTGCACGTCCGGAATTAATAGTTTTTTCACACTGCAACGATTCGACCAATTAAAATTTTGGTCGACCAAGTTCTTTTGAAAACGGTTTAGTCGACTATTTGGGGGCAGGCCTAATAGGGGCCACAGAACGAGGGACACAACGTAGATCAAGCTAGCTATCATTGCTATTTTATTATAATGTCAGAAAATTACATCGATAAGCTATGTTATTTCCTAAAGATGTTTTGGCAAATTAAACCAAACAGGACTCGAGTGCCGTCAGTTATAGAGTGGAGCTCCTCCAGTATTCCCGGATTCCCTGTAGGCGACATCTTTTTCTGCCTTATTGAATCACCCGGTAAGGAACCATGTCAACTTACGTTACATTATTATCCATGACTATGAAAAGTAGACTAACATTAGCGAGCTGACCATAATTGAACGGTTTCGCTTTGAGCATTTGATTATAAAAGCAATGTATTTTTTCTGGGATAGTGCGTTAGCTGTTGTTAGCCACGGGTTTCTTGACATAAACAAATTGGTTTTGAAATACGTTTGCCATGCAGTAGGCTATAGTAGCTAACCTTGCATTCGTTAATGGAAGGTCATCGGATATCTAAATGCATCGTTTCAGTGTTTTTACCAACAGCAGTGCGTTTGAGTTTTGGCTTTGCTAGCAAACATACAGTACCGGTCAAAAGTTTGGACACACCTACTCATAGAAGGTTTTTTTCCCGTTATTTTTACTGTTTTCCACATTTTGGAATAGTAAAGACATCAAAACTATGAGATAACACAAATTAAATTATGCAAAGACCAAAAAAGTGTTAAACAAATTTAAAAAGTCATATATTTTAGATTCTTCAAAGTAGCCACCCTTTGCCTTGATAACGGCCTTGCACATTCTTGCCATTCTCTCAAACAACTTCTGTGGTAAGCAGGTATTCCACAGGTAAACAGGTGATGCCATCATGACTATATAAAAGGATATCAAAAGACTCCTGATATCTTATTTCCAGGTACTCTTAGAAGCGATACTATAACCTCTGCATTTGAATGGATCTCTATGGGAATTGGGGGGTGGGACTAGATTTAGCTTTAAATTACACTGGAACAGTGTGGAACACATGGTTGGCTAAATGGCTCTAAGTCATCAAGGGTCTGACGTATCAAACAAGCCTTAAACCATCACTCTGCTGCCAGAAATACAATAGATATGGATGGATAACTTGAAGGGTTTCTTCCTGTTTACCACAGAAGTTGTTTGAGAGAATGGCAAGAATGTGCAAGGCCGTTATCAAGGCAAAGGGTGGCTACTTTGAAGAATCTAAAATATATGACTTTTTTTATTTGTTCAACACTTTTTTCGTCTTTGCATAATTTAATTTGTGTTATCTCATAGTTTTGATGTCTTTACTATTCCAAAATGTGGAAAACATTAAGGGCTCTATTTTCAAACCGGCGCAAACCAGCGCAAGGGGACGGTATAGTCAAACGCAAGCTTGTTGACAGCATCAACGTCTTAAAACTGGCACTATGGCGTTTCTCAGCAATACCGCTAGGATCAACAAATTCTCAACATAACATCCTTTCGCTTGCGCTGCAGTGGGATGGGTGGCGCTGTCTGGGGCGTGTTCTAAAATACTTTTGGCGCAGTGACAATTTGAACCAACGAAAACCCATTGCGTTATGATCAGCTGGAACCACCTCTTAGCGGCAACACAATAGACTCTGGCAATTTGGCAACTTATTAGTCATGTAGTTCTATGTAGTGTCTATAGGTGATGCCAACATTACACTTCCATTTAATGAACAAATAGCCTATAATTATTATTATTAATTAATTTTAATTTAAACTACTAGAATAAAACAGGACAGCTTACAAGAAACTTGCGATCATGTAGGCCAATAGCCTATAATATATAAATTACACATTGGCACAGTTGAATCATAAGCCTACCACTACACAATACACAGAAAGGATATCCCAGATAGCAAGCGAACGTTGAATCGACTTAGATTCAATGTGGAATGCCGACGTTGATTCAACATCAATTTGCTCATCGAGATCACGTTGAATCAACGTCAGAATACCGACAAATATTGAATAATCAAGGTTAAAAATAGCTAAACGTGATGTTTAAAAGTTGTAACGTTTGTCGCCATCACTGACTCACTCCATTAGCTAACTGAACTAGTTAGTAGCCGATAATGTCAGTAACTGTAGCCTAAATAATTCGCCTAACGTCATATTGCTTTGCCAGCTATTTGGTAGGCCTAGACATTAATTACTCAACACGTAATAAAATTGATAAAAATACAACTTAATTGCAGTGAGTGTACTGTGGGCGAAAAAATAATCAATTTAGATTATTATTCAATATTTGTCGGTATTCTGACGTTGATTAAACGTGACCTCGATGAGCAAATTGATGTTGAATCAACGTCGGAATTCCACATTGAATCTACGTCGATTCAACGTTGGCTTGCTATCTGGGATACTTTCAGCGGGTGTCCTTCCTCAACTATACGGACAATGAATGCAGTAAAAAGTCAAAACTCGCATTTTTTCTCAAGTGTGGGTTCCCCGGGGTGCTTGGTGCTATCGACTGCACGCACATACAAATCCGCGCACCACCCGAGCATGCAATAGTTTTCGTCAATCGCAAAGGAACACATTCCATCAATGTCCAGGTGACATGCGACAAAATTAGCTTGCCCCACCTGCACCAGTGGTCGCGGTCCCCATCACAGCCAGAGCAAAGAGAAATCAACTGGCTGAGCGGTTTAATAGGGCTAGATAAATGGTAAGTATCGGATCAGCTTTTAAAATGAACATTTCAATGCATGTTCCCACGTAGAATCATACACACATCCAAGTTGACGGTCCAGTGCGTTTGGGTTGCTCATTATGAAATTGCATGGAGCGATTGTGTTCCAACTGGCTTTTTTTTAAAGCATGAGAACAACAATTTGATTGGCTACCATAGAGACACACCTTGGACATTTAAACCCAGCCTTTTAGCAATACCGCCATAAGGTGCGCCAAGATTGCCGTCATGAAATTACCAAATTTCTCGCCGACACGCCCTCAGAGCGATACCGCCAAGCGATTACTCTTGCGTTCACCATTGTATTTGGTTTATTAAAATAGAGCCCAATGTTAGTAAAAATAACGGAAAAAAACCTTCTATGAGTAGGTGTGTCCAAACTTTTGACTGGTACTGTAACTAAAACAGCTAACAACTAGCCTACAACAATGACGTTTTAACTTTTAATTGTATATGTTTAATATTCTGACATGTTGGTCGATACAAAAGGATTTCATACTGAAAAACGGGAGGTTGGGGTTGATTTTCCGACATGGAACCGGGATGCGTAGCCTAGCTAAGTGTTACAGACTTCTGGCTAGGCTGGCTAATGTTTTCACAATACCAAACGTAGATAAAAGAAGGGCCGTATTTCCCCCGTTTTATGGAGACTGAGCTAATGGTGGTGGTATTTTTTCAGTATAACTGTTTCATTAGTGGCTAACTTGCCAGTGAGTTACGTGGCCTCTTTAGTCTCGAAGAACGCTGCAGACAGGCACTAGCAGTAAAATGCCCCTCGGCCTCCGCTTCCTTAACGTCATTCAGTGGGCATGGCAACCTGTTATCTGAACTGTATGCAGCTTGGCAGTAAGGCAAGTAGCTGGTACATGCGCAGTAGTTTGGGACTATACAGTTGAAGTCGAAAGTTTACATACACCTTAGCCAAATCCATTTAAACTCAGTTCCTGACATTTAATCCTAGTAAACATTCCCTGTCTTAGGTCAGTTAGGATCATGACTTTATTTTAAGAATGTGAAATGTCAGAATAATAGTAGAGAGAATTATTTATTTCAGCTTTTATTTCTTTCATCACATTCCCAGTGGGTCAGAAGTTTACATACACTCGGTTAGTATTTCCTAGCATTGCCTTTAAATTGTTTAACTTGGGACAAATGTTTCGGGTAGCCCTCCACAAGCTTCTCACAATAAATTGCTGGAATTTTGGCCCATTCCTCCTGACAGAACTGGTGTAACTGAGTCAGGTTTGTAGGCCTTCTTGCTCGCACACGCTTTTTCAGTGCTGCTCACAAATTTTTGATTGAATTGAGGTCTGGACTTTGTGATAGCCACTCCAATACTTTGACTTTGTTGTCCTTAAGCCATTTTGCCACAACTTTGGAAGTATGCTTTGGGTCATTGTCCATTTGGAAGAGCCATTTGCGACCAAGCTTTAACTTCCTGGCTGATGTCTTGAGATGTTGCTTCAATATATCCACATAATTTTCCTTCCTCCCATCTATTTTATGAAGTGCACCAGTCCCTCCTGCAGCAAAGCACCCCCACAACATGATGCTGCCACCCCCGTGCTTCACTGTTGGGATGGTGTTCTTCGGCTTGCAAGCCTTACCCTTTTTCCAAACATAACAATGGTGACTATGGCCAAACAGCTCAATATTTGTTTCATCAGACCAGAGGACATTTCTCCAAAAAGTAAGATCTTTGTCCCCATGTGCAGTTGCAAACTGTAGTCTGCTTTTTTATGGTGGTTTTGGAGTAGTAGCTTCTTCCTTGCTGAGCAGCCTTTCAGGTTATGTCGATATAGGACTCGTTTTACTGTGGATATAGATATTTTTGTACCTGTTCCCTCCAGCATCTTCACAAGGTCCTTTGCTGTTGTTCTGGGATTGATTTACACTTTTTGCACCAAAGCACATTCATCTCTAGGAGACAGAACGTGTCTCCTTCCTGAGCAGTATGACGGCTGCGCAAAGAAAAGGATTCAATGATGGTATAAACACTCAAATTAACCCCGATAGACTGTCGTCGTATTTTAATCGCTTTGGGTGCACTGTGGAGTGTTTAAGTGCGTTTGGTAGTGGATGCTACCGGTTACCATAGAGTTGTGCTAGCATTAGCAACGTGTGTATGTCCACAAGAAGGACAGCATGGAATCAGCTGAAAATGGTCTCCATCAATCAACAACATCATGGGTAAGTCGTAAATGAGACATTATGTCCAAAATTCCAAACTAACCCTTTAAAACTACTGACAGGTGAAGTGAATAACATTGATTATCTTTTTGTTATTTTGGTTCTGTACTCTAGCACTTTGAGTTTGAAAGGATACAATGACAATGAGGTTGAAGTACAAACTGTCAGCTTTCATTTGAGGGTATTTTCATCCATATTGGATGAACCGTTCAGAAATGATAGAACCTTTTGTACATAGTCCCCCCCATTTTTGGGCATCAAAAAATATTGGACAGTTTAACATAATGTAGAACAAAGTAATATTTTTTTATATTTGATCGCATATCCTTTGCATGCCATGACTTCCTGATGTCTGTGACCCAACAACATCAAAAGACTCTTGATATCTTATTTTCTGGTACTCTTACAAGTGATACTATAATGTCTCTGCATTTGAATGGATCTCTATGGGAATTGGGGGGTGGGACTAGATTTAGCTGTAAATTATGCTGGAAAACAGTATGGAATATATTGTTGGTAAAATGGCTGTAAGTTATCAAGGGTCTGAGGTATCAAACGAGCCTCAAACCATCACTCTGATGCCAGATATGCAGTAGATATGGATGGATCACTTTAAGGGTTGTTTCTCCTGACAAATTTTCCTATTGAACTCTATGGAAAAATAAGTCAGAAGAAGAAACCCTTCAAGTTATCCATCCATATCTACTGTATTTCTGGCAGCAGAGTAATGGTTTAAGGCTTGTTTGATACGTCAGACCCTTTTAGCCATTTAGCCAACCATGTGTTCTATACTCTTCCAGTGTAATTTACAGCAAAATCTAGTCCCACCCCCCAATTCCCATAAAGATCCATTCAAATTACATTATAGGCATTTAGCAGACGCTCTTATCCAGAGCGACTTACACAACTTTTTTTTAGCATTTTTTTTTACATATTATCCATTTATACAGCTGGATATACTGTATACTGAAGCAATTCAGGTTAGGTACCTTGCTCAAGGGTACAATGGCAGCGTCCTACCTGGGAATCGAACCTGCAACCTTGCGGTTACAAGGCCAGTTCCTTAACCATTATACTACACTATGCAGAGAGGTTATAGTATCGCTTGTAGGAGTACCAGAAAATAAGATATTAAGAGTCTTTTGATGTTGTTGGGTCACAGACATTAGGAAGTCATGGCATGCAAAGGATATGTGACCATATATTAAAAATGATTACTTCATTCTACATTATGTTAAACTGTCCAATATTTTTTGATGCCCAAAAATGGGGGGGGACTATGTACAAAAGGTTCTATAATTTCTAAACGGTTCATCCAATATGATGAAATAGGATGAAAATACTCTCAAATTAAAGCTGACAGTCACTTCTACCTCATTGTCATTGTATCCTTTAAAACTCAAAGTGCTAGAGTACAGAACCAAAATAACAACGAGATAATCAATGTTCTTCACTTCACCTGTCAGTGGTTTTAATGTTGTGGCTGATCAGTGTATATATGTACGTGACTATATGACTGTATGTGTTCTGTTGCAAATTACTGAATGATACAGCTTCTTTTTCAATTCGAACTTTAAACCATGGATGTGCAGGGAATATTTTTTGAGATATTGACATTTAAATAAAACTAGTACAAACTAGGTGGAAATTGCCTCTGGAGGACCAAAGTAAATAAGTTAAGGAGGTGCTTTGTGAATGAGATTAAAGGGGATTTCCACTGAAAAATTATGTTTGATTTGTAGAAAAGCAGCTCTCCTCTTGAATAAAATGAGCTCAGCGAACTCTCTACCTGTAGTGAGGGCAGAGATATAGCCCCCAAACTACTGCACATGTACCAGGTACATGTTTTACTGTGAACTATAATTTACAGTTTATGGGTGGTGTCGGCACAACCAGAGCGGAGGGGCCGGGCATGTCACTAACGTTACAACGTTCTACTGAAAAAATACCACCACCATTAGCTGGAGTCTCAAAAAAAAATGGGGGAAATACAGCCAATAACTTTGGAAAACACAGCCCTTCATTTATCTACCTTTGGTATTGTGAAAACATATTAGCCTAGCCAGAAGTCTGAAACACTTACTAATTTCTCCTCCCGCTCCTTTAACGTTTAACCTGGCTAAATGAGTGGTGTAGCCTATGTGCGGTAACTACCGCAATGCTAACTGAAATGGAAATGTTTGCTGCAATGAGTGTGACCAGACACAGTCTCATGCCAAAGCAGTCCCGGGTTGGCTGCACGTTCAGCTCCTGATCCGGTCGTGTATTCAGGCTCAAAACAGAAGCCTTCCACCTACGACAAAATCTTTGCAATTTTTAAAATGCCAAAAAGCTGATGTGTGGCTTAGCTACTGCATGGCCAACTAATTAAAAAACCTGCATTTGCACCTTTTTTTAATTCCAAGAAGCCGTGGCAAGCAACAGCTAATGCACTAGCCCAGACAACTACATCGTTAACATTGCTTCTGTAATCGAATGCTCAAAATTAAACCATTCGATTATGGTCAGCTCGCTAATGTTAGTCTACTTTTCATGGTCATGGATCATAATGTAGTTGATATGGTTCCTTACCGTGGGAAT
Organism: Synaphobranchus kaupii; assembly: GCA_029718625.1. NCBI lineage: Eukaryota > Metazoa > Chordata > Actinopteri > Anguilliformes > Synaphobranchidae > Synaphobranchus > Synaphobranchus kaupii. Next base: position 5,667,087 of record CM056398.1, on the reverse strand, counting down.
TAATAAGGCAGAGGAGATGTCAGAGAATGATACCAGTTGGATCATTTGTTTTTAGGAAACAATGTGTCAATGTAATTTTCTGACATTATAATAAAGTAGGAATGATAGGTAGCTTGATCTACAATGTGTCCCTACTCAGAACAATGACACACACAGCATTGTTTTCCCCCTCACTGGCTCTGACTACGTGCCTTACACGCTCACTTGACGCCACTGTAGTTTTCAAAAACGAGGAAGGGTAGAGGTGTACATAATTATGACGTATACCTCTATCAAAATTTTATATTTATCTGCGGTTACCTCAGCCCAGAAAGTATTTTGGCCAGCCACAAAGAGAGACTTAATTAGTTGCAACTTTATCTGTTAAATAAGGTTCATGTTGTTTTTCAGTGGAATTAAGGAGGTGCTTTGTGAATGTGTTTAAGAAGTGCTGTGTGTGGAGGTGCTGTGAATGTTTTAAAGAGGTGTGTGAATGAGTGTAGGTAGGTGCTGTGTGAATGAGTGGGAGATGCCATGTTAATGAATGTAGTGGAGGTGCAGTGTGAATGAGTTTAAGGAGGGGTTATGTCCACGGGAATGAATGCTACTGGAAGTTTACATCTTTCCCATAGGTATCAGCAGGGATATATTTAGTAGTGATACTTAAAAAGTAAAAAAATACAATATGGGTATACAAGACTATGTTGTTTTAAGATTCTGTCCATCTTATTAACCCTTTTTCAACAGGAGGAAGAGTTGAAGAATGCAGTAAGTGTGTGAAATAAGCAAACCAACACCGCTTTCACTGAAATATGAAGAGAACTGGGATTCCACCATCTGGTTTTCAATCAAAAATAGTTTTCATATGTATTCTGGCCTGTGTAATATTAAAAGAAAATATTAAAAAATAAATGTATTATATTATTTTATATTTTATATATATTTGTAAGTGAATGAATATGCAAAGTTCAGCCATAAGTCTGATGACTTTCAAAAGTGAATACATTTTGTTTCCCCATGTACTCTTCATATGAATGCATCAAAACGTTTTGAGGGAGGTGCTTTTTTTTCTTTTATACGTTTTTTTCCTTTATACTAAAAGCCCACGGAGCCACCTCCGTCAGCGTAGATGTCAACACCATCAGATAAAATTGATGTCTTAGAGTTGACAAAATGTTATATTTTCCTATTTCACAGTATAGCCGTAGTGAGTAGCCATTTTACTTTTCTCAGTTGTAAGAGGTCACTTAATGCAAGTGAAAATAAATTTTTTTCTTATCAATTTAGAAGGGAGATGAAGTTGACCTGTTATGTTTGAGAGAAGCCTGATAGCAATATTATTTCTTAAATCTTTTGAAAAATAGAAAACTTACCAACTTACTTAGACAAGTAACCTTACTGTCTTCTGTGAAACCATGGAGTGACACAGGGGTCCTTAGAGTTAAAGTAATGGTTATCACTGCATTGATCTCGTACTAGCTTGTTAGCTAAGTATGATTTTAAAATAAATTCACTCAATCACCACAATTCACTTTCATAAGCACAATTCTTATTTCTCCTTTGTAGCAGGCTCAATGGATTTGGCACCACCCGGTGGTGGGGCTTGGAATTGTTTTACACTTTCCAGTGCTCAGAATTCAAATTCCGAAATTGTTCCAGAGATTTAACACATTAATATTACACAAGTATGAATAGGAGTCAGCCATACTAATCAATCTCATAGGGAAAATCCAGTTGAAATGTAGTTATAAGGGCAGAGGAAGTAAACGTGTATATAATTAATTCCCCCTTTAGGTCCTTTAGTCAGTAGAACCTGGTTTATTAAACCAGGTCGTTTCAGTCTTACCTATCCTCAGACGGGGCACCATTTATGTAGGGAACATTTAAGACTCTGGTAGCAGTGAGCAAGATGGTTAGTAAAATGATGTTTGAATCATCAGAGTCCTCACATTGGCAGCACCAGAAATGTAGGGGGCACGCCTCTACCATCCTTATACAACTGGTGGCGTACTTTTAGTATAATAAATCAGTCTCATAAAATTTGATATACTATTCTCAAAAGAGAATATACTAACTAAAATGGGCAACTTCAATTAATAATTATATTATCAATAAAATTACACATTAATAATTATCTTAACGAAATCACAATATGATGAACTCCGTTGATACCGAATTTATATAAATGATTAGGTAAAATCTTGGGGAATTGGGGGAATTGCTGCGATTAGCAGTGGCTGACTCAATTCAACACAAGAGCAACATTAATACAGACAATCTTGGAAAATGTAATAAAGTTTATTGAAAACAAAGTACCAAACCAAACACGATTCACGGCTTTTAACACATTTCTTAATTGTTTGAAATTGTGAATATTTGTCTGGGACAAGGGTTTTTCCTGGCCCTTGGCAGGTAAAGAAGTAAAAAAATGAAATTAGTCCAAAAAAATCAAACAAATGATACTGATTTCATACATAAAATTATAATTATAAATTTTCACCAGAAATTTATCTCTGTTCTCCAGCACATTGCATTTGAAATGGAACAGTCACTATGAGGTTAAAGTGCAGACTTTCAGCTTTAATATGAGTATGTTTACATCCATATCAGGGGTGAACCGTGTAGCAATTGTAGCCCTTTTTATAAATAGTCCCTCCATTTTAGTGGACCAAAGGAAATTGGACAATTGGCTGCTCATCTGTTCCTTGGGCATTGGTGTTTCGTTTCATTGTTACTTCATGCACAGGAGAGCTAACAAAAGGTTAGTTGTTGTTGTCTCTCAACATGAGGACCAAAGAAGTGTCAATGCCAGTAAAGCAGGCTATCATGAGACTGACGGAGTTTCTAAGTGTCACTATTCTCCCATAGCAAGTCTTAACAGGGCGTAACAGGATTTCTAGTTTTTTCAGTGGAGTTTCACGCAAGCAACTTAGAATGTACATTCGCTCGCCGAGGCATAATAGTTTCCTGTTATTTTCGCAAGTTTTTTTACAAATTTACTAACTCATCAGCAAGACAAGGGAAAAGCTTGCATGCTTACATGGATTATGGGAGTGTATCAGATCAGGAGATACCATAGTTACCAAGATACCATGATACATTTTGAGTGCATATACTGTATTGTGAAACCGTTCGTAGGTGGCTCAGTTATGTTTTATGTTTGATTTACCCTGAAGCTAGAACGTTTGCTAGCATTTTCCTGATGATGGGATATTTATTGGAATCCTATCATATATAATATAAACTGTATGGTGTAGTATCTGCCTGGGCAATACTTGTCACTTAGGGAATGAAAAATACTCATTCAGATTTACTGTGCGTATGAGCTAGATGAATGTAGAATTTTACTTGGAGTAAGTATTAATGTGTATAAGCTTTATAATGGACAAAAAGTATTTTATTCATTTTATGGTTTTGGATAGGTGTTTAAACCCGGTGTTTAGATATTTATCCTCCTATACTGATGAAAGGATAGTAATCCCTACTTGAAAATTATGCAAAAAAAATGTATTATCCAAAGCAGTTGATTTGTAGTTAAATATATGATTATTTTATAATTTACAGCAATGCACAACTTTTAGATACATTTGGAGACGCTAAGGGACACTGCCTATATTTTGCATCATATATCTGTAGTAGTTCTGCATATCACCCTCAGATTTGGCAAACTTGTGGACACAGAGTTTATAATCCAGGAAATGTATAGTATTTACCTGTTTCACATATGTAGCTCTCAGTATTTCATTGCAAACTAAAGAAAAAAAAATTTTTGTTGCATTTTTTCCCAAGATTTCTTTGCATTCATGGCACTTTATTTTTACCTAAATTATGAGAATAAACTCATCTAATTAGTATTGTAAATGGTACAACTGTCTTGTTTCATTTAAGCCATGTTCCAAGTCTCTGTGATGCTCACTCCTGGAGTTATAAAGCCTTAAATAGAACACCACCTAAATAGTTGAGAATTGACCAACTTTGGCATCTGCGTGAAGGGGTTAAATATGATGACTTTAAGTTTATGCTAATTTGTCCAATTTCTTTTGGTCCCCTAAATTGGGGGTACTATGTATAAAAAGGGCTACAATTGCTACACAGTTCACCCAATATGGATGTAAACACCCTCAAATTAAAGCTGTAAGTCTGCACTTTAACCTCATAGTCAATGTTCTGTTTCAAATCCAATCTGCTAGAGTATAGAGCCAAAACAATAAATGTGTCACTGTCCAAATACCTTTGGACTGTCCTGTATACAGTATGTATATATATATATATATATATATATATATCTGTGGTGTACTGTGGGAGTAGAACTAGGCCTTCTGTAAGCTTACCTTTAACGGATGATCACTCTCAATCTGTTTCTGTTTACTTTGCCTGATTGTCAATCAAATAATTGATTCACTCAATAACCAAGAACAATAAGTAAATTATTAGGCTACCAAGTTATTTTGAGGTAGCATTATTGTTCTGTGCATCATAAACGTGTTGCATTTTTCTATATCCACATTTATGATGACATGTTATCATGCACAGATTCTGACTTTTAAATGCTCCATGTTTAGATGTTCAACATTTAGTGGATTTTTGTAAATTTGTTTTTCTAGCCTGAATCATGCGTTTCTCTCAACGGTTCAAGACACTTAAGAGGCTCTCCTCTTTAAATTTATGCTTTCTAATGTTTAACTCGCTTTGACTATGCTGCAAAGAAAAATACTAGCACAGAAAAACTTCATATATTAATTGATGTTTGTTATTCAGTTAATGAATTGCTTGATTGATAATTAAGAACTATAAGTGGAAACAGGTTGAGAGTAATATACGTATAAAGGTAAGGTTACCGAAGGCCTATTTTGCAGCCAACATTACGCCACTGATATATCTTATATCACTGTGCTTTCAAGCACATTTTTCAGTCTTAAATAAACTGGATGTAACTACAATTACTCGCTGATGGTTTCAACAAGACATGCTTTTCAAGTGCTGCGAGCAGCATTCACAATGTTTTCCTAAAAGCTATCATGAAAGTATAAAAGATTATAGAAAAAGCTTATGAAATTCCACCTAAACATGATGTGTGTAAAGGAAAAATGCATTTTGTTTTGTTGGTATTTTATGTTTTTTGGCGGCAGTAATTTTCAGTTTGATACTATGAATTAATCATTTAATGGCTAAACAGCACTGTTATAATTTTGTTTTTGGTCTAAAGCTCATGAACATGAATATGCAGTTAACCCCTTAACCCAGGGGTGTCCAATCTTATCCGGAAAGGGCCGGTGTGGGTGCAGGTTTTTGTTTTAGCCCAGCACTACAACACCTGATTCAACTAATTAACTTGTGCTCTTCAATCAAGACCTTGATAAGTAGAATCAGGTGTCATAGTGCTGGGCTAGAACAAAAGCCTGCACCCACACCGGCCCTTTTCGGGTAAGATTGGACACCCCTGCCTTAACCTAACAGCATGTCATGTGTTTGCTGTGGTTTTAATTTATTGTAAAGCTGCTAACTGAACTTAAATTGCATTGTGGCATGCTTGGCTGTCGATCTGCTCTTGAATTAATGGAAGCAAAGGATTCCATTCTATTCTTACTGAAGAACAAGCAACATTTTTAAATCATAAAAGATTGAGATGATAAATGCTTTCTTGTATGTTTCTACTGTTGTCATTTGTGCCATGCTAAAGTATAGATATGCATTATTTTGAATAATTGCCTCCGTTACTGTGTTCCAGAAAAGAGGCCATGTTGGCTCATGGTGGGTGTGCCTCTCCCTTTGTTTCAGACTCAGGGGGCTGGCTCCCCTCGTTCCTCCCCAAGTCACACCATCAGCCGGCCAATCCCCATGCCCATCCGCTCTGGCTCTGCTTCTACCTGCACCACACCCACCCACACGCCTCAGGATTCGCTCACTGGTGTGGGAGGTGACGTCCAAGAGGCCTTTGCTCAGGGTAGGCCACCCCTAACACCCAACTACCTTCTGCCGGGCCTGGTCTGACCTCTCTCGCAGTTGGGGGTGTCTTCAGTTGATTTTGCTATATAAGCAATCCAAGTCTGCTTGCCTAGCACAATTGATGGCTCCTATAAAGTACCACCTATCAAGTGTTAATTTTGTCAACAAAAACTAAAAGTTTTCGTCAACGAAGCTTTTGTCACAACAATGACAATGCAAGGGCATTAATAAACAGCTTGTAAAAGATAAAAACTACGACAATCTTTTTTATAAAAAAAGATTGTAGACAGCAGTGTGCGCACATGATCTTGACAATACTTTTCTCACAGTTTTTGACTGTTTTTTTACTTCACTGCAGTGGTGATAAAACATTTTGTGTGTTGTTCACCTTTATTGATCACAATTATGTCAGGCCGTATCATGTAGCCATCACAAGCCACTAGCACAAACCTATAAAAAATTATTATTAACATTAGCCAACTTGTTGAATTAAACATTCAAAATGACACCGTTCGATTATGGTCAGCGACACCAAATATTTCTGTCACACCCTCAATAAACGGCAAAAGTCCCAGTAGAAGATGGAATTAAGGGCTCTATTTTCCGGCTGGCGAGCCAGCGCATTGGCGAAGTGACATTTTCAGCATGTATTTTCACGCTCCTGAGCCTGTTTGACTCGCCGTGCGGCGGAAGTGGGAGGAGAGTCGCTGGTGGAGGTGTGTCAGTCCAGAGCGAGCAGCGAAACTGCAGATTTCCCAGTCGGTGGCGAGCCATCACTGGCGAGGTAGCAATTTTGTCACGGATTTGCACCCGCCTGAACTTGTTTGGTAATATGGGGACTCGTCCTGCGCTGAAGTGGGAGGGAAGCCTCTGCTGGGGGGTTTGTGTCTGCAAGAGGGAGCAGCCCAGTTAAATTGTACTGCAGCAGAATGCTATTTTGGGCTATTACACTGTGATTCGCGCTCGCGCAGCCTGCTAGGTGAGACCAGATTAACGGCATAAATCGCACCATAACGTACGGCGAGTTGCTAATTCCGGGGCTTTCCCCAATGCGTGCATGACCATAACCTATTCAGAAGCCAATCAACCGTTTTTGTGGATCATACGCGGTCCAATTTGACTTTGAAATAAATCACCCAAGCAGGAAAAAATTATACTTTGCATTTATTGCTCATTGTCTTTTTTATGATGTTAATTATTGTATTTCTTTCTGTTTTTAATTGTTTATGGCTGTTATAATACTGCACTGTGTTCCCAGGGGTACTGTATTATTTCTTACACCTGTCTGTCATGAGAATAATGACAAACTTGGTGCATACATTCACTCTTATTGCACGTATAGCGATAAAAACGTACCTCTTAACTCAATTACTTTCAATTAAATCAATGCAAAATAGATAGCCTATCGTCTTCCAATGTAAAATCCTAAAGGTGACAAAAGTTGCTAATAAATGTGGTGAGGAAATGGGATATGTTGCATGGGGAAAACTGGAAATAGATACAGTAAATGATTAAATGCATGCTTAGGACCTAGAAAATAGAAAAAGAGAGGAGTTGAAAAATAAAAAAGCCAGTAAATTATAAAATAAAATTTATTTTATTGACTGATTGGAGGCTAAGGAAATTATTAAAATCTTTTTATTTTCCAAGTCCAGATAACCTATTAGTGACTTTTATTGCCTTTAGTCTTCTCATTCTGCAAGCGGGAGGCCTCCCGACAACGACCGAATGGGTGTGTTTTGCTGTTGTTTTTCACTAAACCACGTGATGCGGGATAGCCCGACATGGTCAAAACGAGTCCAATGCACACGGCTTTTAAAAGGACTGAAAAGAGGTAATTTCATTAGCTATGGTGCAACTGAAGCACACCCACTGATAAATATTCAGCATGACTCAGCCCATTTTCAACCTGCACAGCGCACGCCCAGTGCGCCATATGCTACGCCATTGACTATGACGGCTCGCCGCACGCCATGCGCTTTCCGGAAAATAGAGCCCTAAATCTTTAAAAGTTATATATTTTCTGAATGAGTGTCTTATGACTGGTGGAGAGAGATGTGGCCATCATATGAATAATTTAAAAAAGACAACTCAAGACATGTTATCAAGAGGTTTATGCAAAGGTAAATACAAACTTTCTTATTCTTATTATTAGTATGTTTGTGCCGATGAACACTAAGGCTAAGGTGGTTTAGCTTACCTATACCATTATGCAGCTAATAATGTTGGCTCCGCTTGCTTCAAAACTTTGACAAGTAAATTTAAATGAATTCTTTCATCTGTTCTTCGCTAACATTATCTGTAATTTTGTTGAAGACATAGCAGCTTTATACTTAGCCCAGTAAGCTATTTATCTTGGCCCAATGTTAGCCCGCTGTCATTTTGCAATGTTGGCCAATAGAATAGAATAGAATAGAATAACTTTTATTTTCCTGTGAGGAAACTTCAGTCGTAGTGCCAACAATAAAAAAGACATGGACAGTGGGGCAGAGCCACTAAACGCAAACAAACATGTTATATAAAGACATTCAATTGAATCAGGTGTTTCACATCAAAGTGTATGAGTGGTATGAGTGGAGTGGAATACATTATGATTATGATTAAAATTATTATTAGTATTATGATCAAAATTCTGTTGTGTTTCATTAATTATTCATTATGATGAAAAATTTAGCATCAAAAGCAATAACAGTTCCTCATCTGCTTTTACTGTCTTGAGATGTCCAGTGGCATTAATCAGTTTAACAGCTGTAGGAATAAAGCTGTTTCTGGCTCTTTTGGCTTTAAGGTGTCTGTAGTGTCATCCTGTAGTGTCACCCTCTCCAGCTTCATTTGCCTGATGTCACTTAATGAGCCAAACCAAGCTGTTAGGCTAAAGGTCAGCAGTGACTCAAGGAAGCAGGTGTAAAATGTTTGTATTACTGTATAGGTATAGGTTTTACCTGATATTGGAACCAAACAGGTTTCATAAAAAACAGACATTTGCAAACCAATACTCTTATACAATATATTGAGAAAACTAAATTAAATACAGTCTTAATGGCAGTAGACGCAGAAAAAGCCTTTGATCGGCTTGAATGACTCTTTTTATTTAAAATTTTGTAAAAGTTTAATTTCCCAAAGGAAATAATAGATTTTATTAAAATAATATATAAATGTCCTCAGGCACAAATTTATAGCAATAATACCTTGTCTGATACGATCTCATTAAAGAGTTACCAGACAAGGCTGTCCTTTATCTCCTTTACTTTTTGCTATGGCTATTGAGCCTCTAGCCCAGAAAATCAGACAAACCGAAGAAATCAAAGGTGTGAAGGAGTGCGGGAAATCACCGAACTGAGACTTCTTTCCTGGTCGAGCTAACTGCAACGCAGCTGCGTTCTTTATTTATAAACCTCATTCAACTCAAAGAACACGTCATAGAAGTTACCATCTATGACGTAGCCGCGTTGACAGTAGGAGGTGAATTATATATGTATGTCCCAGAGGTAGCCGCCACATCCGTCCCCCCAGAATTCATCAGAACTGGCAACGCCAGACGAGGGGGAGGCCGAACCGCCCGACCGAAACGAGTCCTCAAGGCCGGAGCGGGGGCCGGAGTGGACACAGAGGGACCACAAGAAGGTAGGGGGCACCGCGGTGGTGCAACAGACGGAGGGCGACCCCGCCGTGGGGGCTGAGCTAACTTAACGGGCTGGTCGAGATCCAGATGGGCTGGTTTGAGGCGGTCCAGGGAAACGTAGTCCAGCTTACCACCGACGTCCACTAAGAAAGTCTTGTCCCCGGCCTCCAAGACGCGAAACGGGCCATCATAGGGATGAAAATGTACTCCGCTGCCTTCAGGTCGGTAGGGACATGGGACTGCGGAAGACCGTGCTGTGATGTAGGCACTGGTGCCCTGGCACTGTCCAGGAGGGCGGTTCGCTGTTGTGATGCGGACCAAGGGCTTGTGGCATTAGGAATGAAATCACCCGGCACCCGCAGAGGCTGACCATAAACCAGCTCAGCAGATGAGCACTGTAGGTCTTCCTTAGGGGCAGTCCTAAGCCCCAGCATGACCCAAGGAAGTCTGTCGACCCAACTGTCATCCTGGAGGCTGGCCCGGAGGGCGGCCTTCATTGAGCGGTGAAACCGCTCGCACAAGCCATTAGCCTGGGGGTGATAAGCGGTGGTGCGGTGGAGCTTCACTCCCAGGCCCTGGGCGATCGCATTCCAAAGCTCTGACATGAACTGGGGACCTCTGTCCGAGGAGACATCAGACGGTACACCGAACCGGGCGACCCAAGTGGCGATAAATGCCCGAGCCACATCGGCAGACGTTGTCGATGCCAACGGAACGGCCTCCGGCCACCGCGTGGTCCTGTCGATCATTGTGAGGAGGTAGGCGAAACCATGGGAGGGTGGCAGGGGCCCCACCAGGTCCACGTGCACGTGGTCAAAACGCCTCTCAGGAACGGAGAAAGGCGCCAACGGGGCCTTTACATGACGATGCACCTTAGAGCGCTGGCATACAATGCAGGTGTTGGCCCCAGTTGCGGATGTCCTTCTTGAGGCCGTGCCTAACGAACCTAGCCGACACCATCTTCTGTGACGACTTCTTGCCCGGATGGGAAAGACCATGAATGGCATCAAAAACCCGTCGTCTCCACTCGCTGGGCACAACCGGCTGTGGCTGCATCGTGGAAACATCACAAAGTAGGGTGTTGCCGGCGTTGTCAAACGCAATGTCCTGCAGCTGAAGCCCTGTGACAGCACTCCTACAGGCCTGTACACCTGGGTCCGAGGCTTGATCAATTGCCATGTGGGCGTAGTCGATTCCAAAGTGGACGGCGCCGACGACGGCCCGGGAGAGGCAGTCGGCCACGCGGTTGTCTTTGCCCGCAACATGCCGGATGTCCGTAGTGAACTCGGAGATGAAAGCGAGCTGGCGCTGCTGACGGGCAGACCACGGTTCCGACACCTTAGCCATGGCAAACGATAATGGTTTGTGGTCAACAAACGCCGTGAATGGCCGGGCTTCCAGCAGAAAACGGAAGTGACGTATGGCCAGGTACAGGCCAAGGAGTTCACGGTCGAAAGTGCTGTACTTCCTCTCGTTGGGACGCAGTTGGTGGCTGAAAAAGGCGAGAGGTTGCCAGGCTCCATTAATGCACTGCTCAAACACGGCACCGACGGCGTAATCCGAAGCGTCCGTGGTGAGAGCGATCGTCGCCCCTGGTATAGGGTGTGCCAGCATGACTGCGTTGGCCAGAGCCCCTTTCGTGGCAGAGAAAAGCGCTGTCCATCTCCTTAGACCAATCGATAGCCTTTTTGGGGGAAATGCCCTTGAGGGCCCCAAAAAGGGGCTGCATGAGCTGGGCTGCATGGGGAATGAAACGATGGTAAAAGTTCACCATTGCCCAGGAACTCCTGCAGGGCCTTCGCGGAGAGGGGGGCGGGGGAAAACTGTTCACAGCCTCCACCTTCGACGGCAATGGCACCGCACCGTCCTTGGTAATGCGGTGCCCGAGAAAGTCAATGGCAGCCAGTCCGAACTGGCACTTGGCTGGATTAATAATAAGGTCCTGCTGGCTGAGCCACTCAAAAAGGGTTTGAAGGTGAGACACGTGTTCCGCCATGGAGGCACTGGCGACGAGAATATCGTCCAGATAGACAAAAAGGAACGGTAGATCCCACAGCATCGTGTCCATCAGGCGCTGGAAAGCCTGCGCTGCGTTTTTCAGGCCGAACAGCATCCGCAGGAATTCCCAAAGGCCAAATGGTGTGATCACTGCCATCTTCTGGATGTCCTGTGGCTGTACAGGAACCTGGTGGTATCCGCGCACAAGGTCCACCTTGGAGAAGACGACTTTTCCGGCCAGGCGGGCGGAAAAATCCTGGATGTGAGGAATCAGGTATCGGTCGGGGATTGTGGCGTCATTAAGGCGCCTATAATCCCCACAGGGGCGCCACCCGCCGCCGGCCTTCGGCACGATGTGGAGGGGCGAGGACCAGGGGCTGTTTGACCGGCGAATAATGCCGAGGCGCTCCATGGTGCGGAACTCCGCCTGGGCCCGGGGTCGAGGCGTCAAGCGCGGGCATGGACAGGCGGGCCGGTAGTCGGGATGTGGAGTTCTACCCCGTGCTTAGTGGAGGCAGAAGAAAAGGTGGGCTCAGTAAGGCTTGGGAACTCGGTGAGGAGACGGGAAAACACGTCAGCAGATGAGAGTGCGCTAGACAGTTTTGATGTGCCAGAACAGCTAAGTGAGCATGGGAGCGAGGCAAATGTCTCAGCGTTGACGAGCCGCTGGTTCTTAACGTCCACCAACAGGCTGTTAGCGCAGAGAAAATCCGCGCCGAGGAGGGGGGTGGACACCTTAGCTGTGGCAAAATCCCAAGCGAATCGTTGTCCCCCAAAACACAGCGCCACGCTCCGCTTCCCAAAAGTGCGGATGGAACTGCCGTTGGCGGCTTGAAGGGCAGGGCCATGTCCATCACTCTGTATGTCAAAGGGTGTTGCGGGCAGAACGCTCACTTGCGCACCAGTGTCACAGAGGAAACGCCGCCCAGAATCAGTGTCAGTAATAAATAACAAGCTCCCCGTATGGCCGACGCTCATGGCAGCTAGTGAGCGCCGGCCCTGGCATTTCCCGACGCCTTAAAGGTGCAAGGGGGGCGGCACTTGGTAGCCTTGGAGCCAAAACGCGCGTGGTAAAAGCAAAGACCTCGCTGTTGGGTTGTAGCTGTAGTGCCGATAATGGCCACTGCGTCCACCGGCAGTGTGGAGTCATTGTGGGCGGGACCCAGGGCGGCCCCCGCAGCTCTGTCGGCCGGCGGAAAAAAACTGGTCAGCTTCTCTAGCCAAAGCTCGGAAATCTTTAAGGGGCATGTTAGCCAGGGCAGATCGTACTGCTGTAGGAAGCTGTTGCATGAACAGCTCCATGAACAGGAAACACGGTTTATGAGTTCCCAGGAGAGTCAACATATAATCCATCAACTCCGATGGCTTGGAATCACCCAGGCCAGGCAGAGAGAGCAGCTGACGAGCGCGCTCAGATTCAGTCAAACCAAACGTGTCCAGGAGGTAAGACTTCAACGTCGCATATTTATCTTCCTCCGGTGGGTCTTCGAGAAGGCTCACGACTCTGTGGTGAAATTGCTGAGAGCAGAAACAACATAATAATATTTTGTATTATCATCCGCGATTCTCCGGAGTGTGAACTGTGCCTCCGTTTGAGCAAATCAAAGCTGCAGAATGTTGTTCCCAAAACTCATGTAATTACTCACGTAATTTAAGGGAAACTGTATTCGCCGCTTCCATGATGCGCGAGTTCGAAATTAATCCTTGGAACCGTCCAAAGGCAGATCGCGGTCACCAATGAAGGAGTGCAGGAAATCACCAAACTGAGACTTCTTTCCTGGTCGAGCTAACTGCAACGCAGCTGCGTTCTTTATTTATAAACCTCATTCAACTCAAAGAACACGTCATAGAAGTTACCGTCTATGACGTAGCCGCGTTGACAGTAGGAGGTGAATTATATATGTATGTCCCAGAGGTAGCCGCCACAGGTGTAACTATAGGAAAAAAGATTTAAGTGACAACTCCATATCATTACCTCCTCTTATGGCAATACTTAATGAATATTCAAAGATTTCAGGTTATAAAATTAATAAAGATAAAACAGTAATAATGCCAATAAATCAAGATTTGCATGATAATCAAGGAATTTTCAGAATTTAAATGGCAATCCAAAAATATCAAATATTTAGGCTGTTATATTAGTTCAAGTAAGAAACAATTATTAAAAAATAATTTGTATACATTACTTAATAAACTGAAAGATAATATAAAAAATTGGATGGACTTGTCAATTCATCTTATTGGGAGAATACATTTAATAAGAATGATTTGGCTACCTACATTTTTGTATATTTTCTCAACTATTCCTGTAACCCCACCAAAATCATTCTTCAAAGCTCTTAACTAAGTAATTACATCATTTATATGGGTAAATAAATGGGCAAGAATTAAAAGAGAGATGCTCTACTTACCTACTTACCAAGAACAGAAGTAGGTTTTTAAATCTCCCCAACTTTGAGTTGTATCAATTCGCCTCTCAGTGCTTTTATCTGTATCATATAATACATAACTCTCCGGATGAAAAATGGATTCACGTAGAAAATTCTCAATTACAGTAAAAAAAAAAAAACTTTTACAACTTCTCTGTTATGATTCCGAGTATGAACTGGACTCAAATGCACGACTCAAACACAGGAAGTTCAAATACTCCAATATTTTATTGCTTTGACCAGAATTCCTCCTGAAGCATAGGGAGAACAAGAATAGTCAGTTACGGTTCTTTTCCTAGTAGGAACTGGACTCAATGCACGACACACAATACAGGGAGCGATAGGCTCCAATAAATTATTGCTTCGACCCGAATCCCTCCTGAAGCATAGGGAGAACATTTAAAGACAAACAGTCCGGGTGGTGGGTACAGCAGGGGATGAGCGGGAGCGGGAGAGGCCAGGGGCTGGTGGTGGTGACAGGAATCCGGGCAGGCTGAGCAGAGGAGGAGCGGGGAGCAGGGAGCAGGGCAGAGCGGAGTGGCAGGAACAATTGCAGGTTAGCAGAGCGGGGGTCCCGGCTGGATGTGCACACAGCAGCAGGATGGCAGCAGCAGCAGCACAAGCAGGAAGCAGGCACGGCCGCCGGATAGTAGAGCTGGAGCACCGGTGGCATGCACACACGGGGCGTCGTCAATCATCCGGGGTGGTGGGGGGGCATCGCCGTGGGGGCTGGCGACGGCGACTGCATCGCCCTGGAGGCTGGGGGCCGGCGACGGCTGCATCGCCCTGGGGGCCGGCGTTGGCGACGGCTGCATCGCCCTGGGGGCCGGTGTCAGCGACTGCTGCATCGCCCTGGGGGCCGGCGACGGCTGCATCGCCCTGGGGGCCAGCGACGGCTGCATCGCCCTGGAGGCCGGCCGGCAGCGGCGACTGCATCGCCCTGGAAGCTGGCTGGCGGCGGCGGCGACGGTATCGCGGCCGGGGCGGCATCGTCGATGCAGCAGTCGTAGGGCCTATGGGGAGGCAAAGACACAGCACGGGATTTACTGAAAACTTGTGACAAGTCATGATACTAATGAGGTACACAGGATAGATCTGGTTCAGGAGTGTAATGGGAGGCCCTGCCCACCCCAGATGGTGGTAGGGCCGAGCGGAGGCAGTTAGCCAAGTAGTGTGAACTCCAATCCTGCACTTGTGCCGTGCGCCAGTTGATGTGCGGATTATGAGTACGCAGCCAGGTTTGGCCGAGCACCAGGGGAGACTGAGTAGAATGAATTAGGTAGAATTGGATTTTCTCTCGATGATTTCCTGACAGCACGAGTTGGAGAGGGATGGTAGAGTGTGTGACTCCACCCAGAATTCTTCCATCCAGGGCGAGTGCAGTGATAGGGGCAGACAGCGGTTCCACCGGAATCCCGGCTTTTTTGACGAAATTAGAATCAATGAAGTTGGCGTCGGCACACGAGTCGACCAGCGCCAGCAAAGACGCGACTTGAGTATTCCACAAAAGGGCTGCCTTCAGTTCAACCCAGTTCTGAGCGGAGTGAATGGTGGAGATAGAGCTCGCCAGCACGCCCAGTCTTACTGGTGAACCACGCCCTTTTGGGCGAATTTCTGCCTGCATCTCACTCTTCTGAATAGGGAAACATAGTAGATCAAGCTAGTTATCGTTGCTATTTTATTATAATGTAAGAAAATTACATTGATAGGCTACGTTATTTCCTAAAGATGTTTTGGCAAACTAAACCAAACACTCAAGTGCTAAGTAGCCTGCAACAATGACGTTTTAACTTTTAATTGTATGTGTTTAATATTCGGTATCGGCATGTTGGTCGATACAAAAGCGTTTCATACTGAAAAAGGATGGGGTTGATTTTCCAACATGGAACCCTTGTCTAAGTGTTACAGACTTCTGGCTAGGCTGGCTAATGTTTTCACGATACCAAATGAAGGGCCGTATTTCCCCCATTTTTCTGGAGACTGAGCTAATGATGGTGGTATTTGCTCAGTATAACTGTTACATTAGTGGCTAAATTGCCAGTGAGTTACGTGGCCTCTCTAGTCTCTTAGAAACGCTACAGAGACAGGAATTACATCACTAGCAGTAACATGCCCAGCCCCTTGGCCTCCGCTTCTGTAACGTCATTCAGTGGGCGTAAGTACTGAACTGTAAGTACCCTGGCCGTTGTAGTTTATCGTAAACCATGTACCTGGTACATGCGCAGTAGTTTTGGGCTATATCTCTGCTCTCACTACAGGTAGAAAGTTGGCTGAGAGCTCATTTTAATCAAGAGGAGAGTTACTTTTCTACAAACCAAACATAATTTTAGGGTGGAATTACCCTTTAAGTTTATGTTAATTTGTCCAATGACTTTTCATCCCCTAAAATGGGGGGGGGGGGGGGGGGCTATGCATACAAAAAGGCTAAATTGCTACACAGTTCACCCAATATGGATGTAAAACCCTCAAATTAAAGCTGAAAGTCTGCAATTTAACCTCACAGTCACTGTTCCATTTCAAATCCAATGTTCTGGAGGACAGAGCCCACTGCCCGAATACATTCTGTATGTATTTTTTCATATTTTTATGAATTTATGGTTTAAACACGATTATAATAAAACCTCAAACTCAAAATCATAGCAAGCACTTGGTTACAGACAACACAAATATAACAATTTCATACAATAGTTCCTGGTTTGAGGGTGTATTTTTTGATGAGAAAGGGCAGAATTCGCAACAAAATCTTTAAAGCCAGTTTTCTCTAAACTGTTTTGCAAAATCACAATATTCAAAGTCGTATCTCCAGAAATATTTACTCAGTCTCATCAAGTTATACCTCATTTTGTAGCTTTGATTCTGTACTTTAACGTGAGATGAAAAACTCACATTTTGAACCATGTATCTGAAGCATGGATCCGGTCACATTTATGTTTTTAATACAGAGGGACATTGCCTCATGTTTACATTCTAAAGCAGGTTTTCCCTGTCAGCACTTGTAGCTACTATTATTGTTGTTAAGGTGTTCTCTATCATATAAAGACTATCTCTCCACCCAGATACATATACCATATGTATGGAACTATGACACCACCGGTGCTACTTTGTAAGACACTTTGTAAGACACAGCTTTTTAGCACAAGTGTGGGGTCACTGACCTTCGGTTATATCAGCCGATGACCCACGCATAACTTCCTCTTTTGATTCCATGCGTGTGGTGCATGCTTTCATAACTCCGACATTTAAGCTTCTGACAATAACAAGCAAACTTAGCACATGTAAGTAGGCATATAGCCACCAAAGACATAGCCTAAATATGACTTTTCTAACCCATTGCATGAATCTGACCAAACTACTGGTAGCCTATGTATGTTTTTTGCTTTTTGTTAATAAATGAATGGATGAATGAATTAATAAATACACGAATCTGACCAGACAACCAATTAAAAACATTAAAAAACAAAAAACAACAAAAACATTAATTAATTAGTCACTCACTGGCAAATTACAACATTATATTCTGGCCAATCGAGTCCCTGGGCTTCAGCCCATGTAAGCCTGTGCATTAAAGCACCCCTGACGATCACATTTTCACGTCATATTGATAGGCTAATTATTTAAGCGAAAATAGCCTATGCGTGATTTATTTTTTTCTATCAGCATGGCAGCCAACACACATAATTTATAACATTTTTAATTGACATTAACAGAGAGTGTGACGGTGTGTCCAGAAATGCTCTGAGTCCATGATGATCCTTCAGCTTGACTGCCGCTTCACTGACAGGACACCACGTTGATTATGGCCAACTAACCAACTTAGTACAGGTAGTTTAACCATGCAGCAATCGGCTACACGCTGCCAACCAGCTTAGTTACCTCCTCCGCAGTAGGCAGTAGCCTAGTGGATTGAATAAGCTAACTCGACCTCAAGTCGCTAGCATTTATATTTATATTTAATAGCCTACATTATTTTAATTGCCATGTCCAGCCAGCCTTACACACCCTCCGCCTATGCCTCTCTGGATTGTTGCCTGCTCGTTTATATCTGGGAGTGAGGCACTGGAGTCACCTGTCACCGTGTTGCACTAGTTAGCTAGTTGCTAACTTGGTTTAGGCCACTGAACAACAAGCTGGATCTTTCCCATTCATTCTGTTGAAGTCAGCATTCTCCGCCCAATTAGCCCAAGGCTGTGTCCCAATCCAGTTTTTGCTCCACCCTCGTAAACTTCACTTGCAAACTTCACTTGGGGGAATCCCTTTTGAGACCAGGATGTACCCTCAGTCTCCATTTTAAGTGTGAGTCCAAACCGTTAGAAAGCCAAGTGAAGTTTGTGACATAGCCCCTCCACCCTCAACTTTTCTCAAGGGAACGAGTCTGCAAAAGAGCAGACTCGGCAAGCTCTTATTACTCAGTGATAATCACGTTAATGTTTATCGCGGTATATAAGACGGTGTATAGGCTAATAAATACAGGTTAATCAAGTAGTAGTTTGCTATTTTGTATTTCATAGTTTAGCAAATTGCTTTATGCAGCAACAGAGTAGCGTACTGTGGGATGCAGGCTACTACCAGGTTCTCACTTAATCTTGCTTTTAAATGGATTAGGCTACTGTCTCTTAATATTTTTCCGTGTAATTTGCCAGATAGGCTAACAATCAAACAATTTAATTTCTCAATAACCAATCGAATAGGTAAATAAACTTGTGCAGCATTTTACTATATCTACATTTGTGCTGATGCAAAATGTGTTAATAGCCTATGTCATGTGAAGTGATCAATGACCAGCACATATTTGGGTAAATTAATTTGTCTAGCTTGAAAGCATGCATTGCCCTCAACGCTGGTTCCACCAATTTAAGAGGTTTTCCTCTTTAAACATAGCCTATGCTTTCTAATGTTTAAATCGTTTTGACTAAATCTAGTGTCGTCTTAAATTAATGACATTCTTTAACGTGATGAGGAGAAAACACAATGCGTGCAATTCAGAGAAAACATTAACTCCTTTGCGTAGATGTATAGTGATAATGGCGCCGGCGCCATCATTTTGCTCAACTGAGACATTCGTTGCTCCTGCAGCCAAACTATTAGTGGAAATCACAAACTCTGTGTTTTAAATTTATTGGTAGACGATTCGTGAGGATTTCTGCGCAATACTGAGTTTCTAAGTGTCACTATTTTCCCGTAGCAAGTCCATTTAACAAGCACCCCCCCACCCAGTCTATACCTACCCATGTGTGACATAGTGGACAATAGCATCTATGTTTGAGTTCATAAATATATTTATTCATCATATAAAATTAGAATTCCGTCATAGCAACAAGATAAACCCAACAATAGCCTGATCGTATGCCAGAAAAGCCCATGCTCACTCAAATGCAAAATAAACATGTGAAAATATTCTCACATTCTACCATGTATTCTACTAGCAATATATCTACTAAATATGAAATAAATATGTAATCCTACCATTGGTTTTACACATCGAGATGTTCCTTTCAAAATTCAGTGGTCATTTAATAATAATAATAATGCATGGCATTTATATAGCGCCTTTCTAGATACTCAAAGCGCTTTACAATGATGAGGGGGAAACTCGCCTCTTCCACCACCATTTATTGTCTGGTACAATTGGTTTGAGAAATGTACAACACTTTATACCGCTATTACACTATCTGAAACGTCGACTCGTAATACCCCCATGCCCTGCAAGCCTGTCTCATTCATTACAGTTCATTCTGGTTTAATTGTCGGCTCTTATATCCAATACATTATAACCTTAGCAACGGTATATGAAATGTCTTCTGGGGTGCTTTGAACAATTTATTACAGCCCAGCATAACGGCAGTTTTCGTTTTAACGGTCTGGTATTATGCAAGCTCTATAAATAACTCATTAGGGAGGGGAGTTTCCCTTTATCGATATGTAAGTATTTTTGCGTCTAAAATGTTGTTGGTCTTGATGACTACATCTACATTCGTTTTTCCACTCGAGCAATCGCTTTCCTATATGTTTGATAGGCCTTGAGACGGTTGCGTGAGGGTAGGACCCGAAATGCACGACTCAGAAACAGTAGTTGCAAATAAAGTCCCGTGAGGGCTTTAATGGGGGAATGTCCAAAGAGCGTGGTCAAAAAACAAGCAAAGTTCATACACGAAAAATCCAGCCAAAACCAATGTACAGTACCGAGGGAGAAGGCAGTCTCAGAATCGGTACAGCATGCAATAGTCCAGTAACCAGAGTAGCTGTCAGCGGGACAGAAGTACAGGCAGACGGTAGGCAGGCTCGGGGTCGAAAACAATGCAAGAGTCAAGACCGGAGTCGTACAAAAGACAGCAGGCAAAAACTTGTGGTACAGGCAGGCAGTGGTTAACAAAACAGAGGTCAATAACAATGGTCAATAAACAGGCTTGGATCGTAACAAAAAGGCAGGCTTGAAAAACCGCTCAAAAGTGCACTGACAAACAGGAGGCAACAATTTCGCGAAGACAAGACATGAACACTGAGCTTAAATGCAGGTGTAGACAGGTGCAGACACTTAGCTTGAGAGCAGCATGCGAAATTGAAATCAGGTGTGGAAGGCTGACAAGGTAACAAGATAATTAGTAATCGTTAGTAATAAACCTATCCTGACCTAGCGTTAGTAAATTAGTAAATGACATGCACGAGAAACATAAGGTAAACATGAACACATGGTTAGAGAGTTAGTATTACCCAATCCTGATCTAATGTTAGTAGATTAGTAAATAGACATGGGAGAATGAAACAATTAGGGAAGCGTGAGTGACAGCAAGAGAGAGAGAGAGAGAGGGAAACAGCATGAACGCAAGGCTGCGGAAAAACACTGAAATGTGTATGCTAAACAATGAACGGAAAACGTAACATGAATAAAATATAAAACGTGACATGACAAGAAAATAAATCGTAACAATAATCAAACAATAAACGTGACATGACATGAAAATGAAACTTAACAAGAATTAAACATAAAACGTGGCCTGACTAGACTAAACACAATACGTGACATTACAAGAAATCTAACTAAGACAGAAATTAAACAGAAAACATGACATGACAGGCTAGAATCGTGACAGGCCTATTGTTATTTTCGCATTTTCAGTGCATTTCACATACTGTAGTGCAATCGTTAATTTTATTTTTGGTGTAGGCTACTGATTTTCATTGAAGATAGAACATTTGGCAGCATTTTGCAGATGGTGGTATACTATTTTATTTTCATGTTATCGTACATAATATAGGCTATGGCGTATATACTTGTCACTTATGGCATGGCAAATGCTCATTCCAATTTACTGTGCGCTGATATGTGGTAGATTCATGTAAAAACTTTCCTTAGAGTCATTATGAATAGAAACAAAAAAATTTTAAAACGACAGAAAAATGCAATCCCGGGGCAAAAGTATACATACTGTAGAGTACAGGGAAAAGTGATGTTTTATTGAGGTACAAGAGTGAATGATTAGGCTACAGATTTAGGTGTATGTAACACTGTAATAACAATGTTTTTATCTTAATCCATCAGAAGGAGCAAATGTATATGCTTTATAATGGCCAAAACTCATTTTATGACATGTTTAGCATAGGGGTTTTGGACCCATTGATATCTACCCCCCTATACTGATGAAAATATAGTAATCCCCACTTGAAAATGAGCCAAAACTGTTGATTTGTAGTTAAATGTATCATCATTTTTTTATTTAGAGCAGTGCACAATTTAGCCATTTGGATAGATTTGGAGACACTAATGGACAACAGGGTACACTGCCTATATTTTGCATCATAGACCTTTAATAGTTCTGCATATCATCCTCAGATTTTGCACACTTGTTGACATGGAGTTTATGATCCAGGAAATGTATATATTTACCTCTTTCACTTATGTACCTCTCAGTATTTTGCTGAAAACCAAAGAAAAGCATTTTTTTGCATTTTTCCAAAGCTTCTTTGCATTTGTGGCACTTTATTTTGACTTAAATTATGAAAATAAACAAATCGTACAACAAGTTCGTATTGTAAAGGGTACACCTGTCTTGTTTCATTTAAGCCATTTACCAAATTTATGGGATGCTCACATCTGGAGTTATAAAGCCTTTAACCCCCTAAATAGATGAGAATTGACCAAATTTGCCATCTGCGCCAAGCAGTTAACTGGCAACATAACATAGGCTACATACAGTCAAGCCGGAAAGTCTGCGCACTCCTTTCACCTTCTCCACGTTTTATTACGTTACAGACATATTATACAATAGATTGAGTTCATTTTGTGTCTCAAAATTCTACACAAAATAGCCCATAATGACAAAACAGGTTTTTAGACATTTGTGCTAATTTATTTAAAAAATCATATGTACACAAGTGATATGACACCCAAAAGTGAGCTGAGGTGCATTTTGTTTCCACTGATACTGCTTGAGATGTTTCTACAACTCAATTGGAGTCCACCTGTGATAAATTCAATTGATTGGACATGATTGGGGATTGCCAACACCTGCCTATATAAGGTCCACAGTTGGCAGTGCATGTCAGAGCAAACTCCAAGCCATGGGGTCAAAGGAATTATCTGCTGACCTCAGAAACAGGATTGTGTCAAGGCATAGATCTGGAGAAGGGTATGGAAAAATCTCTGCAGCTTTACAGGTCCCAAAGAGCACAGTGGCCACCATCATTCGTAAATGGAAGAAGTTTGGAACCACCAAGAATCTTCCTAGACCTGGCCGCCCGGCCAAACTGAGCAATCGGGGAAGACGGGCCTTGGCCAGGGAGGTGAGCAGGAACCCGAGGGTCACTCTGACAGACCTCCAGCGTATCCTTGTGGAGATGGGAGAACCTTTCAGAAGATCAACCATCCAGGCAGCACTCCACCAATCAGGCCTTTATGGTAGAGTGGCCAGACGGAAGCCCCTCCTTAGTAAAAGGCACATCACAGCCCGCTTGGAGTTTGCCAAAAGGCACCTAGAGGACACTCAAACCATGAGAATCAAGATTCTCTGGTCTGATGAAACCAAAATTTAACTTTTTGGCCTGAATACCAAGCGTCACATCTGGAGGAAACCAGGCACCGCTCATCACCTGGCTAATACCATCCCTACAGTGAAGCATGGCGGTGGCAGCATCATGATGTGGGGATGTTTTTCAGCAGCGGGAACGGGGCGACTAGTCCTGATAGAGGGAAAGATGAATGCAGCTAAGTACACTGAGATCCTTGAAGAAAACCTGCTCCAGAGCGCTCTGGACAATCAGACTGGGGCGAAGGTTTACCTTCCAACATGACAACGACCCGAAGCACAAGGAGTGGCTTCGGAGAAAGTCTGCATGTCCTTGAGTGGCCCAGCCAGAGCCCAGACCTGAATCCAATTGAACATCTGTGGAAAGAGCTGAAAATGGCTGTGTACCGACGCTCCCCGTCCAACCTGACGGAGCTTGCAAGGATATGCCAAGAGGAATGGGCAAAAATGTCCAGAAACAAGTGTGCCAAGCTCATAGCTTCTTTCCCAAGACGCCTTGAAGCTGTAATCGCTGCCAAAGGTGCAGCAACCAAGTATTAGGCTGAGGGTGTGTACAGATATGTAACCCCTAAATAACCTATTTTTGTCAGTAAAATAAAATTGCATATTTTCTAAAAACCTGTTTTCACTTCGTCATTATTGGCTATTGTGTGTAGATGTTTGAGGCAAAAAATTAACTCAATATATTGTAGTATAAGTCTGTAACATAATAAAACGTGGAGAAGGTGAAAGGAGTGTGCAGACTTTCCGGCTTGACTGTAAGTGTTCTTGATTAGGCTATTCAAGGAATTTGTTTGATTGACATAAGCAAGCAAAATAAACGGAAACAGGTTGAAAATATGTTCGGTTTAAATACTTTATTTTAATGCTACGCAATTTTATGACACAAATAAATATGCTAGCCCACACAACTTGCTGTATTTATTGATATTTGTTATTCAGTAAATCAATTGCTTGACTGATAATTAGTGTAAACAGGTTGAGAGTTTCATCCGTTTAAAGGTAGGCTACGGTGACAGACGTTTTACATGATCCGAGACCCCACAATACGCCACTGGGCAGCAGCATGGTTAACTTCCGAGTATAGATGTATAGTGTCGTTAGGTACATTAATAATTTGGCAGTGAAGACAGACAGTTAAAACGTCTTAAGTCATCACATGGAAGCACCAATGAATGTGCAGAATATATATATTTATATATGGCTTCACACTAGGTGCAAAAGTATAATTAATCAGTCTCATAAAATTCATTATTAAATCATGATTATAAATTTCAATGTTAAATATTTAAATAATAATCAATAACTTAATCTGAAGGCATAAGTTATTTTGGAGGATAGGCTCAAATGTTTATCCAAACAACAATCAGACCGATGACAAGGTTTGATAAAATACAATTTATTAACCCTTTCCAGCCTAAGCGAATATTGGGTCAACATTCTATTCAATTTTATTTCTTAATGTGCGTTGCAAAAATGTTTGTAGTGTGATCATATTACATCAGATACCTAAACTTGATATACCATTGTAAACAGGATAACTGGGGCTTTCGATTGATATAAAAAATAATAGGATTACTTGATGGCAATATCATCAATTATGGAAATACATTTACCAACTAAATTTATAAAACATTCTAAATGGCTATTTTCTAATGAGAAACCTACTATTTTACCCATTTCATGTTCAAGATAGGGGGAAACTTACAGTGTATGATATCTTCACCATTGTGCGAGTCATATAGAATAGGAATCAGAATAGATTTATCTTCTACTGCTCAAAGGTTATAACCACTTCAGTGATGGGTAAGAAAAGGCTAAAATAAACGCTTTAGAATGTTAGGTTCATTGAAAATATGACATGTGTATGCTAAACTGTTTGTGGTGTGATCATATTATGTTACACCCCTAAAGATAATATACCATTTTAAACAGGATAACTGGAGCTTTCCATTTATATACAATAATATGCTTACTTTAACACAATATCATCAATTATTAAAACAAATCACAAAATAAATAATAATAAAAAAAACTTTCTAAATGGCTATTCTCCATGAGAAACCTAGGTTTCATGTTCAAGATCGAGGGAGATAAACTGTGTGGTATCTTCACTATTTTCTAAGTGATATAGAGTAGAAATCAGAACAGATTTATCATTTACTGCTCAAAAGTTATAACATCTTAGTGATGTATGGGAAAAGGAAAAAAAAAAGATTTATTAGAATGTTAGGTTCGTTGACATTTCACATTACCACTTATCTGTCATGGGCGCCTGCCATTTTCCTCACTTTCCACGTTGTTTTCCAATCTATCGGATTTTTTCTGCATTCCACCGCAGGGTTTTGCTTTGTCCCAGCAATTAGTGCTTTCACCTGTTTTACCTGTCATCAGGTATTTAAGCCCCGGAATTCCTCTTCCGGGTGCTTCACTATTTCTTCGTGTTTCACGAACACAGGGTTTTGTTTTGCTGCCTCTACATTTTCTCTAAGAAAGTTTTTTCTTTATTTTCTCTGTAGAGATAGTTCTCCTGTTTAACGAAGCTCAGAGATTATCTCTCTTAATCTCTCTTTTCCTCTCTCCCCCTCCCGCTCCCACTCTCACCTTTTCGAGAGTTCGAGCTTTATATTTATTTCATTATTTTCACCATTTATCGGGCTTCATAGCCAAGTTCCAAAGGTGCCTTATTTTTTCTCTGTTCTCACCACAGCTGTTTCAGCTGTAGTGTACTGTTTATTTTCTCTGCCCGGTTTGCTCGTGGTTATCCCTGTTTTGTTAGGGTGTTTTTTGTTTGGCTATTGCGAGGGAGTTTTTATCCCTTATTTTGTTGTCGCATTTGGCTCATCGCTATTTCGCCCTAAACCCTCACACTTATCTATACTCCTAATGGGTCACTGTTAAGAATCTGTTGATATAATGAAAAATTGAAAGACACATACACTGAAATATACAATTTATGTGTTCAATGAAACACACACTTTATTAACCTCTTAATGCCAAACGCCCCCTAGCGGTCACGCCGGCGTGACGGAAATTATTACATTATACATTTGATTAATTTAATAATATATAATAAACTGCTCACCTCAATATTTTGATTAAATATCCTTAAGATATATCCATTCCTTCTGGGAAAGTGGTTTTTAAGCCCAAAACGTCGGGATAAAACTTCGTAAATAACGTTGGAAACTCGGACCTAATTCTCAAACATGTATTGCAGCTTGATGTCACACCATAAACAATTTGCTGGTAAACTGTTCTGCTTAATTGTATTTCACAAAACTTTGGTTTGAAAAATCATTATACCTTTAGGCTTCAAGAAAAAATACTTTAAAACTTTCATACGGCTGTACATTATTTTTTTCCAATTTTAAACCGACTTGTGCTTTTTTGCACTTGATTACGACTCGTTCGGCTGTGTTCACTTTGGCGTTGTGAAACTCAGCCAGTTTCTGGAGTACCAATCCCATGGCTTAGTATATGTTAGCCAGAGTAGTTTTGAACGTGCTTGCAGAGATTTATGCAAAACCGTCGTCAATTGGGTGTATTTCTTTGACTGATAGCACAATAGGCCTATCTGAAGTGGGAAAAACCGTCTTCCACCCGCCTCCACTCTGAGTATTATTTGCTTTCCATTGGGTTTTAAAACTGTCTGTCAAATATTCCAGCGAAAAGCCAAGACTCTTATCTTTCAAAGGAGCCCTCGATCAACACAAAGCAGTCGTAAAAAAAAGGAAATCCAGCCGTGCGTATGAGGAAGTGGCGACCCACGCGTAATTATCGAACCAAAATGGCGCAGTGTTTTTACCTTGTAGCGTAGCTCGCTACATTCCGTTTAGCAAAGCACAATTAATTAGGTAAGGCCCGCAGTTACATTTTTTACTTTAGAGTATTTTTGATACAGTTTTTGTGTAGTTATGTCGAGATTTTTGAGGCGTTTATCCGTGCACCAAGTGCTAGACGAACTGGATAAGCCAGAAGATGTTTTTGCCGAGGGAGACTCATCCTGTCTCAGTGACGCTGAATCCACTGACCGAGATGATGTTGCTGACATGTAAGTTGTTTTATCATACTAACAGTGTTATGCTATAAACGCATTGAATTTCGCCATGGCAGGTAACGTCGTTAGGGCTGGTGGTATTACCGATTTTTCGATATACCAGTGGGAATTCACGCAATGCCATGCGGGTTCGTAATTACATTGTCAACTGTATTTTATTGTTTTTCATACAATTAATATTACAAATTGCACATTCCAACGGTATGATAAATAATTTATGAAGTAAACTTAGGGTGTATTGTCTGTGTTGACAAACTCGCACGTGTTACGTGGCGTTGCCAACAACACAGATGTTTGGTGTAAGCATCGAAGGAAATTTAGCTGCAATGCGTGAATCCCTGTGTTTCTTCTGTGAAGCTAACTAACCTTATATACTTATGCATAAAATCGGTCCCTCTCAGCTAAATTAATATAGATAGTATTGCCTTTACAGTGGCAAGCTAACAAGCATCCCTGTGTTTTCCTGTCTGTTTATTATAGTTTATACGAGTATTAGGAATGGAAGTGTGGTGTTGCTGATTTGCCCACAGCTTACTGTGAACTACAGTCGACGTTCATTGCTAGGGATAGCTGCTACATTATGCGAAGGATGTGCTTTGCCTTGTCTGTTCTGTAGTGATCTTGATGTATCTGTGCACACTTACTGTACGTCGCTTTGGATAAAAGCGTCTGCTAAATAAATGTAATGTAATGTAATGCAAGCAAAATTACAGGTAACAAGCAGCTAGCTATCTATTTGTGTCTGAGATGAGCTACTAAAACGATTTTTTTGAGTGTGAAATGGCTTCTGGAAGTGTTTAGTAAAGTCATTGTTCCACCTGAGTAAATTGTTCTGTATGCAGTACAGAAGGCTGTGCAGGTAAACAAAATGGTAATTTATGCATGGTATGAGGGAGAGAACATGATAACATGAGGGAGTACTTGTTGATTATTATTATTGTTGATTGTTGTTGTATAAGGGGGACTAATGGGTATATCAACATGGTGGACAATTCCATGGACAGGGTTAGTGGGATTTGTAATGATGCAGATTGCTCTCCTGAGGGAATGTGTAGTCTAAATGGCTTCTGTATGAATGGTTAAATAATCTCTCCTCAACCTCCACCCCCATGTTTTGATCCTTTACCTTTTTTTTGTTTTTAGTTCATTTTTTTTAGCTTTTTGGACCCTGCCATTTTGTACTTTCTTTGTGTAAATACGGTAACTTCAGCAATTAGAGGCAAGGATCTTTTTATTTGTTACAGCGGGGGTGTTTTTATTTTTTATCTAGGAAACTGGTGGACTTTTGATTTTTTATCCACTGCACTTTTAGTAGTACACCTTAGTGCACTTGTATATAGTTGATATATGTTTGTCATGTATAAAGTTTTGCCTCCTAAAACCCAACCCCAACGTCCCTGTCATAGGAGGTGGCAACAGAATAAAGGACAGGACTGGCAAGCATTAATGTGTAGGGAAGTTTCATACTATTCCCATTATTCATTTGAAAACCTGTTTGCACATTCCTGGACTCATTTCTGGCTAATGGGGCTCTGGTGAAATACACAAGATTCACTGTGCTGCTACATGGGTTTTGACAGCTTTTTGTAACCTTGGGTAGTTAGTTGTGTAATATGCAGAACACCAAGAACACGTCTAAAAATGAACTTTTATTGCCAATATTGACAAATTATCTCATTTTATTGTAAAAACCTAAAAAATAAATCATATTGAGACCTTTCTGGAACATTGCCATTTTTGGCACATTTGGCACCATTTGGCACCATTTGGCACCATTTGGATAACGAAAAAGGTTCACCTGAAAAAAACCCTGTAAAATTTGAATGGTTTGAGATATTGACACCAGATTGTTACCAGAGGTAGGCAGCATATTGATGAATCAGATAGAGGAGTCATTTCCTTGATTGCATTTGTAGCTCCCCAGGTAAAAATTCTTAAACTTGAATGTAGGTACCCGTTTTTTAGTTTTTTTATATTTTCTGTACATAAATTGTTGTAGTTAAGTATCAAAAACTGGATTTCTATGAGTTCTCACTGCTTAGTCGTAATACTGCAGGTGTCTGCTTTAATAAAAGCCATGAACCATATTTGTACCATTTATAGTTTTTGAGATAACCACCTTTGTTTGTCACTAGTGAAAACAGGCAAAATTTGGCCTATTTTGCCCTCGGTAGGAAGAGGTTAAAAGAAAATGTATAACAGTAAATGGATGAACTAAGTAAATGGATACCATTGTAAAACAAATAAAAACATGATACAACCCATGGCAAATATCAGTTTAGATACCCGTAAAGTTAATGCATTGGATTTATTTACAGTAAAATCATTAATGTATTAGTACAGATACAGCAGACAAATCTATGGTCAAGCATAAATACCTTCAATATATTCAAAAATCAAGAAGATAACAGTAAGTGCATGCATGCCCTGATGGCCCTCCGTGTCGTGCTCTGCAATGACCCTCAGCACCCTCCTTCTCTTCAGGGACTGTATCAGATGGCTAAATGTCCATCCTTTGCTGCAGTACTAAGTTAGAGTAGACTGTAACTTTAGCTTATGTGAGTCTAATTGGCTGTCGATAGCCTGCAAGCCATGTGTTGAGTTACAAGTTAACGTTACTCTAAATAAACACAATGGATACAAATTCAAATATGTAATTACATTGACAATAAACATTACACAAATGTTTTCCTAACTATTGCCCAGATGTTCATGTCAGTCTTACTTTACTGAAGTTGCTACAGGCGAATCCAGGCTTGATGTCCGGAAAGTTATTTTCCTTTGGCAGCGTCTGGACTGGACTTTTTCTCGGTTTCCTTGTGGGTACAGCAGCTTGCTTGCTTCCAGGCGAGTCGTTGCTGTAAACTTGCCGTTGGAGTCCTTCTGTCAGTTCAACAAGGGGTTTCCTTGGGTTCCTTTACGGCTTGCAGTGCGTGGTAACGTAGGCTACACACGTTTCTCTGGCTGTCGCTTTAAGGCTACACCGGATGACGGTAGCTTTCGCGAACACGCTAACTGAGAGCGGGGTGAAAAAGCGGTCTTTGTGGCCGCATAACCCGAGGGAGAGAGCAGTTTTCCCCGCGTGTTCCTTCCCAGCCGGGAAGATGGACAGGAGACGATTGTTCAGACAAGTGAAAATGGCAAGAAGTGGTGAACAGGAAGAACAAGAAGCTTGCTCAAGGTTTTATAGAACCGGGGACTCAGTCCTGATTGGTCAAGGATCACATGACTGTCCGGGATAACATGACTGTCGCATGCTGGTATATGTACTCTTTTGGAAAGGCAGTCCAGGGTCACATAAATGCGGTTTGATTCCCAAGAGACATGCACTACAGATGCATGGGGTGAAGTGCGTCTCAATTCAAATAGCCCGCTCTGCCCTCGCTCCCTCCCACTCACTAAACCAAGTGTATACTCCTGTTTTATTGGTATGTGCGTCACATCCTCCCAAGTGAAGTTTACAAGGGTGGAGCAAAAACTGGATTGGGACCAAGGGGCCAAGACTGGGCTTTCGTTTTGAAGCTCACTTCCTGGTTGGGCTGGGAGCGGCAATTGTGCCGTTGCTCACTAGTGCCACTGCGATTGGCTCCAGTATAGGTCTTTCACCATGTAAGTCAATGGCAGCAATGTGGTCAAAATACTCAGTCAATAAATTTTTCCCACAAAAAAATTGAATTGCATTAGGTCCTTTCCGTCATCTAATGCCTCTGCATGTACAGATTTTTTCAAATATTGTGTCGTTTGGACAGGGTATTAACATTTGTTCAGGACCAATCAGAGGGACAGGTTGAGTCCTCTTCGGCTCCATGGAGCAGTTTGTACAAATGGGTGGCGAAAAAGACATCCAGAGCTTCAATTCAGTTTTTACGAGGCCGTGGAAAGGCAATGGGTGACTTCACAGTGGCTTTGTCCATATTTTTATACAGTCTATGATTGGGACGCAGCCAAAATCTCTGCCCTTTCCGCCACTCTTTTCCGTATCATGGAGGCCTTCTTCTTCTTGTTTAATGGTGGTTGGCATCCAGTTTATTGGTGCATTACCGCCACCTTTTGCTCCGGAGTATGGATCAGACAATAGACTTACAATCTAAATCCCGTCATGCTGATCCATCAAATCCTATAAAAAACCCTGTATCCCTTAAGCAAGCTAACAGTACCCTGATCTGTGCTCTCTCACCCATACTCAGTAATCCTTTTAATGTGAATTCCTGCACCCCTAATTCCCTCAGATTATTCCTCATCATCTCTCTCTGTGTCCCATACCCCCTACAACTCAGAACTACATGCTCCACTGACTCCTCCTCCTCCTGACATCCCTCACACAATCCTGTCTGATGTTTCCCTACCATTTTCAGTGTTTTGTTTAGTGCACAGTGCCCAACCTTAACCTTGTCAACACAATTTCCTCTCTCCTGTGTCCACTTCCTACCCTA
This sequence comes from Synaphobranchus kaupii, assembly GCA_029718625.1. Taxonomy (NCBI): domain Eukaryota; kingdom Metazoa; phylum Chordata; class Actinopteri; order Anguilliformes; family Synaphobranchidae; genus Synaphobranchus; species Synaphobranchus kaupii. Next base: position 5,635,600 of record CM056398.1, on the reverse strand, counting down.
GTAACTTTGACACTCTTTTGAATTCATCACGAAGGCGGGTTTGCACCATTTCCTTAAGGATTGTCGGTAGCCCCTGCAGCCAATCACAATCACGGCTGACTTGCTTCACTCACGGTGTCCGTCATGGTCCAATAATCACAGCGCCTAGCAATATGAGAATGTCAACTGAGAGCAGATGGTAGAGTTTGTTGTGTATGAATAACTTACAGACCGCAATACTTATGCTACCAAACCTTTTTAATGCACATGTGTCTCTCAGTTACACGCAGGTCCTCTTCCCACATGACTTCCGGCACTGTCGTAAAACTGCCGTGCTTACTGCAGTAACTCTAGCCACAGCAGGTGTGGCTATACGCAACATTTTCTCCCACCATAGGAAACACAGAACCCACACAGAACCTTGTGCTTGCACATTTTAACTAACATTTACTAGGCGAACTGGGTAGGCTGTCAATTATCAGCATAGCTATGTGACCATGCCCGAACACTAGCCTAGAGAGTCAAAAGTCTGTGACATAGTCTCTTAAATAACTTGGACTGGCCCGGACCCGGGCTGGACGGGCCTCTGGCTCAGCCTGGGTTCCTGCTGACTCAGGCGGGCGCCCCGCTGGGGCCTGCAGCTGCTCGGCGGGAAGATCAAGGTCCCCAACCGTAGGATCGAAATCCTCACCAGTCCCTGGGTCAGCGATGGAGGGCGGTGCCACTCTCCGAAGTCGGCTTGCGTGCCACCGCGAACCGTCGGCCAGGTGGAAGGTGGCTGGTCCCAGCTGATCGGTGACCTGCAACGGCGTGGACCAAAAGGAGAGCAGTTTGTGGTTCCTGTTGGGTCGGCGAACCCGGACCCAGTCTAGCACCGCGAAGGGAGGCGGTCTGACTCTCCGTCTCTTGTCGAACCGCTGCTTCATCCGCCGCTGACGGTCCGTGACCCTGTCGCTCTGATAGGGCGCTGCTGCTGGTGCTGTAGGGGCCCGCAGCCGATCCAGAGGAAGTTGTAGCTCACGCCCCATCATCAGAAGGGCTGGGGAGCTGCCAGTAGTGGAGTGCGGAGTTGCGCGGTAGTGCAGCAGGGTGCAGCGCAGTGCGGCCGAAAAGGGGAGACCGTCCGCCAGGTGTGCTCTGAGGCCATTTTTAAGTGTCTGGTTGAGCCGTTCCACCCCCCCGTTGGCCTCCGGGTGGTAGAAGGCAGTGCGGACGTGGTTTATCCCCCTATCCTCCACAAAAGCCGCAAAGTCAGCCGAGACAAACTGAGGGCCGTTATCTGTGGTGATAGTGTCAGGGATGCCCCACCGCGCGAACAAGGAGGTGAGAAAGTCAGTGACCACCTGGGTCGTAACGGACCCTGTGGCGACCACCTCCGGCCACTTCGAATGGAGGTCGTAGGCCACTATGAGGAAGCGCTGATGCTGCGGGATGCCATGGAGCTCCCCACAGATGTGTATTCCAGGGCGCGGGCAGCCACTGCAGGGGCTGCAGAGGTGGCGACGGCGGTGGGCCAGTCTTCCCACTGACCAGGCAGGCTGTGCAGTCTTTCACCATGGTCTCTATATCCCTGTCCAGGCCTGGCCACCACACCAGATCCAACAGGAGAGGTCGTTCCTGACTCGCTGGAAAGGCACAAGCTCCTCCGGAACTTTCGAGGGCCACCCCTCCCGGATGTAAGTGCGGAGTTGGGAGAGCGTGGAGTCCTGTGCTGATGCGAGCTGGAGGTCTTCAAGGGAGACTGTGGCCTGGAGTGGGGTGTGGAGCATCAGGATAAGCTCAGGTTCAGTTGTGTCTGGGCTCGGGTCCGGTGCCAGGCTGGGGGTGGCTCGGGAGAGCAGGTCCGCCACCACGTTCTCCCTGCCGGGGGTGAACAGCGTGGTGAAATTGTAAGCCTGGAGCCTCTCTGACCAGCGGTAGATCCTGAGTGGTTTTTTCCCCCGACCCAGACATAGCGAGCAGGGCTGTGAGGGCCTGGTGGTCCGTCCGCAGTGTAAAGTGGCGGCCGTACAAGTAGACATGCCACCGCTCACATGCCCAGACGCAGGCCAGGGCCTCCCGTTCCCCCATTGAGTACTTCTGCTCGGCTGGGGTAAGGGACCGGGAGGCAAACGCCACAGGGCGTTCAGCGCCCTGCTGGAGTTGGGACAGCACAGCCCCAACCGATGTATTAGAGGCATCACAGGTGACGAACGTGGGGCTCTCCAGATTGAAATGGGCGAGCACAGGCGGCGAGGTGAGCTACGACTTGAGCTTGCAAACAGCGGCGGAGCAGGCAGGGGCCCATGTCCAGGTTGCATCCTTCTTCAGGAGCTCCCGTAGTGGGGCGGTGGGTGCGGAGTATTGAGGAAGGAAACGCAAGTAGTACACCGTCATCCCCAGGAACGACGCCAGTTGAGCTGGGCAGGACGGCTCAGGGAGGTTCAGCACGGCCTCCACGTTGGAGTGAAGTGGGCTGAGGCCGTCGGCGGTCACGCGAAACCCCACGAACTCAATAGCGGGCACAGCGAAAATGCACTTTCCCCGTTCAACGTGAGGTTGTGACCCTGGCTAGGTGCTCGTCGTGGACGGCCGGCGTTAATCCATGAACCACTATGTCATCCAGGTAGATGACCACGCCGGGAATGCCGGCAAAGATAGTGGCCATAATTTTTTGGAAGCAGCTGGGGGCGGAGCTGAGGCCGAACAGCATGCGTGTGTAGCGAAACACCCCGACGTGGGTCATGAACACTGTGAGGAAGCGGCTGTCAGGGTGCAGCGGAACCTGCAGGTAACCCTGGCGAAGGTCCAGTTTAGTAAACACGGTGGAGCCGTAGAATTTGGCAGACAGCTCCTCCACTGTAGGCAGTGGATATTTGTCGGGGATCACAGCCTTGTTCACCTGCCTGAGGTCAACGCATGGGCGCAGGCCTCCTGATTTTTTCTTTGCCACTACCAGGTTGGAAATCCATGGTGAGGCGTTGAGCCGCTCGATGATGCCCGCCTCCAAGAGCTTGTGCAGTTCGGCGGTGACGTCATCGCGCAGGGCGAGGGGCAGGCGGCGTAGGGGTTGGATGACGGGGCGCACTTCGGGGCTGAGGAGGGGCTGGTGGTTAAAGGCGGTGAGGCAGCCTAAGCCATTGAACAGAGAGGGCCAGCGCTGTTGCCAAGGTCAGTGGCCGACGGACAAGATGGCGGACCCTGTGTTGTCCATGACGGAGAAACCCAAGGCGCAAAACAGGTCGAAGCCCAGGAGGTTGGCCCCTTAGCGGGACACTTGGAAGGTGAATGATGGGAGATCCTTCGTCCCGTAACACACAGAAAAGGTGATCGTGCCCACCATGCCAATTTTATTGTGCCCGTAGCCATACAGATCGTCCGCATCAGCTTTCAGCGTCCGGAGTGGGAAAAGCCGCCGGACGGTGGACACGTTCAGAAGTGATTTCGAAGCAGCCGTGTCCAGCAGCAGTGGCAGGCACACCCCATCCAACTCCACTGTGCACCACTTAAACGGCCGGGAGGTGGCGCTGACTGAATGGATGGTCGTTGGTGCTGGCGGACCGGGGTGAACGTGGCGGTGGGTCGGCGGCAGCAGGGGCAGAGCGGCAGACCCTGGCAAAATGGTTTGGTTTGCCACAACGTTGGCACCGCAGCCCCTTGGCAGGGCAGGGCAGGTCGGGGCGCGGGTGGCATGCGATGAAGAGCCACAATTACCGCAGGTCTGGTGGGCTGTTGCTCCCTGGCGCCCAGCAAAGTTCACCTCAAGGCTGTCCTGAGACTCCGTGCACGGTGCTACAGTCTGTGTCAGCAGCATGGGCCGGGAGGGGAAAGGGCTGGAGGGCGCTAGTTGTGACGCTAAACTAGCTGCACATTCCATCTGAAACGCCATTTCCACAGCTTTAGCCAAGGGTAAATCGTCCGGAGACATTAAAAGCTTCTCCCTGAACTTCGGATTATTAGTGTGTTCAGCTAGCTGGTCCCTAATCAGTTCCTCCTCCAGCGCCCCGAACTTACAGAGGCTGGCTAGGCTTCTCAGGTCGGCTACGTAATGGTGGACTGACTCACCCGTCTGTTGCCTTCGCTGACGGAAAACAATTCGCCGGAACATAACACTCTGTGGGGCAGCGAAATGTCCAGACAGCTTTGTTACACATTCCGCGTACGTAGGAGCGGGTCCGAAAGTCCGAAAAATACGCTGTCCCTCGCTGCCCAGGTTGTGAATGAGCAGGGCTCTCTTCCTGCTATCGCTAGCCTCTTCTAATCCCACGGCTGCTATGAATGTTCCGAACGATTCCTGCCAGCGAATCCATGGAATAGGCGGCTCACCGGGCAGTGTAAGGAACGGAGAGAGAGGTGGGAGCGAAAACTCCATCTTCCTCGCCAATGTTGTGTATGAATAACTTACGGACCGCAATACTTATGCTACCAAACTTTTTTTAATGCACATGTGTCTCTCAGTTACACGCAGGTCCTCTTCCCACATGACTTCCGGCACTGTCGTAAAACTGCCGTGCTTACTGCAGTAACTAGCCACAGCAGGTGTGGCTATACGCAACAGAGTTGCCTAAAGAAACAACGTTATCGTATAATCTTTAGAATCTAGCAAGTTAGCTACATTCATAATATAAGTAAATACGTGATTAGCGATTGTGATTAGCAAATTTGTGTAATAGCATGTATCTTGCTGAATAAAGGCTATTTTGAAAGGCTGTCCTGATTTAGTAATTCACCATTGCAGAAAGACTTTAAACTATAACTATTTGACAAGAATATCTTAAAGACCCACTCAGTCATTTCGGCTGCTAATCGACAAAAATTATATGCATGGCAACTATAACGTTAGTTTGGTGGTTCAAGCTGGGCAATGAAAATGCAAACAATAAGCCAAGTTGTTAGTTTGTCCTAAGATAAGGAGGAAGACAGCTAAATTTGTGTTTTATATGACAGCTACATATAGCAAACAACTAATATCATGAAAATGACTATACCCATATTACTTTACTCACTTAGTGTGTGTGCGGTAACGTTATGCTTCCTTCAGTGCTAGCTAGTCAGAGCTATGACAACCTGTGGATTGTGCAAGAGGCTTTTGTAGTAGTATAGTGAAAAATGAAGCACCTTAAAGGGATAGTTCGGAATTTTGGACATAATGTCTCATTTACGACTTACCCATGATGTAGTTGATTGATGGAAACCATTTTCAGATAATTCCATGCTGTCCCTTCTTTTGGACATACACACGTTGCTAATGCTAGCGCAACTCTGAGGTGTCGAGTAGCATCCACTACCAAACGCACTTAAACACTCCACAGTGCACCCAAAGCAAATAAAATACGACGACAGTCTATCTGGGTTATTTTCAGTGATTATACCATCATTTTTCAAGTTAAACTATCGTTGAATCCTTTACTTTGTGCTCACCTAAATTCTCTGTGGAAGTACGGCGTTAGTTTAGTAGGTAACGTAAAGTAGCCTATATCTGCCGGCCAAAAACAATATCGCGCGTGTGAAAGAATCAGACTCGTAGTATTGTTAGCTAACGTTCAGGTAAGATGGTATTTCGGTGTGTATTTCAAGGTTGTTCAAATCATGCAAAAAAAATGGGCACGGCAAAGCTTTCACCGATTTCCAGTGGAAGATCAACAAAGAAAACAGCTGTGGCTTCTTGCTGCTCGCATGGATGTCACCAATTGAGACTCTAAAAAAGTTTCAAGTGTGTAGTGACCATTTCACTGAGGATGACTATGTGAAAATCAAAAAAGGACGGTCGGGACACCCTCTACTGAAGAAGACTGCTGTGCCATGACCTGTTTTTCTTCATGCACCGAAAACAACTGACGAGCAGGTAACTAAGAAATGATTGCATGCGTGATCTATCTATTCAATTTAGCTAGCTACTTGCCACGATTGGGAAGTCATGGAAGTGGTCAAACTTTTCCTGCATGTTGGTAGCCAGTGTGCTTGCTTGTATATGCTGTGTTATTCTGTAGCATGTTTGTATTTAGCTGACTTGTTGTCGACCAAATATGTAACTTTACGGCAAAACGGATTGTGTCGGCAACTGTGGAGTACAGCAGATAGCCTACAGGCAGATACCCTGGCTAATCTACAGCTAGCTCCGCTGCCGTACTTCCACTGAGAATTTAGGTGAGCACAAAGTAAAGGATTTGACTTGAAATTTTGACTTGATTTGACTTGATTTTGAGTTTGACTTGAAAAATGATGGTATAATCACTGAAAATAACCCCGATAGACTGTCGTCGTATTTTATTTGCTTTGGGTGCACTGTGGAGTGTTTAAGTGCATTTGGTAGTGGATGCTACTCAATACCTCAGAGTTGCGCTAGCATTAGAAATGTGTGTATGTCCAAAAGAAGGGACAGCATGGAATTGAAAATGGTTTCCATCAATCAACTACATCATGGGTAAGTCGTAATTGAGACATTATGTCCAAAATTCCGAACTATCCCTTTAAATTTACTCCCCAAAACTGTAACATTACTAACATTAACATTACTACAGATTATTTTTTCCAACTGTAACGTTAAATCAGTTGATTACACATAACCTCCTTGGCTTATCCGCTTATCACGTCCCTGACCACCGATTATTTACAGTTAGTTAGCTAACGTTAGCTATCTTATCTAGCTAGCTTGTACCTAATGTTACCCATCTAAACTAATTCAAAACATAAAAGACACTTTTTGACACAGCAGGGTTTATACTATGAACTACGCAGGATTTCTTAGCTGGATAAAAAGTAAAAACCATCCCAAATCTGAAATACGGACTGAAGTAAAAAGAGCTGTTCCAAGTTTTACTCTGTACAGTTAGCTATCCAGCTAACAAAGTAATCCTACTTCGCAGGACTTAGGTATCTTATTGAAAAACAAGGCTACCACAAATACCTTCTAAAGATGCACAAAGATGCAATCGTTTTCCTCCTCTGGTTGACCAGAGCCAAGACTGTTGTGTTTTATGTGCTTCCCAGCATCTGTAGTTTTGCATGCGTCTTGCAGCAATGAATGCTGGCCAATCCCAGGAATTTAAAAAGAATAATTTCCAGAGATTGTGATATAATACATGGTCCTCATTATCTCAAATGAAATCTACTATTATAATTATAATTTTGGAGACTCTAACATCGTTAAAAAGTATGCTAATTATGGCATGACGGCGCTTCGGATTTTGCTGGCAGTCTATGGGCGTACACAGGGCGATGCACCATTACATGTCGCCGCCTTCAGCTTTTTTGGTGATACTAAAAAATGTGACTTCAGGACACGCCCACCTTGTGGTTTCTAGTTATCTATATAGTTCAGTGGTTTAGGCCCTTCGTATCTCCAGCCATAGAAGCCACTGACGCAACCAGGATTTCACAGCTGAATCCTATATTCCAGCAAGCAATCATACTGCTTCCTTGGCAAGTTTGCTGTCTCCGTTCTCAGCATTGTAGATCCCAAATGGCCAAAGTTCTAGCTATCCAGATAGCTAGTTTCCTGCCTCTTCTCCCACGTGTAGGGAGTACCATATTCTGAGTTGCCTGCAGTCGTATTGCTCTGGCTATCCTGCTAGTGCCTAACACGACCAGAGCTATCGTATTGCGACCAGCTTCACTGGTTGTTAACGCGATTGTGACATTGCTGCTTGGTTTCTCTTCTAGGCTGTGTCTGAATACGACCCCTACACCCTTTTGAGGGCACATATTTGAGTCCAATTCATCAAAAAGCTTTTGAGTGGGTGACTTTTTCTCACAACTGGGGCAATTAAAATACCAGGATGAACCCCTTATTTCCAGGGTTTTGTTGAGGGAATTCAGGAGCACACTCATCTGCAGAACGATGCACTCATCCGACAATTTAAGTAAGTAACCCGGAAGTACAAACATAAAAGACATAGAGTGTATATGTGATGGAGGGGAAGGGGTCGGAGAACCAAACGCAACGGAACGGGGATCTAAAAGCTACCCACACAGGTGGAGTAACCACAAGGTCTCGAACAGGAAGGGGAAACAGGAAACACAAACAGAAAAAGAAAGGTACTCCTATGGGAGATAACACCTGGCGTATAAGCCAACAGAAAACTACCCAGAAAAGAAGGCGAAAGCTAACACGAGAAAACAAGTATAAAACAGACAACTAATAGAACAAAAGCCTCCAGCTCAATGCTAAATAAATTGAGCTCAAATACTAGGAGGAACTAGAAAAGGTAACGAAGGTTACAGCCTCAAACGAGGACTGAGAGAAAACCAAAGAAAGAAACAGCTGAGAAAAGGATTCAAGAAAAACCTTTAGGGAGTAATCCTCAAAGCTCAGTATAAAGATAGTACAAATTATCTTTTAGCGATGCAGGCAGAAAAGATAAGTTGTCCACATTAAGTTCCTATACCGAAATTACCGGCTAGAGCGTAACCAGAGTTTACACACAAGCACTGGCAGGGTGGTAGTAGGCCGCTTAAATAGGGTAACGCAGCTGAGACCAATTAACACTAAATGGTCCCTAGAGGAAAAAAGTGACAAGAGTGCCCTCCAGTGGCCAGGAGTCGCAACCACCGCCAGTGATATATCAGCAGGCCCCAAACCCATGACAGGACCCCCCTCTAAGGAGCGGCCCCAGACGGTCCTTCAGAACCATGCCTGCGAAATTCCAGAATGAGCTCAGAGTCCAAAATATCCCTAGAAGGGACTCAATTTGCGGGGCCATAGCCCTCCCAATCCACAAGATACTGTACCCCTCTGCCCACTCATCTACTAGCCAGAATGCAACGCACTGTATACGCAGGCTGACCCTCAATGCACCAAGGCGGAGGTGGTGAATTGTCCGCCGGAGCCAACGTGCTTATGAGAACTGGCTTTAAATGAGAGACATGAAACGTAGGGTGAACCCTCATGGAACGAGGGAGCTGTAGGCGAACCGTGACAGGGATGATCTTACGGATGATCTTAAAGGGACATCCTTTTCCATCCCAGGCCACCAAAATCGCCTGGCTAAAAGATCCTTAGTCCTGTGGATGCCAGGATGGCCCGTAAGACAGGAGAAATGCCCCATTGCAATACCTGGGCACGCACCCTAGAAGGCACGAAAAGGCAATTAGGGGGTCCCCCACCCGGATCCAGCTCCATTTGTTGTGCCCCTTGGACACGATGATCCACGTACTGGAGCCAAAATCTGAGCAGCGGGAACAATAGGCTCAGGTGGACGGTAATCGTCGGACCAGTCATGAATCCGGGAAAGCGCATCCGGCTTGGTGTTTTTAGAGTCTGGCTGATAAGTCAACAGGAAGTTGAACCGTGAAAAGAAAAGCGACCAGCGGGCTTGCCGCGAATTGCATCGTTTGGCGTCCTGAATGTATTCTAAATTTTTTATGGTCCATCCAAACCGTAAAGGGATGCTCAGCTCCCTCTAACCAATGTCGCAATTCTTCTAGCACCAGTTTCACAGGCAAAAGCTCCCGGTCCCCGACGTCATAATTCCTCTCGGCCGGCGTAAGGCCCCGAGAGAAATAGGCGCATGGGTGAATTTTCTGATCCTGGGGTGAACGCTGAGACAGTATCGCCCCCACTCTGAGCTCAGAGGCATCGACCTCCACCACAAATGGGAGTGAAGGATTGGGAGTGATAAGAATGGGCTCTGAGCTAGACCTTTTTTTTTCACAGTGAAAGCCGCCTCAGCTCTAGAAATCCACTGAAAGCGAGAAGGTGCCGTTTTCTTAGTCAACACTGTAATTAGTGCTACCACGGAGCTAAAATTACATATAAAACGTCTGTAAAAATTAGCGAACCCCAGAAAACGTTGCACCTGTTTAACAGACTCTGGGGTAGGCCAATTCATGACTGCTGAGACATTCTCAGGGTCCATTTGAATTTTCTCCTCGGTCACTATAAGCCCCAGGAAAGAGACCGACTTGGAATGAAAAACACACTTCTCTGCCTTCAAATACAATTGAACATCCAGAAGACTTTTTAAAACCCGTCTGACATAACTAATGTGCTCAGAAAGATTAGCAGAAAAAAATCAGGATGTCGTCCAAATAAAGAAATACAAATTTTTCCAACATCTCTCTGAGCACGTCGTTCACTAGAGCCTGAAAGACAGAGGGGCGCTAGTGAGCCCGAACGGTATGACCAGGTATTCATAGTACCCGCTATGCGTATTAAAAGCTGTCTTCCACTCGTCTCCCGCGCACATGCGCACCAAATTATACGTGTTACGGAGGTCGAGTTTAGTAAAAACAGACGCAGCCTGGAGACGTTCAAAGGCAGAGTTCATAAGTGGCAGTGGGTAACGGTTTTTTACGGTGATGCTGTTCAACCCTCTATAATTGATGCAAGGTCTCAACCCGCCGTCTTTTTTTTCTCCCCACAAAAAAGAACCCAGCACCAGCCAGCGAAGTAGAGGGTCTAATAAAACCTTCAATGTATTTTTTCATAGCCGCGCTTTCAGGAGCCGGCAAGGAATACAGGGAACCCCTAGGAGGTACTGTGGCGGGATGAAAGTTAATAGCACAATCATAAGGTCGGTGAGGTGGCAAGGTGGTGGCCTGTTGTTTACTAAACACCTCCGCAAGGTCAGAGTAATCGGCTGGTACGTTAGATGGCAAGGGAAAATCGTGCACCCCCATCACTCTAGTATTTTCCGAACTAGAGGAGGAATGCGGCATGGACTCAGAAACTGTTTCTGGATCAGAGAAATCCTTGATGGACAAATCGTCACACAGAGGATTCCAGTCAAACAGCGAATCCCAGGCCAAACTCTCCTCCCTGTCCTCTGAGGGTGGAGATGACATAATTTGGTCAGACGGAAAGTACACCTCCTCATCGTCAACAACCGAACTCGACTCAAACCAACGTCAAGCGTCAAACCAACGACTGTTGGAAGCGGGTGACAACATCTGTTCACAATGAGAGATGCACTTGGGACCCCACTGAATGATGGTGCCTTTATTATTGCCCCAATTAATGTGTGATTTATGTTTGACCAACCAGGAATGTCCTAAGTTGAGGGTAGTGTTTAATATTTTCCAGAATATTTGCTATTTTTAAACCCGGGATTATAACACCTCGCTCCCGGGTTTCCCGGGAAATCCCGTCTAAAAAAACAGGGGAGTTCTAGTAGGCTATTATCAAATGTGTGACCCTACTTATTGGTTTACAGGCTATCGGCATCCATATGCCATATTAAACTATCTTTCAGCATCATAGTATTGTCCACTACCGCACTATTGACTGAGATTCTTCAAAATCAATAACAACAAACTGTTTTTCAAAGACATTTTATTAAGAATAGCTACATATTTTCTGTACAAAATTATGGCTGCTTTGGAACTAAACAAAGGCTATAGGGCTATTAGGCCTACCTGAACCGTGAGAAGTATCAATGCTGGCTATAACTGTTCATGACAAAAAGGCTTTAGGTCTACAGGCAAACTGCCAGTGTTTAAGGAAAGGGACTATACCCACTCTTAAAAAAATAATGCCTACACATTTTTACCCTCTTCTTTGAAATGTTGAGGGTTTCGGCGGTGAATGCCCAAAACGGAGAAATTTGGAAATAAAGTAACGTGTGTTATGCAGAAATTTCTCACATTTATAACAAGCCAATAAAAATCTAAATAAAAAATCTAGGTTTTGGCTACAATGACTGAGAATGTGAGTAATAGGCCTACATTATATAGCCTAAGTAAATGTTATGGCATAAATACAATAACTTAATATGATGGCATAAATACAGTATCTCCATCAAGACACATCAGCAAATATACGCTAGCCTACCGTTGTGAAATGAGGGACATTTAGCCGTAGAAACGTAATACTTTTCTTACGAGTTGGTAAGAAAAGCGAAGGTATCTAATATACTTGCAACTTACTCTAAGAATTCCAGCTCTTTTTGTAATTATAGCTGGACTATATTTCAGAATCCGGTGTCCTGGAATAACAGAACTATGTCATTGACGTCGCAATTATAGTAGCCTATTGTTTTCTCTTAAATTAATTTACAACTTAAAAAAGACCAGACATTTTGCCTTGTTAGTATTAAGTTTCTCAAAATTCTTCCACACGTTGCTTGACATGATTTTGCTCTCCACGTTTGGAGCAAGTATATTGAACTTCTATTTCCTGTGCGTGCGCTAGCAACGTTCACATGCTCTAAAGTGCAATCATTTACCCAGTTTTTGCTTGTCAATAAGCAGTCTTGAGTAGGCATCAGTTTTTTCAAATGGTGGATAGGGCATTTTGGAAATAAACTTCATATATTGATTATTTTATTGTACTTAATTATGCCAAATATAATGCTAAAGTTATTTATCTGCATTGCCCATTTTAAATTTCCCGGTTTCCTGACGTCACTCGCGGGTGGGAACGGGAAGGAATTGTGATGGGAAATACCAGGATCCTGGGAACCGGGATTAATCACAAGACGAGGGGGGTAGGCCGGTGAGTCAGCCAGGAAGAATCTGATTCGTTCCAAATGACCACCATAAGGAACACGCGTGCAGATAAAATCAGTGGTTTCTTCAACTAGACAGGTGCGCAACGCAGGGCTGTTTCTAGACTGCTTTGATTGGGGGGCATGAAGAAATGTTGGTGGGGCAGAAGGGGGGGCGAAGTAGCGGGGAGTCTTGGGGTCCTCCCCCAGAAAAATTTGAGCCTTTTAAAACTCATTTCCTGCATTTCTACACAACCTCACACAGGGCATTTTTGAAAATAACACGTTTTATTTATGAACATTTTGAAGATTTCTTTTCTTTTTTCAAAGCCCTAGATGAGATTTGAGATGCTTTCATATAAAGCTAAAGCCATGATAGCCTAATCAGTACATTAGTTCATTATAAGATAATTTTATTACATTTTAATTTTATTACATTTTAAACCCACCTCCACCCCCCCCCCCCACCCCCCCAACTTTATTTATGCCCAATAATACCAAATTCTTATCTTATATGGAAATAAGTATATTAATGATTAGCTATATTCCTTCATCATTTCAGTCTCTTTGTGCTACTTTCTATTTACAATTTACTGTAACTGGCTCATTTTCATTTATATTTTAGCCATACTCCCACCCTCCCTTATTGGAGGACAACTTTATCAATGACCAATTAAATAAAATTATTATAGAATCTTACATACAATTACATATTAGTGTTTTGATTCTATGCAAGTTAATTTTCACATATATTTACCATCCCTTCTTAGAGGACATACAATCTTTTCACTAACTATATTAGCGCATTTTAAAATTTTTAACTTTTTTTTTTTTTTTTTGGAGTTCTGCATGCATGGGATCACAACATCAATCTTATGTTTCTTTCAGCAAAAACACATACAAGTGCATCCATATCAAGAGCTGATGTAATGGCCTTCTCATGAGCAAGAATAACCAGATTTTTCTTTCGCCCGTGCAACATGGTCCAGATGAAGTCCATGCTGCAGATGAAACTCCAACCACAAGTGCAGTCACATACATACGATGGAGCTCAGGAAAGGCATCCGTAAACTCCTGTATGTGTCTGCACATGGTGGAGAGGTCAGCAACGGAGAACTTCTTTTCCAACATTACTCTAGCCACAAGTACCTCGTTGGAAAGGCCTGCACCAGTACGTGCCAGTTTCTGAATCTGGTCTCCATCTCCACAATTGCTCTGTCTAAAACATTTAACAGAGCCCTCTTCAGAGACTTTGGATGTGTCCCTGTGGCCTACAGTACAGAGAAGCACAGTACCTGTGAGCTGTGAGCTTACAGCTTTCTTTCTCTTAGCTGCTGCTGGTGGGTCTTCAACATTGAAATTAGTCAACGTGTCATCATCTCTCATCTCCCTCAGAGCATGGAGAGATGCGTTGACTATTTCCCCAGCATAGCACAGATCAACAGAGTGAGCCTGCAGGATTGCATTTGCAGGCTTCAAGACACCGAGCACTTTGAGGAGGAAGCTACCCACTTCAAAGAAATGATGCCTCCTCAACATCATCAAGAGCCCTGATGCCTCTGCACAGATGTCCACTGCAGCTGCAGTGTCCTCTGAGACCTGTGTAAGGATGTCGAGGATAGCATCCTTATTGTCAACAAGGCACTTAGTCACATCATGGTGACTTGTCCACCGTATCTCTAGGAGACGGGTAAGAGAGGGGACATCATACCTCTGTGACACATAATGACGGCGGAAGAAGGAGGACAGTGATCCTGAGAGATCAAAGAAGGTTTTAGCTCAGCCTGCATAGCTTGAACCACAGCTAAGTGGAGCTGGTGGTTGTAGCAATGAATATAGGGGATGTCCTTTCCTATTTTGTTTGTAGCAGAGCCTGAACCCTGATCCCACTCATCACTGATGCCCCATCATAGCACTGACTGGTTATTTCTTCTGCACTGTAACCTGAGTCAGCCAGATGCTTTGGAATTTGTGTTGTTATGAACTCAGCATCTAGCTGGCTCAGGTCGAGCAACCCAATGAGGTGTTCCTCTGGAATGCTATTGCCCACAAATCTGATCATCACCGATTGATTTTCTACATTACACCGACCTCTAGTCCCATCACTTTTGATGCAAAAACCTGCATAATCTGCATTATCATATATATTTTTACCTCCTTTAATACCAAATTAGCTAGTGTCTCAATTATTTCATTTTGCATGTTACATGACGTGTATTTAGCGTTTTGTGGAATCGATTTGGTGATGTCATGAAGTTTGGGGTCCTTTGTGAGAGTGTATTCAAAAAGCTTAAGGAAGAGGCCAGCAGAAAAATCCTGCTCATTATCAACAGTAGGCCTAGTATATGCATCATGTGACCGCTCTACGCTGTCCCAAAGCGGAAGCTCAGACAGCTAAGTTGACAGCTAAGAATTGCACAGCTACTTTTGATGTAGTACCTATTTTTTTCAATCTGGGTGTGCCCAAGGAGGTTTGCAATTGTTTTGCCAGTTGCCTCCCTACGCTGAACCTGAGACCAGGCTGCAGCACTCTGCAAATGGCCAATGCTAGAAGCGTGCTTGCTGAATCCCTTGTCTTTATCCAATGCTGCTTTCCAATTGTTGAATCCTCGCCTGGTAAAAAACAAAATCTCTGTCATTTGATGCGCCATATTTGCAACAAGGGAAAAGCACGCATCTAGCTGTGTAGAGTGCTCAAGCCATGGTCTCCCATGGTACCAACTCGAGTTGAATGTACGTACAGTCTGGCCAAACATGCGCTTAGGTAAAACGAAAGCGGTGGGCTGCAATGGTGCAAGGCTGTTTAAACCATTGCTATTGTCAGCCGATACGGCACCGGCGTGGAGGCCGTCTGGCTGCGAGGCAGCCGCTACACGGGAGGTATTGGGTTGAGGATTTGCCTGAGACACCGGGGGGCTTGCCTCTGTTGGCGGCTGCTGCTTCGCCTCCGAAACAACAGCATTGGGGTTACGAGGTTTTATAAACACAAAACGGTGCATGGTCTGTTATATCTAATGATGGTCCGAGACGCCTACTTTTTATTACGAAATTATTAGGCTACATGTGGCTGTTTGCAAACGAATTGCAGCATAAAACAGAATTAATATGCAATTGTGTTCATCAAATAGGCTACTTCTTATTTAAAGTGGTGGTATTTTTATTTTAGAACTCAACCCAACAACAACAGTGAACAGATAAATAAAATATTTTGTATAATAGAATAAATAAAAAGCCTAATAGTTCAAATAAACATATTTTATGGTGTCCAAATAAATCTTTACTAAATCTATTTAAAAGTAATAAACGAAACAGGCTCCTGTAGCCTACACACACACACATCAAGATCTGGCTTGTTTGTGGGATTTGGCTGGCTATCTCTCCTACACAGCCATCCATCCACCACATTTTCAGTAGGCTACTGGATTATAGGATCTGATAAAAATAAAAAAAAGATTTATATTTGCATAGACTAATAAAATAGCTATAGCCTATGCAAATATAACCATTAAATGTCTATTCTTACATGTAACAGCTAACATTACAGTCAATGACCGACAGCGATATTTTACACTTCTGCTTGAATAATGGAGATGGGAAAGTCGTAGCCTAAATAAATGTAAACTGGATGCGATTGCAAACTAGCTTGAAAAATCAGAGGGAGTGAACAGAAAACATTGAGCATAGGCTATTAGAAAATGAGTATCAATCAGGTGATGTACGTCTGAACAAAATATCAAAGCTGATTTACCAACTTCATTTGCTACCAAACTCTGAAACAGCTTCAAATTCCAGCTCGCACTGCTGGGAGAAAAAGATGCGGCTCGGGTAGCTCGAAAGAATCTTACAAACGAACGGTCACCTACTGTATTAACCGGAAGTACCAAAGACCCGCGACTCCGACTCCGATTCGACTCTTCAAACCGAACGGTACGGAACGAGCCGACTCAGAAAAAAGAGCCGAACTGCCCATCACTAGCGTCTCCATGTTTTATATGGCCAAACCAACCAATCAGATATTAGAGAAATATATTATTTTGATGTGGCATTTTTATGATTGGCCGAATCATGTGTAGCTCTAATAGCCTACTGACGGCGCTACGGGCGCCGACTTCATATTGCCGGATTACATTTTTTCTGGATTTGGATTTGGGGGGGGCATTGCCCCCCCCCAGTACACGGCCCTGGCACAACGGGCGACCGTCAAGAGCCGTAATGTGATGGGGCGTGAGAGGAGACATACAGGTATGTTAAGCTCCTTGGCCCACTTGGAATCCACAAAACAATCAACCGCTCCTGAATCTACAAAAGTGTCAATTTTAACTGATTGTTTATTCCATGACAATTCGACAAGCTTCGGACACTTAGCCTTAGTGTGTCCCCTATGCCTGCAGTAACGACACCATTCCCCGTGCTGCCTAGGTTCATGTGCGTCGCGGAACAAAGAACTGTCAACTTGCCTGGGCTCGTCCCTGCTCGGAGAGTCACGGGAGGAGGTGGAAGCTGAAAACATACCCGGAAGAGAGACGACGTATGGAGTGGAACGGGTTCTTTTCTCACATCTCTCCCTCTCTCGTTCCTTCACTCGATTGTCAAGACAAATGGCAGTCGTAACCAATTAAGGCATTAAACATGGCAGGGGGTTCGAGCGCTACCAGTGCGTCTTTTACTGGATCAGAAAGAGCATTGGTGAACAACGTTATGAGCGGACTCTCTGCCCAGCCTGTCTCGCCTGCCAATGCCCGGAACGTAATGGAGAATTCCGCTACACTGCTATTCCTCTGACGAATGCGGGTTAGCCTCAAAGCTGCGTCTTTGCCGGTGATGTGGTCAAACACCAACGCCATCTCCTTCATGAGACTGTCAGAACTATTCATCACAGGGGCTTGTGACCGTATGAGAGGATCAGCTCAGGCAAGAAACATACCGGTGAGCAGAGGTAAAATAAGCGCCACGCGTGACTCTTCGGAAGAGAAGCGTGATGGTTGTGCTTTAAAGAAAATCGGACATTGTGACACAAAACCTCTGCATTTCCCCAATTCACCATCATAACGTAGGGGGAGTTGGAGTTTAGGCTCACGAATAATGGCTAGACTAGGTGGTTGAGAGGGTCTGTCAGGGGGAAGTGCTTGGTGAACCGTAGGGGCTGCAATGCCAGCCAGTTGGCGAAAACTGTCTGCTAGATCACGCAGAGTGCTTTCCTGGCGGCATAACTGTTCATGCATCTCCTCCTGTTTGTTGTACATAGCCACCTGCTGTTCATGAGTGGCTGCTTGTTGAGACTAGAGAATTTGGATACCCCACTCGTGAGCGGATAAAGTAGCATGTTGGGCTGCGATAGCTTGTTTGAAACCCGTCTGGGTCGCTGGTACATCCATAATGGCTTCTGTGTACTGTGATGGAGGGGAAGGGGTCGGAGAACCAAACCAAAAAGAGGGCAAAAGCTAACTCGAGAAAACGAGTATAAAACAGACAACTAATAGAACGAAAACCTCCAGCTCAATGCAAAATAAATTGAGCTCAAATACTAGAAAAGGTAACGAAGGTTACAGCCTCAAACGAGGACTGAGAGAAAACCAAGGAAAGAAACAGCTGAGAAGAGGATTAAAGGAAAACCTTTAGGGAGTAATCCTCAAAGCTCAGTATAAAGATAGTTCAACTTATCTTTTAGCGATACAGGCAGAAAAGATAAGTTGTCCACACTAAGTTCCTATACCGAAATTACTGCCTAGAGCGTAACCAGATTTTACACAGAAGCACTGGCAGAGTGGTAGTAGGCCGCTTAAATAGGGTAACGCAGCTGAGACCCTTCATAATTTGAAGGGTTTCTTCTCCTGACTTATTTTTCCATAGAGTTCAATAGGAAAATTTGGAGAGGAGAAACAACCCATCTATATCTACTGCATATCTGGCAGCAGATTGATGGTTTAAGGCTTGTTTGATACATCAAACCCTTGGTGACTTACAGCCATTTTACCAATCATGTATTCCATACTGTTCCAGCATAATTTACAGCTAAATCTAGTCCCACTCCCCAATTCCCATAGAGATCCATTCAAAGGCAGAGACGTTATAGTATTCCTTGTAAGAGTACCAGAAAATACGATATCAAGAGTCTTTTGATGTTGTTGGGTCACAGACATCAGGAAGTCATGGCATGCAAAGGATATGCGACCAAATATAAAAAATTTAAAGGCGCATTCAACTTAGTGTATGTAAACTTCTGACCCACTGGAATTGTGATAGAGTGAATTAAAAGTGAAATAATCTGTAAACAATTGTTGGAAAAATTACTTGTGTCATGCACAAAGTAGATGTCCTAACTGACTTGCCAACACTATAGTTTGCTAACATGAAATCTGTGGAGTTGTTAAAAATGAGTTCACCTAAGTGTATGTAAACTTCCGACTTCAACTGTATATACAGTTGAAGTCGGAAGTTTACATAGACTTAGGTTGAAGTCATTAAAACTCATTTTTAACCACTCCACAGATTTCATGTTAGCAAACTATAGTGTTGGCAAGTCAGTTAGGACATCTACTTTGTGCATGACACAAGTAATTTTTCCAACAATTGTTTACAGACAGTTAATTTCACTTTTAATTCACTATATCACAATTCCAGTGGGTCAGAAGTTTGCACTAAGTTGACTGTGCCTTTAATTTTTTTTATATTTGGTTGCATATCCTTTGCATGCCATGACATCCTGATGTCTGTGACCCAACAACATCAAAAGACCGTTCTGTCGCTATGTTGGTCTACTGTATTTCAAACAGCATGTACTCATCACTGGGCAGATTGGTTCAAACCTTCTCTCACAGCCAAATTCATATTCTTCAAAATGGTAAGTGACCTATGACTGCTGCATTATAGGCCATAGAAGTCCCACTGAAGTAGGTTCAGACATAGGCTATAGATCTATAATGCACATTCGTACATTAAGGGCAGCACAATAACTATTTCTGTACGTGATGCTTATTATTTTACACAGAATAATGTGTACACACTTGAAATCTAATCACCTACAGCTGTGCATAAATACTGACTTATACCATCATAGAGTCTACTCTTAATTTGCAGATTAGAATCATCCATACAAGGAGTTGCCTATACTGGACATGTGGCCTAGGCTTATGCCACCACCAATGAAAATCACTCATGTACACCTAAATAGTGTGAAATATATGAAACCATACACTGTTGGCATACAGAGTAGTAGTCTATAAGATTTCAGTCATAGCATAACATGTATGCATAATTGTCCTGATATGTCATATGTAGTGAAGTTCAAAGGGTAGAAATAAAAACAATAGGTGAAAATATACGTTGAATAACCTAATGCAATCACATTATACAATTATACATCTACCCATATAGGCTAGCTTTAGAATACTTCTAAAAATGATTTGAAATGTAAACAGACTGAAAGATTTAGATTGACCTTTCAAAAGCTATCTACCAATATTATCAAATGTTAGCTATCAATATTGCTATGAGACAGAAGAGAGGAAGAGAGAAATAGCCTACACAAAACTGCAGTAGGGAAATACAAAGCCTTTTTGTACAGGTCACTATCATGGGTGGCAGCACATACTCTTGAGTATGAATTAGGCTCTTTGAGAGAAGGTTTGAACCAATCTGCCCAGTGATGTGTACATGTTGTTTGAAATACAGCTCCAGAACTGTATAGCAGCCAGATATAAAAAAATGGAGTACTGGAAATCCCAGATAGTGTAGAGAGCTGATGTTTGGCTTGGTGGTGTTCATTTGAATTTCCTGTCTTTTGACTAAGCCAAACTTCTCACGTAAAATGTTGTTTTTTGTTATTAATAGCCTTTGTTTATGTGAGCGAACATGCTCAGCAAGAGACTCATCAAATTTGCATAAATTAACATACATTGTACAAATGATTTTGTAGAACTCTGATCAAACTGTCAAACTAGACATTGCACATCAAATATGAATCAAGATTCAGCAACTGCATGGCCTATTTCTCACCTCAGATATTTTCAGAAACATATTTTAGTAGACTATTTAGGTGGAATAAGAGAATTGAACAGGACGCCACGTTGTTCCGGTTTAAAAACGTGGAGCCGAAACGAAAGTAAGGTACCAGGTCTAACCAATCAGGTGCTGGCTTTCTCTGTTGTGGGTGACAACAATATTCTATATGACGTAGAGGTACCTCCAAAGAGGTACTCTGATATCACGATTGGGACGGGGGCTGTGTGGGGAGCAGAAAGGAAATTTCAACCGTTAGGGGCAGCACAAAGACGCTTTTCTACCAGTTTCTTATGATATAGGGGTCCGTCGCCTTATATGTAACACAGACTTTTTAGGGGGTTGCACTGTTACATATATGCCGCCAATGATGAATAGTATTATGAGCAGCGTAGAGTGTTCTATTAACCCTAGAATCACACAATTTATTCTTGAAGTAAACACAAAGCATCCATTTACAACTTAATAGACAGGATACACTAAGAAAATATATGCATAATCCTACATAATAACAGATTTTATTGCAACTACTTGTACTTTAAATGCAGGCTAAAGGCGTCTCCTACCCAGAAGTAGCCTATGCAAAACTGCTTGAACATTTTGAGTACAAGTAGTTGCATGTAGCCTACAGCCTGACATTGCGGTTTGCGTATAAATGTAATCACTGGATATATTAAAATAAATGTATATCTCATATAACTTTGAATTATGTCGAATTGCCTACCTGTGTGTGACCTGACTTTTCCATGTTACTTATAACCGTCCGCGTGTTACATTTAACACGCAGTCTCTTCCGGTGTTTGAAGTCGAAATGCTAGCGATTGGTGTATCCAAGAAAAAATATTGTGGTGTGTATTGTTAACAAAGACATGTAGATAGTTAAAAAAATGTTTACACAATCAAACTGAATTAATATTTTCGGAATTTAGCCAAATATGAAAAGTGTTACATATAAGGCGCCACTCCCCGGGAGACTGCATACAGTTATAACAGGAGTACGGATGTGACACACTATATCTTCTTTGTGTCACAAGCGTGAACTGTCATATTAGCTCTGCACATGTGTAGTATCCTCTTTCCATGTGGGAAATTTGAAAGATTTGCGGAGCTTCACGCAGACCGCAGAGAAAATCAGTTTTTCAGAGTAAGCCTTTCTTATCTAGCTTTATCAGTCATTCTGATCTTGAAGCAAATTTACTAAATGAATATGAAATGACATACAGTCAATCTTTTTAAAATGCCATTTATGTCACTGTCTAAAGGAAAAATATGCTCCTTCAGAATGTGTGCTGAGCGATTTAGCAAAGTGAAACTGAGGTTAAACAGGACATTTACTGGGTGGTTGATACAACAGAGGCAAGCATGTCCTGTGTCAACTACGTGTTCAGACAGAAACTCTTCAGTTCTTTGTGTAATAGGAAGTCAATATTGATTACATAATTTTTACAAGATGCAACTGTCTGTTACAATACACCTGCAGCCTGTGACTAGACTGCTATAAAACTTTAATTATTAATGTAGCCTCCAACATGAATGAGTGAATTACAGCAGAGCCACAGTCTCTGTAAAAACAATGATGTCATGCACATCTGTTACAGAACATTTGTTGGTCTGCATCACCCCCTGTGTTCAGTGGTAGGGCCTACACATCTCACCTTGAAAGGATTACCTTGTTTAAAGCTTGTATTTACCGTTCACGCACAGGCATAATTTACAGATGGCGGTAATGATAACTGTACATTATAAAAATATGGAGTTGCATTCAGCAGAATTATGTGTTGTGGCTTCTGGGGTTTGGCATGATGAAAGAAGAGAGAAGCTTTTCCACTCATAGATGCTTTGTCCTTTCCTAATCATCCACACAGGTAATTAAGGACAAGAAAGAGCATCACTGATTTACAACAGCCATGTGTTTTTCTCAAGACCCAGGAACTGTTCTCTTTGTAAATTAGACTCAGATTCTCAGTCCCTATGGCAAACAGTCGCTTGTATTTGTAATAATAATAAATATAGCCGCAAGCGGCAATTAACAGGGTCCAAGCGGCATTGGGCTAATATATAGCGCACAATTGCTAATGTGTCTTATGTGTCATTTGTCAGGATGTAATGAATGACACAAAACACCTGACTCTGATGAATCTTATTTCAAGGCATAGGGCCTATTTATTTCAAGGCGTATTTATTTCACTCTGCCTGTCAGTCAACATGAAAGGGACAGCGTCAGCTGTGATCATTGGTTGCTCAGTCCATAGATATAAAAACCTAAAGGACATTCCAAACCGCTAAATGCTCCTTGGAGGAGCTCGGAGCTAGGAACGCCATATTAGGCAGTGAAGATCAGCGTATTTTGACAGATGCAGACTTCCCCTGATAAAATATACGATAACTCACTTAATTCTCAATTCATTTTTGTAAAATTTGACTTGTTATAAACGCGAAAAATATCTGCATAACACAGGTTACCTTATTTCCAAATTTGCCAGAACAGCTAGCCTATTTGTAAAATGCCATTTTAACTATTATAGCATAGCCTACAGGAGTCAAAATGTTGTTTTAAAAAAAAAAAGTTTAAATTCATTTATAATTTCAGAGAAATAGGCTACTATAATTGTGACGTCAATGACTACCACTAGGGGGCCACCTTGCATAGAGTAAGCGTAATTGACAAGGGGTAATAATGAACGCAAACCTATAGTTTATTCTAGCCCAGCTATAATTACAAAATTAGCTTAGAGCAAGTTGCAAATATTTCACGTGACTTTTTACACGTTTAGATACCTTCGCTTGTCTTACATGCTTTTTTAGTAAATTTACAGAATTTTGTACTGTAACACTTTAGTTTTTGAGATCCAGACTCTTTTAGGGCAGAAAAATAATGAAGCAGAATAATAATAATCGCTGCTTGGACCCCTAATAATATGTGTGTACGTGTATTAGCACATCAGTGTGTAAGGTTTTGTGGGAGTACATACATGTATAACGGCATGCTTGTGTGCTACTTGACTAATGTTGGAGAAAAAGCTCCTGAAACAAAGATCTGTTGTGTCCCAGCAGGCTTTTGGCAGTGTTTAAAAGTTGATGTTTCAGCTGTAAGTTAGTTATTTCTCCACGGACACCCCGATTATGGATTTTTCTACAACCCACACAGTGTGAGATGCCAGGCTATATTCTTAACCTGTTATATTTATTGTATGTGGTGAAGGAAACGGAGCTCTCAGAAGGTTACTTATGCACAATTCTATTCAGCCATGGAAAGAACTCGCTTTTTGCCTTGGTGTTGCCAGGCAACAGGGGAATGAAGAGTGTGCACTCCTGTTCTCCTTTATAACTTACTTTGTGTTCGACAGGCTCCAGGAGGAACTTGAGAAATGACTTACTGGTGGCAGCAGATTCCATCACAAACACCATGTCATCACTTGTCAAGGAGCTCAATTCAGGTGAGAAGTCATGCCCAAGCATACACGTCCACCACAAAAACCCAATAGGAACCAAAAGATTGTCCAATAGCTAAAAAAATAATAATCAAGAGATAATTTTTGTCTGAATATCGGTTCCTAATTATTGTCTGAATATCAGTTCCTTCGATGGTCTTGTCTATGTAATGTAACATATTTCTCAACACACATCCTTATTTTCTGGAGGTATGTTGGGTCCAGAGTCTAGATTCTCTGCAGTCCGGTACTGCCTGGTGATGGACACAAGGCAATACCACCAAAGCTTGAAGGGTTTCTTCTCCTGACTTATTTTTCCAATAGGAAAATTTGTCAGGAGAAACAACCCTTCAAGTTATCCATCCATATCTACTACCTATCTGGCAGCATGGTTTAAGGCCTCTTTGATACGTCAGACCCTTGATGACTTAGAGCCATTTAGCTAACCATGTGTTCCATACTGTTCCAGTGTAATTTACAGCTAAATCTAGTTCCACCCCCCCCCCCCACCCCCCAATTCCCATAGAGATCCATTCAAATGCAAAGAGGTTATATTAATCAATCAATCAATCAATATTTATTTATATAGCGCATTTCACAACAAGTTGTCACAATGCACTTCACAGCAAAACCCAGCCTAAACCCCCCACAAGAGCAAGCCAAAGGCAACAGTGGCAAGGAAAAACTCCCTGGTGTAACTAGGAAGAAACCTTGCTTATATTATTGCTTGTAGGAGTACCAGAAAATAAGATAGCAAGAGTCTTTTCACATTGTTGGGTCACAGACATCAAGAAGTCATGGCATGCAAAGGATATGCGACCAAATATTAAAAATGATTACTTTATTCTACATTATGTTAAACTGTCCAATATTTTTTGATGCCCGAAAATGGGGGGGACTATGTTCGAAACGGTTCATCCGATGTGGATAAAAATACCCTCAAATTAAAGCTGACGGTCTGCACTTCAACCTCATTGTCATTGTATCCTTTCAAACTCAAAGTGCTAAAGTACAGAACCAAAATAACAAAAAATGTGTCACTGTCCAATTAATTATGGTGCTCACTGTATAAAGTTGTGATCCCCATCATAGAGTCCCTGTGTTTGACAACTACTGCTAATGCTGCTTGGACCCCGGGAATTGCTGCTCGAAGCAATATATATATATATATATATATATATATATTTCTCCCCTTTCACCTAAAATAACCGTGGCTGGTATTTCCTAGAATCACCAAACTTGGTACGGTTGTTGGGATGACTGAACTCTCGGATCTATTAAGTCATGACGCAGATTAAGCACCTGGTGGCGCTGTAGTGTAGTGTAGACATTCACACACCCACTACCGATGGCCAATTTGACCTTCTTGCTCAAAACATTTTCTTGGGATTGTTTAAAATTGTTAAGATTACTAAAATTAGTGGACACCAACAGGCCCTACGGCCACTGGTGTAGCCAGGGGTGGATTGGGTTTGAACCCAAATATTTTTGACAGTTCAATGTCTTATTCTTGGGAATAAAGTTGGTGCAGTACATCACAGTCTATCAAATCTGCCCTTATTTTGCATCCATGCGCCTAAAGGATGGTCATAAATATTAGATTTCATCATAAACCAATCATACATTTTAACCACCCTCTTTGTCCGAGAGACATATTTTTAATCTATTTAACATAATTTGCTATATGCACAAGGTAGTGCGTACGTATTTCCGCTAAAATATAAGCCAGCTTGTTTACTTCCAGTCTCGGTTGACAGCTACACTGACAGTTGATTTGCTTACATTAGCTAGCCAGCTAACTTACCAGTTGACAGGACGTGCTTATTTTTTAGCGCCTCTTGTAAAATTGTGGATGCATCAGGCTGGCCATGGCAGGCACATAGCCTGCAACTGCAGCAGGTCAAGGACCCTTTGGAAGGCCTGCAGCAGTAAGGGGCCCCCTGGAGGCCGGGCAGAGACATCAGGGCCAACGGGGTGGCCACGGAACAAGGGGGCACATTGACATCTGGCAGGCTTGCGGTGGCAGGTGGCGAAGGCCCCTCTGGAGGGCTTCCATTATCAGGCAGCGAGGGCTTCTCTGGAGGCCCTGCTGCAGCAGGTGGGGGAGTCTCCTCTGGTGGGCTTCCCACAAGAGTCGGCGTGGCTCCTCTGTAGGGCCCGCTGCAGCAGGCGGTGGGGGCTCCTCTGGAAATGGTGGAAACACTGCACGTGCTTCACAACCACCGGTCTCACTTTTATGGTAATACAAAAATGCATCATTATTAAAAGTACTCTTATCCGTACTCTGTTTCGGCAAGTATCCAAACATGAGTACTCTGTACTCATACTCTGAAAAAAATTGTATCGGTGTATCCCTACTGTTGTTTGTCATTTACAACAATCAACTAGAAATAATCTGAAACCAGGCTTTCAAATAAGACTACGTTTTACTGATATGAACTGGAGTCAGTCAAAACGTATATCAGTGCGCACCACACCACCTGTATGCATTCTCAATTTAACATAGTACATCACATTAAATAGTGCCTGGTGTTACGCAGTACATAACAAATAGAGGTAAGTAATAAGTAAGCTATGTAATTAAACAATTTTCTGAAATAACAATGACTTTAACAGTTCCAACAATACCATGCACACATATGGCACAGTAATACAATAACAATAACATTGTTGCGATAGTCTCTAGCCAGCACATCTTGTCCAACATCAAAGACATTTGCTCCAGTCAGACTGTTTCCGCTGTACATGTCTGTGAAAGATTGTATAAACCTCTCACCTTTTCCATTGGTAGCAGGGTGAAACGGAGCCTAGGTAGTGTGCTTTATACCCTTCTTCCTGATGAATGCCTAGGACACTTCGGACGTAAACTGGCTTCCATTATCACTCACAATCTGTTCTGGGAGCCCTGTTTGTGAGAAGAGATTGCGGAGGAGGTCAATGGTCTTAGTAGTGGTCGCTGTTTTGGAGCAGATGACCTCAGGCAACTTGGTGTGGGCATCGACTATGACCAAGTAGGATTTGTCAAGGAAAGGTCCAGCATAATCAATATGTACATGACGCAACAGGGTAGTGGGCCACTCCCACTGTGTAATAGTGCAATCTGCTGACATCCGCTGCATGTTCTAGCCAACTCTTCCCACTGGTGAGGTCAATTTTGAAAACTGCTCACCACCAGCCAATGTCGCAAAAATGTAATGTATGCGCGGTAAGGGATATTTGTAGACAGGGTTTCGAACTGGTTCGAGGAACGGAAACAAAAACCGGAAATGAACGGTATTTTACTAGGAACAGAAATGGAAACGAAAACGAAAACATTATCACAGTTAATGTTCCGTTTGATCCTGTTTTGTAAAAACTCCATTGACCTCCAGTCATTCAATGAGCGCTTGTTGTCTGTCTCCGACTTTCCCCACTTGTAATTACGACTTGGAGGTACGTTCATGTGCAACTTCCATGTCGGAAATTTGTATTTCCGATAATTCCAACAGCACTTGAAGGCAGCATAATTCCAGCTGCAGGTCTATACTGTAGCTTATAATGGAAGGTTTGAAATTGATCAGATTCGCTGATAGATAAAAGGGATGCCATCCTCATTATCTTCAGGTTCTTCCGATTTCGGCGATGTGTAATTTAGCTATGAAAATTGGAAACATTATACTATTGCAGTCAAAAGTTTCCGAAATTGTACCTTCAGCCGCACTGCACTGTCGCACTGCTACCAGAACTCACCACGCCCCTCAAGGTTCCCTCATTATTGAAATCGTAGCATAATTTCTAAAATAAGTAGTATTCTGTGACTGAAAATGCCTGGGTGTCATGGGTTTCGGCAGCCCTTTTTCCTTCTGTGGTCATTCTCCGTCAGGGCAGCGCTAAGGCGCTCTCGCCTTACTTTTCCATTCCACTCCGGGCTTGTCTTGTACTCAGCCGTCTCACCTGTTCTGAGTTACATGCCAGCTATTTAAGCTTGCTTCCTGTTTCTGGTGCTTCTGTATTGGATTGCTTTACTATTTAGAGCCGGTACGGTATAGGCTTTAGGCACTGTAGGAGACCACTTTGCCCCAAAGAATTATTTTGGATTAACGCGGGACTTTCTTCTGTGCATTTAGATTTTAGAATTCTTTCTCCATCTATCTGCACTTTCTGTCCTCCGTTTCTGTTTTCCTTTCTTGTTTCGCCCAGACTGTCTCTACCGTTCTTCTGTTTATCTCTCTACAGCCTGCTTTCTTTATTGAGAAAGAGAGGTCTTTTTCTTCTCTTATCTTTGTCTAAAACTGTGCGTTCAAGTTTTTTCGCCCACTAATCAGGTTGCTATTAGTTCTCTTTTGTTTTCATTCACCTCCTCTTTATTTTCTCTCTTTATTGAGAGTAGAGGCAAATCTTTTTCTAGCTGTTCTCGTGTCCACAAGCTATTTGCCTGATTTTCTGCATTCTTTTGGTTTCCACTCGTGGGAATTTTCAGACTCCTTCCGCCACGTCTCGTCCTCTGAACCTGACTCTTCCCCCCTCACACTGGGTGTATTGTTGCAAAAGGACATGCATTCCAGACTTCCAATTAAAAATTCGAACATGTGCAAGAAATGGCTAATAGAAATTAGAAATGATATAACATGCATACATCTGCAACCAAATTGAAAATCTCCGGGTTTGCAGTAAACATTTCTACCCCGCCTACAAAGACAACCTGGGAGGAACGCTGCTAGGCTAAAAACTAAATGGCCTATTCAACATTCGACATACTGTAGGCCTACTAAAAAGTACAGTAGCCATATTAGTATGTCAATAACAATTC
This sequence comes from Synaphobranchus kaupii, assembly GCA_029718625.1. Taxonomy (NCBI): domain Eukaryota; kingdom Metazoa; phylum Chordata; class Actinopteri; order Anguilliformes; family Synaphobranchidae; genus Synaphobranchus; species Synaphobranchus kaupii. The sequence continues at coordinate 5,606,999 of CM056398.1, read as the reverse complement.
CAGACGTCCATTCCAAAGCATAGCTATGGAAAAAAATAACGTTTATGTTGTAGGTTTCCAGAGCTACATTTGTTTTACTAATTTCACATATTATAAACTGTAATCTATTCAATATAGCCCAAATGAATATTGTCTCTGCTTGATCATAGTAATTAGCCTACTTACTCTAAAGAAAGCGCTCCGTTTGGCCCAGCCCCTCTTCGCTGTTTCCTCCAGTTCCAGTTGGGTGAACATCGTTTCTACCGTCCATGACCCAAAGTCCCTCAAAGTCCCCCAAAATCTGCGTGTGATGTGATGCAGACCTCATCCTCAGCTGTCGCCAAATAAGTTGTCGCCAAATAATGGTTCTCTTGGCAGCACTGACATTTAATTTCTTTGGGCATCACAGTACACTTGCTACAAGTGCACCACCACGTAATGGTGGTTTTCACAATGGCTTGGCAAATTTCGGGTTCTCCCTCCATGCCTGTGGCAAAGGCGGCACTGCCCTCTGCTCATGCAACTCGCTCGGATGTCCATTGGGCTATTTGCTCATCAGTGTACAGCGGTTCAAAAGAGTTTCACTGTAGCCTACCTGCTCCTGGCAAAAAGCTATCGTCAGAGTCTCGCACGTCCTCAAAATGTGGCATGCTAAATATTTGACGACACAAACAAAGCAAGGGTATAGTAAGTAGCCTAAGTAAGTAAGGAATATACGATTTCAATGTAATTATTCAATATTATGATTTTGACTATCCAACAAAAACCAACTCAGATGTGGCATAGGTGTCAACCTCTGGAGAGAGCTGCCCTTATTTTCACACCTGCAAAACTGTATAAATTCACCAAAAACCATATAGAAAATTATCCATCTAATGTTCTCTAACATTATCTATTAAAATCATTAGCCAGCACAGTTATTTGTCTGATTCAAGTTTATTTAATATAGCCTATTCCTGTGAGGGGTTCTGAGGTGGAGAATCAGATGCGATGGGAGCGGGGATCAGAACAAGTCACTCACAGATGTGAGGACCAATAATAGGGGCCGTGAACGGAGGGAAATGGTAAAATAAAGTTGTGGGAATAAAACCTCCCGGCGTAGAGCCAAACCAAAAACAAACCCCAAAAGAGGGCGAGACTCAAAGACACGAGTAATAAATAAGGAGAGAGACCTCACACTCTCTGAGGAGAGTGAAACAACTGAGGTGCGAAAAATGAAAAGAGAAGAATAATAAAATAGAATCACCTCTAACTCTCTGGAGGAGACTGAAACAACAGAGGTGCGAGAAATGAAACTGGAGAACAAGAAAATAGAACCGGTTACCTCTAAGTTCGAATAAGGTAACAAACCGAGAAAAAGAGATAACAGAGAGATAAGAAAATTAAACGAGCAAGAAAAGGAAGGCGAGAAACAAAAGGAATAATTAAAGATCCTAGTGATGTCACGTGGCGCTGTAATGGCGACATGTAGTCCAGCTGTCTCTCGTGTTCGTGTGTTAACTTGAATGTATTTTGTTGTGTCAGGCTTTTGTCTTTTGTTTTTTTCATGCACTGTGTCTATTGTGGGACGGGGAAGTGGGCTGAAGATTGTTCAGGGCACTCATGCTGCTCGTTTTGATAATATTGACGAATTGTATATTCGGGATAATTTTGTTTGTGGTCGTCACCATGGAGACGCATTCACAACATATGCTCGGGAATGTCCGTTGGATCTGCAGCTTTTGCAGATCTGCAAGTTTACCATCGTTCTTCACCGGAGTTGAAGATGTCGGGACTTGGGACTGATCTAGGACTGCAGGCAATCTTCAAAAGGCCACCAGGGAAGAGAAAGGAGAAGATAATGCGGGGGAGGAGTGAGGCGACGACTGGGCAGTTCGGTGCTCCGTTTCGACAGCGTACAGAGACCACAACACTGCGTGTATGGAGGAAAGTCATGGAGGCGGAGTTTGTGTGTTGGACTGCTTAATAATGACACTGGACATCTCGGGACAGCGGGGCTATTTTTAATCATGGCTGTATTCCACTTTTATTCCACTTTAATTCACTAAATTAGTTTGATTAATGCAATGATTATATTGAATGTCTTTGTTTGATATGTTTGTGTGTTGTGGGTCTGCCCCACTGTCTATGTCTTTTTTGTTGTTGCTGGGGCTACAACTGAAGTTCCCTAGCGGGAAAATAAAAGTTATTCTATTCTATTCTAAGGAAAGAGACGAGCTTTTATATCCAGAGAAATAATAAGGAACAGGTGAGCGAATAGAGACAAGGGTCGGAGATAAAACACGGAAGGGCACCGTCCCGACGGCAACCAGAGAAACTGACAATTCCTGTATTTAGCTTCACATACTAATGACTGTAGTAACAAATTCAGCAGGTTGCTCATTTTAAAATAGTTAAGCAGTCACTGAGACACCCAGGGCTTTACAGTATAGGTGACAAGGCGGCCACTTAGAGCGCCACGTTGACAGCGGCGCAAATTTGCCGCCCGGCATGCCCCTTCTAAATTTTTCCCACTTCTTTGGAGTGTCTGCTGCCAGGAGCACAGCGCGCACCTGCTCCTGTTCATGAAACAAGCGCATACACACGCATCTCATCTTTGCCGTAAGATGATCACAAAATTAAGCCATATTTCTCATGTTCTGCATTTGCTGGTATTGTCTAATGTGTCCTCCATCTTCGCTGCAACCAGGGGTTGCGTTAACCGAGAATTTCCTGTCATTTACAGATTTTTTTAAACTTTGAGGAAAAATACAAATGCCATCTGTCATTTTGACAGATAAAAAATATTTATTTAAACGTGTTAAACACTGACTGCAATAGCCTAAAAAGTATATGTGAACAGTCTATTGTAGCCTATATCATGGTAAACCATCATAACCTGGGGTTATTTATACAGGGCATTTAACATTAGGTAAAATACGTTGGAGTCTTGACTGGCATGTTTTAAAGCATTACGCTACCAGTAAAACAGGTTGGTCACATTTCCATAAGCAGGACATTATAAAACAAGGGAAAATATGCTGAACCTATGGGTTGCCAACCTGACAGATTTATTGTATTTAGTGTCATCATTAAGGCAAAATAACGTTATTTATGTTATTAATCAAAATTAGAATGCAGGTAGCCTAATGAATTGAAAAAAGGCTATCGAAGAAACCTTACGCACAGCGAATTCGCTGTAGCCTAGGTTATTTGAAAAACAATAAATGCAATATTCATTGCTCAAGGTTTTGAACTTTTTTCTGTCACAACCATTCTATTTACTTACAGGATGTATTCCTAGATAAACAGAGCTGTATTGTAATGATATCTGAAGCGCATGTTCAGAACTCAAATGTCCGTCTATTGCAGTGAGTTTTCCATTGACTGACAATTCACACATTAGGTGTAAATGACAATTTGCGCATTAGTCTTGATATACGTAGGTGTTATTTTTTAATGGGTAGCCATTGTCCCGTACCATCGCACATCGCCTGGATGTTGATGGAGTGAGCTGAGGGACAGGTATGTGGTCTTTGACCTATGGACCCTTTTATTATTATGCATTTTTTGATATAGCCTACACAATAATAATATTTCACATTGTAATCTTGATATTTTAGTCATGCTTGTGTGCGCCCCTGGAGTTATAAAGCCTTAAACAGAGCACCCCCTAAATAGTTGAAATTTGCCATCTGCGCCAAGGGGTTAAAGTGATCCATCCATATCTACTGCATATTTGGCAGCAGAGTGATGGTTTGAGGCCCGTTTGATACCTCAGACCCTTGATGACTTACAGCCATTTTACCAACCATGTATTCCATACTGTTCCAGCGTAATTTACAGCTAAATCTAGTTCCACACCCCAATTCCCATAGAGATCCATTCAAATGCAGAGACGTTATAGTATCACTTGTAAGAGTACCAGAAAATAAGATATCAAGAGTCTTTTGATGTTGTTGGGTCACAGAAATCAGGAAATCATGGCATGCAAAGGATATGCGACCAAATATTAAAAATTTAATGGCACAGTCATCTTAGTGTATGTAAACTTCTGACCCACTGGAATTGTGATAGAGTGAATTAAATGTGAAATAATCTGTAAACAATTGTTGGAAAAATTACTTATGTCATGCACAAAGTAGATGTCCTAACTGACTTGCCAACACTATAGTTTGCTAACATGAAATCTGTGGAGTGGTTAAAAATGAGTTTTAATGACTTCAATCTAAGTATATGTAAACTTCTGACTTCAACTGTAGCCTATTCATAATGTTTCTTGTATGAGCATTTATAGGCCTATAATTTATCCAGATAAGAAATATGGCTCAAGCTGCTATTGTCACAAAAATGAATTGATCACGCAAAAAATAAATTATTTGAATAATGAACCCCTTTGCACTTCATTGTAATTGTTAATACGCAGTTAAGTTTGCTTTTTTCGTTTTAGCAGTTTCACCAACTTACTTCCCCACTATTGTTGATGTCCTTGATGGATTAATTTAGATTTTTACAGATTTTCTCAGCCAGGAGTGACAAGGAGACATCACAAAGATAAAGCCTAGACTTCGAATATAAGAATATGCCTTTTGAATTTCACTAATATGCAGTGTTGGGCATGTTACTCAAAAAAAGTATTATAATACTCGTTACGGTTTGAAATAGAATAGAATAGAGATACAATACTCGATACTTTACAGACAAGGTAACGCGATGCACTACTTTTGAGTTACTGCCCAAAAGTTCTGCGATTGAGCCCTCATAATATGGCATAGGAATAGGCAACTAACAGACCTAGATTTCTACAATAAAATAACAGCAACATAACAGCATTTAATAGCCTAGATAATGCGTAGAAATAGCCATAGTAAACACATAATATCAATAAGAATTGGAAACTTCAAACTTGGAAAGCCTAAATATGCACAGGGATATGTAGCAAAGCAAACCATGATTGGATGAATAAGGCTATCAGATTTGAAAAGATTTAATTAAGTCGCTGAATAGGACTTGATTTTGCATTTGCAAAATATATTTACTTCATGTTGAACACAGTGGCATTGCCAGGAATTAATTTCGGGTGGGTCCGAGCAAAAGTGGGTGGGTTTTTTATTTTTCATGAAATACGCACTCAAGACAGCCTATTACAAACCGTAATGCAATGGTTTGCATGGGAACACCCCTACAACAACGTTGTCCCCATAGAAAATAATCAAACACTAAAATCACTTCTCTAACTTTTCTATATAACAAAATCTATAGGCTAACATAAACCATAACACATGTGATCTGGCTCCTAATATGACTAGACAAAGTTACGAGACGTTCAAACAAGCCTTAACAGTTACGCTCAACAGTTACGAGATGTTCACGACACGTATTATTTATTTATTTATTTATTTATGTATTTATTTTTGAGCGCCTGCATCTTTCTCAATTGCTCCCTGCCAGCACTTTTCTGCCAGAACCAGAAACAATCAGTTTGCAGTGAAGATGGAATGCATGGAATATTTTTGGTGTGACGACAAAATGGAGTAGACACACCCATCTCTGCATTTATAGATACTGATTACGGAGATACAGTTGAAGTCGAAAGTTTACATACACCTTAGCCAAATCCATTTAAACTCAGTTTTTCACAATTCCTGACATTTAATCCTAGTAAACATTCCCTGTCTTAGGTCAGTTACGATCACAACTTTATTTTAAGAATGTGAAATGTCAGAATAATAGTAGAGAGAATGATTTATTTCAGCTTTTATTCCTTTCATCATATTCTCAGTGGGTCAGAAGTTTACATACACTCTGATAGTATTTGGTAGCATTGCCTTTAAATTGTTTAACTTTGGTAAAACATTTTGGGTAGCCTTCCACAAGCTTCTCACAATAAATTGCTGGAATTTTGGCCCATTCCTCCTGACAGAACTGGTGTAACTGAGTCAGGTTTGTAGGCCTCCTTGCTCGCACACGCTTTTTCAGTTCTGCCCACAAATTTTCGATTGGATTGAGGTCTGGACTTTGTGATGGCCACTCCAATACTTTGACTTTGTTGTCCTTAAGCCATTTTGCTACAACTTTGGAAGTATGCTTTGGGTCATTGTCCATTTGGAAGAACCATTTGCGACCAAGCTTTAACTTCCTGGCTGATGTCTTGAGATGTTGCTTCAATATATCCACATCATTTTCCTTCCTCATGATTCCATCCATTTTATGAAGTGCACCAGTCCCTCCTGCAGCAAAGCACCCCAACAACATGATGCTGCCACCCCTGTGCTTCACTGTTGGGATGGTGTTCTTTGGCTTGCAAGCCTCACCCTTTTTCCTCCAAACATAACGATGGTCATTATGGCCAAACATTTCAATTTTTTTTCATCAGACCAGAGGACATTTCTCCAAAAAGTACAATCTTTGTCCCCAAGTGCAGTTGCAAACTAGTCTGGCTTTTTTATGGTGGTTTTGGAGTAGTGGCCTCTTCCTTGCTGAGCAGCGTTTCAGGTTATGTCAATATAGGACTCGTTTTACTGTGGATAGATACTTTTGTACCTGTTCCCTCCAGCATCTTCACAAGGTCTGTTGATGTTGTTCTGGGATTGATTTGCAATTTTCGCACCAAAGCATGTTCATCTCTAAGAGACAGAATGCGTCTCCTTTCTGAGTGGTATGAAGGCTGTGTGGTCCCATGGTGTTTATTCTTGCGTACTATTGTTTGTACAGACGAACGGTGGTACCTTCAGGCATTTGGAAATTGCTCCCAAGGATGAACCAGACTTGTGGAGGTCTACAATTTTCTTTCTGAGGTCATGGCTGATTTATTTTGATTTTCCCATGATATCAAGCAAAGAGGCACGGAGTTTGAAGGTAGGCCTTAAAATACATCCACAGTACAGCTCCAATTGACTCAAATAATGTAAATTAGCCTATCAGAAGTTTCTAAAGCCATGACATAATTTTCTGGAATTTTCCAAGCTGTTTAAAGGCACAGTCAACTTAGTGAAAACTTCTGACGCACTGGAATTGTGATATAGTGAATTAAAAGTGAAATCTGTATGTAAACAATTGTTGGAAAAATTACTTGTCATGCACAAGGTAGATGTCCTAACTGACTTGCCAACACTATAGTTTGCTAACATGAAATCTGTGGAGTGGTTAAAAATGTGTATGTAAACGTCTTACTTCAACCATACTTTATCCCGTCCGATTTGGCGTTAACATTACAGACGTCCTGATAACAATCACTTTCCAGACATTGCCCTGAAAACTTATCCTGTCCGAATAGGGTTTAACTTTCAACAGCCACCTGAGGTTGAATGCATAATTAACTATAGCCTACCATGGCGGGCACAAAAATAATAATAAAAAACACACAATACAAGCACAGTATTCAAACTTTGTCCTACCTTTGATGGGTTTGAATTAGCTTGTGATTTCATGACAAAGACACAGATTTGTCCAAGGAGAATAACTTATTCCTGAATATTTCTATTAAATTCCCATTGTTAAGTGCCACTCTCGTTTCCCTGTGTCCTCGAAGTAGAATATCCTGCTTAGCACACATCATACAATGTTAATACCACTTTCATGTGTTGGCGGTTCTTGAAATGTGCATAGCATCATCATGTTTTCGCAAACGAGTCTGTCAGGATTCGAAAGGGATTCAGGCGCAAACAGTACGTAAAATAAACCGAAGTTTATTAGTGGCAAAGCCATGAGGAGAAGGCAGAATCGAAGTCAGGAACAGGCAGTAGTCAAAACCAGGTGATCACAGCAAAAGTACAAAAACACAAACCAAAAGGCAAAGTCGGGAAAAACAATCAAAAAGTCAGGACAACAGAAATCAGGCACATGAAGAAACGAGCAGAACACGGGTCAGAAAAAGGCTTGTAGGGAAACAGAGCAAAGCAGGCAACTGTGATGAACTCGCAGAGAACAAAAGACAGTGGGGTTTAAATACACAGGACTAACTAGCAAACGAGTTAGGTGAAATCAGGAACTGAGACGGAAGGCGGGGCTGACACAAAAGGGGAAATGAAAACACAAACACATGGATGGGAGACAGAGAATGAAAACAAAAACACACAAACACAAACGAACATTACCGAACACGAAGTGACAGAAAAGATACAACACAGACTCAAATACTGACAGAGTCATAATTTGACTGCTCCAGTCACCTGGCCCACATCTCGATTTTCTTGATTGTAGCTTCAATTTTGTCTTGCACGTGAAAAAGTGTCACTTACTTCCCCTGAAGACTCCGATTGAGTCCATTCAAATGCTCAAAAATATCTGCTATGTATGTATGCATGTATGCTTTGTCCAAAACTGTTTTGAGATCAGCAGGCATTTTTTTGGCATCTATAGCCTCCCTGTGGATGCTGCAGTGAATTGATTTAGCTTGCGGAGCCAACCCCACGCCACCGCCCCGTCTGTGCTAATGCCCACGCATTTTGATCAATCAATCCCATGTTCAGTTATGAAACTGTTTAACATGTCAAAAACTGCCTCTACAGTTGTGCGTGCAGGCAAAGATTTACAAAAGAGAAAGTCCTCCTGTACTTCTCCGTTGTGTTCATACCTTACGTACGTGAGCAGGTTGGCAAGGTTAGCAATGTCAGTGGATTCATCCAGCTGAAGTGCAAAAAATCGACTGGCTTGTATCCTCGCTATTAGCTGGTCATTCACGTTGCTGGCCATGTCCTCGATTCTGCGCTGTACTGTGTTATCTGACAATGAAATCAAGTCAATTTGCTTGCATGCTTTTTCACCCAGCATAACACCCACCATCTTTTTGGCTGCTGGCAACACCAACTCCTCGCCGATTGTATGCGGCTTCCCTTTTTTCGCAATGAGTCTTGACACCCGATACGAGGCTTCCACCGCTTTAGTACTATCGCTGCCTGTAGACGTGCATTCCATGATTTTCTTGCTACTATGAAATTCTTTGAGCTTGTTTTGAAAAAATTTGACTGGCTTGGACTTGAATTCTCCATGCTTCATCTCAAGGTGACGGCGAAGATTAGCCGGTTTTAGGCTCTCGTTCGACAGTGTCTCGTAGCACACAACGCATACTGGCAAAGGCTCATTTTCAGTGCCTGTGTACGTAAATCCCAGTTCTAAATATTTAAAAATATGTTTTCTGCGGAGTCTGGCTTGTACATGCCTCAGACTCGCTCTCATTATCATCTGTCTTTTTTCTCTTGAGAGAACCCGACGCTAGCCACTGATCCATTTTTGTTTCATCATGTGCAGAGGGAGCGTCGATTAAAACTGACGTCACGCACAAGCGCCACTATTTACCGGTAATGATTAGCCTAATTTGAGAGAATAACAAACTATAATACTATGTTTTATATTACACAGCGATTTTACAATTTTATTTTAATTTCAATTATATTATTATATCATTTTTCTATTATTTTCTATTTTATTTAGCTTTTTTTCCACGGACCACCTGCCAGACCACAGTTTGGGAACCACTGACCTAGGGTGCCTGTGGAGGCCTTATATGGCATGTGAACAGGCCTGGGTTCCCGGCGTCATTAGGAGGAACAAACATCGCAAAACTGTCCCATGTCCTGAAGAATGCCGTTTACTTCCAATGTTCAGTTGTATGGTCTTTCCAGCTGCCTTTTATGCCATGTGCTTTTTATGGCTCAAAGTTGTAGAGCAGAGGAGTGAAGAGTCAGCAATGCATTGTGGTGGTTGGAACAGTAAAACTGCACCTTACAGATGTGAAGGTGAAAATAACAGAGTGGTACACAAAAAACACTGAACAGGAAACAAAAACAAACCAAATTCCCACAAAGCCTAACACGAGAAATGAACAATGAACTATAATAACTAGATGACGTGAGATCTAAACATGAGAGACAATAAGATTAGTGATCAAACACTAAGACTGAGCAAAGAATAATGAGACAACAGGGCTATATATACATGGCACAATAGGGAGCAAATGAACAGAACTAAGGGAAGGGTCAAAGATGTTACGTGCCGGCACCCAGGAGCGTTCCTCAGGACCATAGCCTTCCCAATCCACGAGGTATTACAACAAGTTCATAACACAACTACTGGAGAGGATGCATCTAACAGTGTAGGCAGGCGCATTATCAATGATACGGGTGACAGGACGAGGGTGGGAGGGACCATAGATAGGGCTGGTGATGAAAGGTTTGAGTTTGGAGACGTGAAAGGTGGGGTGAATTTTGAGGAAGTGGGGCAGTGAGTCTGTAGGAGACAGGGTTAATACGGTGAGTGATCTTGAAAGGGCCAGTAGAGCGAGGGGCAAGTTTACTGGATTCAACCTGCAGGGGGAGATCGAGGGCAGACAACCAAACCTTCTGGGTACCTTCTTTGTTATTGGATGCTTTGAACGGTAAATTACAGGCCATTTTTTTCATTTTACCAATGTAGTATGACGCAAACAGCTACAGAAAACGCATTCGCTGGCAGGGGTTTTTCGTCCTCGATATGAAAGTAGTATTGCTTGTAATATGCAGTTCTTCTCGCTGGTTACATATGTATGTTAGATTTTCCACTCGATCATCGTCTTGTCCAGTAGGCTATGTTAGATATTGCTATTTTCGCATTTTGGGTGCATTTCACACACTGTAGTGTAACGTTCGTTGGTGGCTCAGTCATGTTTTAAGTACCAATTTTCATTGAAGCTAGAACATTTGGCAGCATTTTCCTGTTGGTGGAATATTATTTTATTGTAATGTTATCATGCATAATATAGGCTATAGCCTTAGGGCCAGATTTACTAAAGGATTGTGACTGATTTTCCAACGCAAAAAGTCGCAACATCTACATTTACTAAACAGTCGCAATGGGTAGAAATTGTTGTGAGGATATCATTTGCGGCGGTAACATCACTCTGCGACTTTCCTTTTGATCCACAGTTAAATGTGTTCGTGCATATGTATACCTGGAGTGAAAGCGCTAAAACAGGGTGGAGATTATGTAAATTAGGTCACTTAAGTATTCCGTCTGATTTACTAAAACAGGCATGAATAGCGACTTTCCTCGTTGTGTGAGAATTTTTAGATCTCCTGAAAGCAGGTGTAATTTGTCTGCACTGATATAGCCTATAGCTCACAGACAGGATGCATGAGAAGGCTGTCGGACTGTAGGATGAATGGATCCTCTAATGCATGGCACTCAAAAGGAGAGGATTTAAAACATGTTTCTACTACTAATCACTTCTCACTTTCAGATGTAGGCTAATATGACATTATTAGGCCTATTTGTTTTATTGTAAGGACGCAAGACTTCTATTGAAGTCAAATGCAGTTCTGAATTTAAATAATTGATGTGCCTATATGCATTACAGTATAATTATACAAGCTTACAGCATAATGAATTGTGAATACAGTTACCTTCCGATGCTCTGTGGACTTCTTCCATCACAAGGTCACCCGTATCTATTCTATCCACTCCCACGACTTGCTCATTTTGCATACCTTCCAACTTTTGTTCTATAAATGTTAATAGGATATTCTTTCTTTAGTTGGACCGCCACCTGTGTTATTTTCCCGTATTATGTTGTTGGAAAGTTTTTCATTTTATTTTTCAGATTTTTTCCTTTTTCTCCCAATTTGGTAGCCAGTTGGACCATGTGTAATTCAATTCCCCCTGTGTAGCAACCGCTAGAGAATAGCCGCTACAACCCCTTTGTCCGGTAGCAGGATAGAGGGCACCACGTCCTCTTCAAGGCGCGACTCCTCGAGCTCCTAACCGTGAGTCCAGCTCCCCCAGGGCTGTCTTATGTGCGACGATTCTTTTCCGAGTCCCCCCCCCCCACCCCGGGAGCAATTGCTACTCCCCCCCACCCCACCAATTGCTACTCCCCCCCACCCCACCAATTGCTACTCCCTCAAGGCACCGGCTCGGATCTGGCAGGACCGGGGCTCAAACCCCCGATCCTCGGGGCGCAACCGCGCAGACAGAAAGCCTTCGCCTTTGTCAGTTGCACCACCGCGGCGCACAGGAAAGTTTATCTAAAATCAAAAGCCATCTTTTCTTTATATTCTGTACTGTTCATAAATTTCATTTGTATGTGATGTCATTCCAAAATTTTCTCCTCTCCGTTATTGTTGTATATGCTGTAATACAGCCTTCTTTACCTCGTTTTGTTGAATGGGAACTTTTTTTTTCTTTAAAAACTACAGAAAAATTTGATCCCAGGGCAAAAAAGAATACTTACTGTAGAGTACAGAGAAAAATGATTGGGCTGCATATTTAGGTGTGTGTAACAGTGTGATATCAATGTTTTCATCTTAAACCATCAGAAGAGGCATGTACTGTGCCCTCCACAATTATTGGCACCCCTGGTAAAGATGAGTAAAAATGGTTATAAAACATTCAACGTTTGGTGAATTAGTTTAATCTCACACTGAATAAATGACAAAAATTCTATCTTTAATTGAAGTAAATTTATTCTGAGAAAAAAAATCCCTCATCAAGAAATAATTTAATAATTATTTCTTGATGAGGGATTTTTTTTCTCAGAATAAAAAACAGCCCCACAGCATCACGGAACCTCCACCATACTTAACAGCGGAGATCAGGTTGTTTTCGGTATAGCCATCCTTCTTTTTACGCCAAACCCACCTTGAGTGTTGGTTGCCGAAAATCTCAATTTTTGTTTCATCTGACCATGGAACACGGTTCCAGTAGCGTTTAGCAAACCCTCTGCGCTTATGTTTGTGGTGAAATGACAGGAAAGGCTTTTTTCTGGCATGCCTTCCAAATAATTTGTTGGCATGAAGGTGACGTCTAATGGTAGTTTTGGATACTTGATGACCCCAAGATGCTACTCTGTAATTCTCCAACAGTGATCCTTTTTAAGTATTGCCCTAACGGTAGATATGGGCATTTTCAGGTGAGTATCTTTCCCATGTTGATGTATGAATAAGGGAATATGACCTCTGTGTCACCTCATATTTATACCACAGTGAAACATGAAGTCATGGATTTCTGCTTGAAAGCTCCTAAACACTCTGATCAACTTTAAAAAGTAAAATATAAATGGAAAAAGCTTCAGTTACATTATATTCATAAGAATTTCTAGGGGTGCCAATAATTGTGGCACGTGGTTTTGTTAGAAATAATTATTTCTTGATTGGGTGCCAATAATTGTGGAGGGCACTGTATATGCTTTATAATGGGCAAAACAAATTTTATTCATTTTATGACATGTTTTGGATAGGGTTTTGGACCCCCCTATACTGATGAAAAGATTGTCATTCCCACTTGAAACTGATGCAAAAGTGTGTTTTATGAGCCAAAATATTTGATTTGTAGTGAAATATATCACTATTTTATGATTTACAGCAGTGCACAATTTAGCCATTTGGATAGATTTGGAGACACTAATGGACACCAGGGTACACTGCCTATATTTTGCATCATGTATCTTTAGTAGTTCTACATATCACCGTCAGATTTTGCACACTTGTGGACACTGAGTTTATGATCCAGGAAATGTATAGATTTACCTGTTTCACATATACTGTATAGCTCTCGCTATTTCATTGCAAACTAAAGAAAAACAAATAACTTTTCCAAAGTTTCTTTGCATTTGTGGCACTTTATTTTGATTTAAATCATGAAAATAAACAAATCTAAGTTTACATTGTAAATGGTACAGCTGTCTTGTTTAATTTAAGCCATTTACCAGGTTTCTGTGATACTCACTCATGGGGCCACATACAGTATATACAGTATAAACAGTGCTGAGCAGAAAAAAGCCCTCAGAAACCTGCGTAAGGGAGTTTCCACGCAGAAATTCAGATGTATAAAATAATATGTGCTGTGAGAATCTGCATTCCTCTGCACACACTGAACACCTTGTGCACGCAATGTTTGGAGTGTGATATGGCAACACTGTGGCAGAAAGGCAGAGGGAGAAAATGCAAAACATTCCAAAAGCATATTTCTGACTTTCTCCCTGAGCATTCTGTTACTCAGAGTTTTATACATGTGGCCCATGGAGTTATAAAGCTTTAGATAACCCCCTAAATAGGTGAGAATTGACCAAATTTGCCCTCTGCGCAAAGGGGTTAAAGCGTATTGTCTTAGGGCCTATTATGCGTTTCACTGGGAGAAAGATTGATAACCATTCTTGAATGTGTTATTTAATGTGTTCCTTAGAGGCTGGTAGCGAGACGGAAAGCAATGTGGACTCTGACTTTGGCCGCCCCCAGTTTGATGACCTGGTTCTATCGCCCACTTCAGAGAAGGCCTTCCTCGCACAGATCCATGCCCGAAAACCAGGGTACCATCCAAACGCCACTGCATTGGGCAGCATCCTCACTGTCATCTAAATTCCTGTTGATCCTGCATAAGCTAAATGTCGTTTTCAACTTGATAAAAAATATGTTTTTTAAATACTGTATGTAACTAAATTTAAAAGCATTAGTGGGCACGAAGTAGTATCAGCAGTCCAAGGCTCACCTGTTGATGAGTGTTCTTTTGTATCACTGAGTGTGTGTGCTCTTTCTCTGTCCTGGCAATACAGCGGTGGAATGGTCTACCAAACACTGTTAGGATATAATTTGCTGTCCATCTTCCCCTGCCACCTTGAAACCCATTTCTTTAGGCTGCACCTTGGCTCCTGTATTTCTGACCTTCCCTCTAGCATTTCCTCATCATCACTTGTTGTGGGTAGGGTTGTAAAGTTCTGGGAAAATATCCCTTTTTGAGGAATTTTGAGGTAATTTTGTGAATTTATACTATTAACAATATTTTTCATAAATCGTAAGTATGTCTAATTAAGTCCTTCCCACTCACCCTCAGATATTTGTGGGAAGTGTTCTGTTGCAATCTGGCTGCTTTGCCCAGGCAGGCGTGACACATTGTGTTTGGCTGCCTCCCAGATGGCATCAGCACTCCACAGCCCTTCCTTGCAGGAACATTTACCCAAACTTATAAGAACATTCCCTTGATCTAGATTAAGGTGCTGTGGCAGTGCAATGGCAGTGATGGTAAAATATGTCGCAGAAACCTGCTCTCCAGAAAGGACCTGGGCCTGTTCGCATTTTCTTTGTTTATTCTTTTCTTCAACTTTTTGTGTTTTATTAGCTTTGTTTAAACATGAGATTGTTACAGTGAATGGTGATTTACCCTGGAAAATTTCTGAAAATGACCTCCCTTTGCAACCCTAGTTGTGGGCATGCTACGGCTAGAAACTATTGTTTTCAAAGCAGGATATTAGATGCAGTGGTGTAGTGGAGCATATACACAGGTATATGGCGTATACACACCTCTGCAGGGAAGGATCTACCGTATGTTCACTGTAAAATAGCTATTGATAAAAAGTGATGATTACCGAACTGCAACGTTTGGGAAAACACAACGTCAATTAATTTAGTCTCTGTCAGTGTGTTAACTTGACGTTGCTGTTCGCTACTCAATTTGAATTGGAGGTTATGCAGACAATAATAGAGGAGCTGTTCAGCACCACACATGAGTTTCAATGTCGTGGTTCATCCCACGTCTGCTCATTATTTGCGCAGGGCAAGTTGTATGTCTGTGTGTAGAACTATGGCTGAAATATGTTTTATTTTTGGTTTGGCAGGGGATAAACTACAAAACACTGCAGTGTTTCCCATTAATTAACTAAAGTTTAATTAAATAAAAGTATAATTTGTCCCACCACAGTTTCAGAATGAAGCCTATGAAAACTCTCATAATAACCATAAAAGAGCACTATCTGCTTTGCACTGTAATTTCAGCTAAGCACCTTTAATAACTCGCACCCCCCCCCCCCCCCTTCTATACGAATGCAGGAGATTAAAGCGGGCCTTTGCTATATTCGACTGCTATGCAACGTTATTTCAATCATGTCAAATTATTCAAAGCTGTTGAATGTTACTCAAGTTCAAGTAAAAAGATGCAGAAACCATGCTTATGTTTTAAGCTGAATATTTGCACCCGCGATTTTAAAGTATTTCAAGAAGAGACTGATGAAAAGTCATTTTTTGTTGTAGAAATGTTTTCCTTGATATGCTTTAATTCACCGTCAAGATATTATTGAATGCGATCTCTAAATCTGACGTAGCATGTGGTGCTATATTTTCACTGCAACATTGGAGTGTGATTCCAAACACTGAAAATAAATCAGTACAACACACAGGACAGCTTTTACTTAATTTCTTTGAATGCTCAAGTGTAGGATCAGGTATCTTACAAGTTGATACAACTGCATTTATGATTGTATTGTTTGCAAGAGCACACAATTCTTCACGGATCTAGCGTCTTCATTTTACTCTCAAAGTGCACCAGATTGATACATTTAACTGTTAAAATTGACAGAATTTTGTCCCAGGCGGGATGTACCACCTCATACTCACAGTATACCCACCTCCTCAGACACCACTACCCCACTGCTAAGATTGACTTGTATTACACACCTTAATTGAATGAAAATATTGTAAGTGCTTGGCAAAATGACTAAGCTGTAACTTGTGAAATTGTGTCAGGGGATCAGACGATGCAGACTTCATGAGGGCGGACGTTGAGAGCTATGAAAATGACTCAGTTCGACAACTTGAAAACGAGTTGAAGATGGAGGAGTTCCTGAAACAGAACCAGCAAGAGAAAACGTACATGGTGAGCACTTGTTTTTCGCCCAACGCCTACATCAGTAGATCACTCTGTGCAACTCCAGCAGTATCCTCTATTTATCATTAGGCTGAAACTGATTAGAAGTGTGTGATCTGAGCTGCTTACCTCTGCTGCTAGTGTGAAAAACAGGCTGGCTATAAATGCGTAATATCAGAGTTTGCCAAGCAAAGCATGTCAAGCTTGCGACTGCTCTCTATCTGTCCATATGTACTATCTTTGTAGGGAAAGGGTTTCTCTGTAGGTTTTTTTTTCTTCCTTCAGTCATTTTCTTAATTTCTTTGATTCTACCTTTTTCCTGGTCCTGTCCTATGCCTCTAGGTGACTTTGCAGGAATGAGTGCGTTCCATCTGTTTCTAAGTAAGTGCTTGACAAAACTGCTTCCTGCTTGTTTTTCCACTTTTCCACTTGTTTTTCTCTGATCCCCAATGATGCATAACAATAAGAAGAATACTGATAATAGATCTATGTTTTGAAGATGTTTTCAAACTAAAATGAACTAATAAAAAGGGCTGTTTGGTGGCACGTCCAAGCTAAAGCACATGAATCCAGACAGTGCTAGTGACATCTAGGGCCTGAAGTATGGAAGCATATACACGCCAAAATTCTAATGAAAATGCAAATCGCCAATTACATGTCGTTTACATTCGATGTGCGCAAAAACCATGACATAATTCAAATGAAAATGCAAAAGGCCACTTTGCGTTTTCATTTTATAGTTAATGTACACACTTTATCTGACAATTTGAAAATGTTAATGCAAATCAATTTCACTTTTTTTTTTCTCGCCCTCTACGACACAACCCTGCCATAAATTGAAAATTAAAAACTACACTTGCATTAGCAGTTTCTTATTGCAATTGCATGTTCCATGACAAAAAAGAAATGATAATTCAATTCGCCATTTAGCATATAGTTTTCATGCTTTGCAGCACAAGAGTGACATAATTCAAATGCAATGGCATTGCATCCGTTTCCATTATCATTTCTGCGTGGTCATGCAAAAACCCTGCCAAAACTCTGAATATGCAAACTGTCAAAGCATGCCCGTCAAGGCGGGGCCTCGAAGAAACGGGTGTTACAGGGGACCGTTTAACTTTAAAATAAAAAATGCAAAATGCCTTTTGCATTTTCATTTGAATTATGTCATGGTTTTTGCATCGAATGTAAACGAAATGCAATCTGCGATTTGCATTTTCATTTGAATTTTGGCGTGGATATGCTTCCACACTGAAGCTCCCCACATTGACATATAATTGGCCAAATTGTATTCTCACTGTCTGTGTTCATCAACCTGTGTCCATCGCCATCTCCAATTTAACCAATGTCTACACCAGTTAATGTTTTATCAGAAGGAGTAACTGATCTTTGGTTTATTTCAAATCACAAGATTGTCAGACTTACAGTTGAAGTCGGAAGTTTACATACACTTAGGTTGAAGTCATTAAAACTCATTTTTAACCACTCCACATTTCATGTTAGCAAACTATAGTGTTGGCAAGTCAGGTAGGACATCTACTTTGTGCATGACACAAGTAATTTTTCCAACAATTGTTTACAGACAGATTATTTCACTTTTAATTCACTATATCACAATTCCAGTGGGTCAGAAGTTTGCATACACGAAGTTGACTGTGCCTTACAGTATGTAAACCTCCGACTTCAAATGTATAGCGTATTACCTGTGTTGTTTATGTTAAGCAGTCTTTTCTGAATATCTGCATCAAGGGTGTGTATATTTTCGGTCATAACTGTATGGCAAGAGTGGCAAGGAAAAACTCCCTGAGTGGTAAAACGCCCTGGGCTAGAGAAAAGGGTGGAAAAAAGGAAGAAACCTTGAGAGAAACTGGTATAAAGTCTACAGCCCTGTGCATGCATTATGTTGTCCAATGTTACCATCTGGCATTGTTGTATGATGGAAAAAAAGTTAGTTCAATGGAACAACAGCTATTGGCTCAGCTTGTTGTACCAGGGTGATCCGACAATTTTCAAAAGCAAGATATATGAAAACGGGTATTTCGATGCAGTCTGTTGCAGTAGTGACAGCCAGGTCTGTCAAACGTTAGTAAATTTGTGCAGAAAACCTGTCTACGTAGCTACCATTTGACGAACAAGAGGCTAAATGCTTTGAATTGCTGTTTATTTATTTATTTGCCACTCGACAGGTTGTGTATTGGCCGGGACCAAAGTCAAATAAGTTTTTTATTTGCTCAAAACCAATAAAATATTGATTGTTAATACATTACCTACTAAGCAGTCCATGGTAATCGGCAAGGTATGAAAATGAATTATGTCATTCATTAGGAGATTTAAAAGTATCACCCCCCCCGCTGGTGAAACAATAGGCCTATTCACTGGGCGCCTATGAGAAAGATTGTAGAGTTCAGCCAATTGACCTGTATCTTTAAACATATCCACAGGTGTCCACAAACATTGCTTTTATATCATTTTTACTTTTAAAGCACTTCAGCTTTCATTTTTCATCATGAAATGCTTTTGTATCGGCCAACATACTGAGACTGAATGATAAACATACAATTAAAAGTTAAAACGTTATGGTTGGAGTTAGCTGTTTTAGCTATGTTTGCTAGTGAAGCCAAAACTTTCCTGCAAAGGGTGTCCATGGCACCAAGTCCCCAGTTGTGCAGCTTGAACGCCGCGTTTACCACCTCCGATATGCAACCTCCCACCATAAACTCATGCAGGGTTAGACAGCAAACTTTTTACCGTAATTTCTTGAAATTTTACGCATGAATTTAAACATTTTTTACCATAATTACGCTAAATTTTTAATTTTTAAACTTTTTACTGCAAAATGTTTATTTTGCGCATGCACTTTTCACCACTCGTATTTTGCGCATGCGCTTTTCAACAACATGGAACAGGTAGCCACGCAGTCACTTTGCCACGCAGCAACTCAGCCAGTCAGTTACCTACATTCAGGCGTTTAGGCCCACCCGCTTTGCGTCTGGGCAAAAATGTGTTTTAAGTAGTTTTATTTTTTTCTATTTATTTGTACAAATTCAGAATAACAGTAATGAATAGTAACACTGTTCATATAGGGCTAATTGCATTGGAATGTTGCTGTAGACTACATGATTCCGTGACCCAATAGATATCTCCCGCTACCCACAGTTTGCACACCGCTGTCTTAGATGGAAAAAAACAATGAAAGATATGGCTAATTGTACTTCAAATCAAACAAAATTGAAGTCCTAATTTGTCAATTTGTTCCAATATTAAACCTTCGATTTTGATTTGAATACTAACAAAGTTCCAAGATGACTAATGTACATAGTTACAATATTGACTCTATGTGTATAATAATTAATTAAACTGTAGATTCAAGTAATGCAAACATTTTAATAGGTGTGCATTTGTCAGAAGATACTAAGATCTTAAACAAAATATATAAAAATAAATACCAGTATTTATAAAGCTTGGAGCTGTAGAGCAAAAAAAATCTCTGTAAATCTAATATAAAAAATTAAAAAAACGGGAACCCTGGTCATCGACATATCTGACAATGACAGACAGCTGTGAGTGACAATCTGCCAAGAGAAGAAGGGACCACTACTTTGTTTTCATTCGGGATCGTTTTCGACATGCCAGTGAACACAGTCGATGTTTGCAAATACTAATAAGGCACTCCAAATGAATAACAACATCTCATTCTCGCCCTATTACCCTCAATTTAAATCCTACAATTTATAAATTTGCAAAAACTATATTTTTAGCACAAGCTTCTCCCTCTTTGCATCTTTCACGAAATATCTATTCTACAACTGAGCCGCTGAGCATGCATCGTGACACTTGATCAATCCTCTCCCATCTATACTTTAATTGAATGTACAGTGTGTCAATTTTTTAGTCAGAAGGCTAATTGGTCTGACAGCATTAGGGAGCATGTCATTTTTGCTATGTAAAACATAGGAGAGCAGAAGCTGCGGTACGAGGTTACATTTGAATGGAAGTTTATGGAGCTCTGGGGAGGATGAGATTGCCATGACCTCGAGCTACATTTTTCCATTGCACTAGAGGGCGCTGTTGACATTTTACCATTGGCAAAAGCGGTTTGGTGTATCGTAGATGCTTAGAAATTGATATTAATATGATTTTGTTGAAGTTCTTATTTTTATAGAATTATTTTTATAGATTTTTTCCCCATTCAAATTCTTGAGGAGGATGGTTCTCCCTGTCCTCTATGGACGGGCCTCCTCTGGAATACACGTGTAACCTTACACATAGCATTGCAAAATCGCCTGGATGGAGTGAGCTCCTTTACGTTTCACATATATGGGCCATTCTACAAAAGTCATGCAAATTGCTGTCCCTCTCTGATAAAAGTAAGAAATTGACCAATAAAATCTTTCAATGCTATATAATTCATTATATCATGTTATGTTTTAATATAATCCAAGATATAAATTGCAGTAATAATAGTTACATTTATCCAAAATCAACACTTATACTCTTGGGAGTATAAATTCCTATTGAGAGATGGCTGTCCCCACTATCAACCCTTAAACTGGTGCATTAAAAAAATAATACCCAAAATATCTTTGCCAATTATCTAACTTGTCTCATTCAATAAAGCATGTGCATTTTTATCAAATATAAGTTAAAATAATGCAATCTATTTTGTAATAAATTTTATAATTCAAAAAACCTATGAAAATTAGTCTGTGGTTTTTAGAGACGTCACACCCAAACACCCAAGTTTTCATATTAGAGAAAGAAAGTTGATTTCATAACTGTAGATTTGATTAAAAGGAAGGTACATCTGCACAGAGAAGTGGTTGCTAACCATGTGCTTGCTAAATCTTTTGTTTTGTGGTAGAAATGAGCCAAAATTGTCACAACCGAAACAGTCACTACCGAAACAATTTGTTTTGACAGGCCTGTTTCGGTTGGTGACACTTGTCCGTAAATTCTTATTAACCTCTTCCTACCGAGGGCAAAATAGGCCAAATTTTGACTGTTTTCACTAGTGACAAACAAAGGTGGTTATCTCAAAAACTATAAATGGTACAAATATGGTTCATGGCTTTTATTAAAGCAGACACCTGCAGTATTACGACTAAGCAGTGAGAACTCATAGAAATCCAGTTTTTGATACTTAACTACAACAATTTATGTACAGAAAATATAAAAAAACTAAAAAACGGGTACCTACATTCAAGTTTAAGAATTTTTACCTGGGGAGCTACAAATGCAATCAAGGAAATGACTCCTCTATCTGATTCATCAATATGCTGCCTACCTCTGGTAACAATCTGGTGTCAATATCTCAAACCATTCAAATTTTACAGGGTTTTTTTCAGGTGAACCTTTTTCGTTATCCAAATGGTGCCAAATGGTGCCAAATGGTGCCAAATGTGCCAAAAATGGCAATGTTCCAGAAAGGTCTCAATATGATTTATTTTTTAGGTTTTTACAATAAAATGAGATAATTTGTCAATATTGGCAATAAAAGTTCATTTTTAGACGTGTTCTTGGTGTTCTGCATATTACACAACTAACTACCCAAGGTTACAAAAAGCTGTCAAAACCCATGTAGCAGCACAGTGAATCTTGTGTATTTCACCAGAGCCCCATTAGCCAGAAATGAGTCCAGGAATGTGCAAACAGGTTTTCAAATGAATAATGGGAATAGTATGAAACTTCCCTACACATTAATGCTTGCCAGTCATGTCCTTTATTCTGTTGCCACCTCCTATGACAGGGACGTTGGGGTTGGGTTTTAGGAGGCAAAACTTTATACATGACAAACATATATCAACTATATACAAGTGCACTAAGGTGTACTACTAAAAGTGCAGTGGATAAAAAATCAAAAGTCCACCAGTTTCCTAGATAAAAAATAAAAACACCCCTGCTGTAACAAATAAAAAGATCCTTGCCTCTAATTGCTGAAGTTACTGTATTTACACAAAGAAAGTACAAAATGGCAGGGTCCAAAAAGCTAAAAAAAATGAACTAAAAACAAAAAAAGGTAAAGGATCAAAACATCGGGGTGGAGGTTGAGGAGAGATTATTTAACCATTCATACAGAAGCCATTTAGACTACACATTCCCTCAGGAGAGCAATCTGCATCATTACAAATCCCACTAACCCTGTCCATGGAATTGTCCACCATGTTGATATACCCATTAGTCCCCCTTATACAACAACAATCAACAATAATAATAATCAACAAGTACTCCCTCATGTTATCATGTTCTCTCCCTCATACCATGCATAAATTACCATTTTGTTTACCTGCACAGCCTTCTGTACTGCATACAGAACAATTTACTCAGGTGGAACAATGACTTTACTAAACACTTCCAGAAGCCATTTCACACTCAAAAAAATCGTTTTAGTAGCTCATCTCAGACACAAATAGATAGCTAGCTGCTTGTTACCTGTAATTTTGCTTGCATTACATTACATTTATTTAGCAGACGCTTTTATCCAAAGCGACGTACAGTAAGTGCGCACAGAGACATCAAGATCACTACAGAACAGACAAGGCAAAGCACATCCTTCGCATAATGTAGCAGCTATCCCTAGCAATGAACGTCGACTGTAGTTCACAGTAAGCTGTGGGCAAATCAGCAACACCACACTTCCATTCCTAATACTCGTATAAACTATAATAAACAGACAGGAAAACACAGGGATGCTTGCTAGCTTGCCACTGTAAAGGCAATACTATCTATATTAATTTAGCTGAGAGGGACCGATTTTATGCATAAGTATATAAGGTTAGTTAGCTTCACAGAAGAAACACAGGGATTCACGCATTGCAGCTAAATTTCCTTCGATGCTTACACCAATACACCCTAAGTTTACTTCATAAATTATGTATCATACCGTTGGAATGTGCAATTTGTAATATTAATTGTATGAAAAACAATAAAATACAGTTGACAATGTAATTACGAACCCGCATGGCATTGCGTGAATTCACACTGGTATATCGAAAAATCGGTAATACCACCAGCCCTAACGACGTTACCTGCCATGGCGAAATTCAATGCGTTTATAGCATAACACTGTTAGTATGATAAAACAACTTACATGTCAGCAACATCATCTCGGTCATCAGTGGATTCAGCGTCACTGAGACAGGATGAGTCTCCCTCGGCAAAAACATCTTCTTGCTTATCCAGTTCGTCTAGCACTTGGTGCACGGATAAACGCCTCAAAAATCTCGACATAACTACACAAAAACTGTATCAAAAATACTCTAAAGTAAAAAATGTAACTGCGGGCCTTACCTAATTAATTGTGCTTTGCTAAACGGAATGTAGCGAGCTACGCTACAAGGTAAAAACACTGCGCCATTTTGGTTCGATAATTACGCGTGGCTCGCCACTTCCTCATACGCACGGCTCGATTTCCTTTTTTACGACGGCTATTGTATTCAATAGCCGGCTTGTTTCAAAGATAAGAGTCTTGGCTATTTCCTGGAATATTTGACAGACAGTTTTAAAACCCAATGGAAAGCTAATAATACTCAGAGTGGAGGCGGGTGGAAGACGGTTTTTCCCACTTCAGATAGGCCTATTGTGCTATCAGTCAAAGAAATACACCCAATTGACGACGGTTTTGCATAAATCTCTGCAAGCATGTTCAAAACTACTCTGGCTAACATATACTAAGCCATGGGATTGGTACTCCAGAAACTGGCTGAGTTTCACAACGCCAAAGTGAACACAGCCGAACGAGTCGTAATCAAGTGCAAA
Source organism: Synaphobranchus kaupii (assembly GCA_029718625.1). Taxonomy (NCBI): domain Eukaryota; kingdom Metazoa; phylum Chordata; class Actinopteri; order Anguilliformes; family Synaphobranchidae; genus Synaphobranchus; species Synaphobranchus kaupii. The sequence continues at coordinate 5,582,681 of CM056398.1, read as the reverse complement.
AAAGCACAAGTCGGTTTAAAATTGGAAAAAAATAATGTACAGCCGTATGAAAGTTTTAAAGTATTTTTTCTTGAAGCCTAAAGGTATAATGATTTTTCAAACCAAAGTTTTGTGAAATACAATTAAGCAGAACAGTTTACCAGCACATTGTTTATGGTGTGACATCAAGCTGCAATACATGTTTGAGAATTAGGTCCGAGTTTCCAACGTTATTTACGAAGTTTTATCCCGACGTTTTGGGCTTAAAAACCACTTTCCCAGAAGGAATGGATATATCTTAAGGATATTTAATCAAAATATTGAGGTGAGCAGTTTATTATATATTATTAAATTAATGAAATGTATAATGTAATAATTTCCGTCACGCCGGCGTGACCTCTAGGGGGCGTTTGGCATTAAGAGGTTAAAGACAATAAATAGTGAGATGCACATGTACAAACCTCAATTCCAAAAAAGTTGGGACAGTGTATAAAATGTAAATAAAAACAGAAAGCAATGATTTTCGAGTCCTTTTTGTATTCAGTTGAAAACAGAACAAAGACAAGATATTTCATGTTTTAACTAATCAACTTTATTCTACATTTCATTCTCTATTCAGCTCATTCTACATTTGATGCCTCCCAAAAAATTTGGGACAGGGGCATGTTTACCTTTGTGTTACATCACCTGTCCTTTTAACAACACTCAGTAATCGCTTTGGTGGAGTTTCCTCCTTTGACTCGGCGCATGCTCTGCTGCGACGACACTGTCTGTACGCCTGTTTGCCTCAGTGGTGTATTGTATGTCTAACGTCAGTCAAACTTCTAGACAAACGTCTAGTTTGTATTGTTTCTTTAGTAACGTTACTGTTCGTCGCTATTTGTCATTATGTTGATTAAACTGTACAAAGCGATTGGGATTGCATTCATCGCTCTGTGGATTATCACCAGGGAGAGTTGCGCTTTACTACCTGAGTCACGCGGCAACTACGGACTCACCTATAGCCGAGAAAATCTGCTACAACTCCGATCTTCCATGCCCTGTGGAATTAAACCATCCAGTGTCCTCCCAGCGGAGATCCGACGGAGGAAAAGGGGGAAGCGGGGTGGGGTGCGTACCAAGTTGAGGAATCGACCGTATAAACCCCGTCTCCCGTCCATCATCCTGTCCAATGTACGGTCTCTCCGGAACAAAATGGATTTACTCCATGCAAAATGCCGAGCAGAGAGGACCTACAGGGAGGCCTGCATCATCGCCTTGACCGAGACCTGGCTGGACGAGACTGTCCCCGACCCCGAGGTACACCTCGACAACTTCACCATCTTCAGGGCAGACCGTACGAAGGCATTGGGTAAGGAGAGAGGCGGAGGGGTCTGCATGTATGTCAACAACCGGTGGTGTAATAACATCAAAATCCACGGCATGGTCTGTACTCCTAACGTAGAGATGCTGACACTATCCCTTTGCCCGTTTCATCTCCCAAGGGAATTTCCCACTGTTGTTATTATCTGTATTTATATTCCACCTAGCGCTAACATCAACGCCGCAGCCGAGCTAGTAGCTAACGATGCTAATAGCATTCAGGGGAAATATCCTGAGGCCCCTGTGTTCATTGTTGGTGATTTTAACAGCTGCAGACTCGACAGTGTCCTGCTGTCATTTCAACAATATGTGGACATTCCAACAAGGAAGGGAAACATTCTGGACTTATGCTATGGAAATATTACCGGCGCATACATCTCCCGTGCTCACCCACCACTCGGCTTCTCAGATCACAACACTGTAATTCTTCTTCCGCATTACAGACTGGTACTGAAACTTCACAAACCACAGTCTGCAGGGCTCACTTGCCTGTACAGACTGGGACATCTTTGTTGGCAGCTTAAATGAGAGGGTCTCTATCATCACTGATTACATTAAGTTCTGTATTCACACAACCATACCAGTTAAAATATTCAAAAGATATCCGAACACCAAACCCTGGATTACCCATCACATCAATCAAAGGCCAAGGGAAAGACAGGAAGCCTTTAAAAGGCAGGACTGGGTTTCACTCAAAATCATAAGCCGTCAAGTCAAGAACGATATCTTCCAAACCAAACTCAAATACAAAGAAAAACTGGAACGGGAATTCAGCACCATGAACACCAAAGAAGCTTTCCAAAAAGTAAGAACACTCAATGGATACGACTCAAAACCCATGCCATCTGCAATAACTGACCCCCTCTCCTTCGCTGAAGACCTGAACATCTTCTATGCCCGGTTTGACACCACCAACTGCTCGGAGGAGTGCAAGGCGCTGTTGGAGACTCTACCCATCCCGGAGCCAGCGCACCCTGCCCCCTTCACAGTGGAGGATGTGCGCCGGCAGCTGAGCCGGTGCAAACCAGGCAAGGCTCCGGGGCCAGACGGAATCCAGGCGCGGGTACTGAAGGAGTGCGCAGCGGAGCTCGCTCCCATCATGCACTCCCTCTTCTGGGAATCCTACAAGACCGCCTCAGTGCCCACCCTCTGGAAAACATCCTCCATCATACCGGTGCCCAAGAAACCCCATCTGTCAGAATTAAATCATTACCGGCCAGTTGCACTCACATCCATACCCATGAAATGCCTGGAGAAACTGGTAATGAACATCCTCCATCCAGTCGTCAGACCACATCTGGACCCCAAGCAGTTTGCCTACAGGGTCAAAAGGGGTACTGAGGATGCTGTGGCATGCCTCCTCCACTCCCTCCTACAACACCTTGAAGCCCCCAGGAATTTCGCCAGACTCCTCTTCATCGACTTCAGTTCTGCCTTCAATAACATCCAGCGCCACCAGATGATCCAGATACTCCACCACTTCGACATCCCCCCTCTTCTCATCCACTGGGTACACAGTTTCCTCAGTGACAGACCTCAAACAGTCAGAGTGGGTACTACAACATCCTCCATCACCATCACCAACACCGGAGCCCCACAAGGTTGTGTCCTGAGCCCCTTCCTGTTTACTCTCTACACCAATGACTGTGTCAGCCCCTCACCCATCACTACATACCTCAAATACTCGGACGATACTGTCATACTTGCACTCCTCACTGACAATAACTCGGTTGCAGGCTATCAAGACTCTATCTCCCATTTCACTCAATGGTGACTGAACAACCACCTGCCACTGAACGTGGCTAAGACAAAAGAACTGGTATTCACCCCCAGCACACTCAGCGCAGCTCACAACTACATCCACAACCTTACCTACATCAACAACGAAGCTGTGGAGATGGTAGAGAGCTACAAATACCTTGGACTCACCCTGGACAATAAACTGAGCTTTAATCAACACACCACTGACATCCATAAACGGAGCCAACAAAGGCTCTCTGCCATCCGCAAACTCAGAGCACTCTCCGTTGCCCCCCACCTTCTGCTGCTGCTCTACAAGAGCATCATCCAGCCCATTCTCCTCTACTGCTCCCCCTGTTTCTTCAACATGCTCACTGCCCCTAACAAAAACAAACAAAAACAACAACGCCACAAAAATCATCGGCCTCCCCACTCCCAATCTATCAGACCTCAACAGCAAAGCCACCACACGCAAAGCATGCACCATAGCACATGATACCAGTCACCCCCTCAATCCATGTTTCACTCTGCTCCCATCAGGCCGCAGATATAGAGCCCTGGCCTGGAAACGGGCCCGCTTCAGTAAGCTTTGTTCCCTCTGCCATCACACTCCTCAAGACTCCCCGACAAACTCCCTAACCATAATATGTTATGTGTATAAGTGTATGTATATGTGTGTGTATATGTGAAAATACGGTGGTGATGGAATTGTATGGTAAATGTAGGTGACCTGATTGCTAGGTAAACATATATGTGTGTAAATGTAGCTGGGAATGGGAATGTTTCATGTGTGGCGCTGTACAGCTGTGGAAATGAATTTCCTGTAAAGGACAATAAAATAATCTATCTATCTATCTATCTAATCTTTTGGGAACTACAACACTAATTGTTGTAGTTTTGAAAGCAGAATTGTTTCCCATTCTTGCTTAATATGAGACTTCAGCTGCTCACCAGTCCGGGGTCTCCATTGTCATATTTTGGGCTTCATAATGTGCCACACGTTTTCAATGGGAGACAGGTCTGGACTGCAGGCAGGACAGTCTAGCACCCACACTCTCTGACGACGAAGCCATGCTGTTGTAACACGTGCAGAATGTGGCTTGGCATTGTTTTGCTGAAATAAGCAGGGATGTCCCTGAAAACGTCTGGGACCGATTGTCTAAATAATGTGGGCCCTGGAGGGTAAAATCACAACTGTGTTGGTCTGAAGCAAAGACACTTGCGTTTGGGTTACCGTCACTTAGCACCGAGTGTAAAATAGAGCCCTATACCACTGACAGCCAACAATCCATAACATCTTTAACAGTAGTATTCATCATGAACTCATGAATGTCTCTCACACTCAAGCACTGTACATCATCAGTAACATTTTTTGTTACTGGTGCAAGCATATATTCCATACAGCTGTTAAAATCCAAATGAAGGGTTTCTACAGTTAACAAAATGAATTGATTATGTCACAAGATTAAACTCAGTCAGCATGTTGCCCTTCCTGTATTTACCTCTCTTGAGTAGGCTACTGTATGTCCCTCCAGGATTGCACTGGCTTTATTGAATTATTGATCTCTGAGCTATGGGAGTTCATTTGTAGATTTCTCAATGTTGGTTTGATTATTAATGGGCTTTTAACACTGGGGATGAAAATCGCTTGTGGAGTCGCCTCCCCACTCTACATCGTCCACCGTGCACCGTGTGAAGGTCTTTGAAGGGGAAAAAAAGTACACAGACGCATGATGCACTCTGCAAGCTTTACCATGGAAACGCCCCGAAGCTTACAATCCTGTGTACAAAACGGTGTAACAATATTATCATTTAGCCTGTTAAATAAGCAAATAGTGGCTACAAATGTAACATTACCTTACCTGTCAGGAACCGTAGCCTACTAATGTGACAGTTAAGTGTCCATATTTCCTATAAAATGGAAGTATTGCTTTTAACTGTCACGTTAGAGTTCAGGATTGTAAGCTTTGGCCAATTTCCATGGTAACGCTTGTGCAGTGCCAATGTGTGTCTGTGTACATTTTTTCCCTTCAAGGCCCTTGACGGTGTAGAGTGGGGAGGCGACTCCGCAAGCGACTTTCGTCCCCCATGTAAAAATAAGATCACACATATGTGATTAGAATGTTCTTATCTCAACATTCTAATGCTGATGTAACAATCATTACAGGCAATTGAAAGCAGTGGAGTTCAAGAATCCTGAACAATTACAAAAAAACATTACAAAAAAACCTACTCATCAAAGGGTTAATCTTTCAATAATATGCTCTATTTGAAATTACATGGTGTATGAACTATATTAAAATAATTTTTTGCATTACATCTTTATCCTTACATTAATCTTTGCACATAGGGCATAAAAATATGTTTAATTTTTATTTTACCTCAATTGTTGAAAATACTATTGTTCTTTGCTTTTTTGGCAAACCATGTCCGCTGAGCATGACTGTCTCAGCTCCTATTAAACTTATCAACTATAGTTGCACCTTGTGGCTGCATCTTTTAGCACAAAAATTTGGAAATTAAATGTTAATTGATAAAAGGGAATAAATGTGTGCCCTTTAAAATTTAAAAAGGAATATATTATTTTTATGATGGAAGTTTTTTCAGAAGAAAAAGAAGGTATAGTTAGAAATGTGCAAATAGTTTTGTGAGTTTTTTTTCCACACAGTGAAATGGAGGGAATAGCATAGTGTAAAACAGTGTAAAAAAGGTGTTCTTTGGAAAGGGTCAACACAATTTGTCATTTTGAAAAAATATCAATAAAGTTATTTTAAAAAGTAAAAAATGTCTTTATTAATATGGAATATCCACTGACGTGGGGTTTCATGCTTTTCAGTTCTCTTTGGAAAACAAACTTCGTTCAGCATTTTGTGATTTAATGCACTGTGACAAATATATTTTGATTTGATAGTTTTATATATATTTAGCCATTTTGATCACTTGAACATAGATCATCTGTGAACACAGTGAGGTCTCAGAGGTCAAAAGCAAAAGTTTGAGCCTGCAGTGTTTCCCTAGATGAGCCATGCCCAGACCAGAGAGGAGAGGTACGGCACGTGAGGTCAGAGGATGTGGACGAGGATGGCAGAGGAAGAGCGGGGTCTGCTAGTCCAGTCAGAGGAACGGAAGGAGCACAAGACCTGCAGTGAAACCCTCAACAAGAGTACTGGAACTGCTTCCAAAAGATTGTAGCTAGTTATGTGTTTTAAAAGAAGTATATCCATATTTAGTTATTTTTCTTCATCTTTGCTACCATGATTCATTGCCTCTACCAGACAGGAAACAACAAAATTCCAGGCTTACTGCTGCTTATCCAATAGCAGTAACAGCAGTATTATCATTGGTGTTGTGATTTTCACTATGACTTTCGCAGTTAATTTAAGCAATGGCATATTCTTCACATAAAGTCTGGGAAAATAGTTGGTTTGTATTCGATTTACTGTGCTTATTTATCTTATTAAATTTCTGAAAAAAACAAGTGCCACTAAAAATGTAGTTATAGCCTGCATACTCATCGTGTCTAATTCTGCTGAATTTACATTTATCATCAGACTTTTTGCTTTAGTTTGTATTTTAAAGGATTCAGCAGCTTTACTGAAAATGTCAAAACTGTTGAGCTGTTCCTTACATTTGAAGGTTATTTTTATCTTTAAGTTTACATCTAGAAGTCACTCATTTTATTAATTTGAAAAGAAGCTAATTCAAAATATGTTTATGCTAACCACCAGAATTTTCAATACACACACACCTGCTAAACTGTCAGGTAAGGAACCACATATTCAGTTTTCGTTTTTCAGTTACCCTTTAAGGATTTTGCACCTCAGATAGTTGGAACTGTAAACAAAGGACTGACTTGAATTTCAAATGAAAAAGTTTTGAATCAAAATATCTCAGCCATATTGCTTGTGTAAATATGTGTGTGCGTGCATGTGTGTGCGTGCGTGTTTGTGTGTATGTATGTATATATAGTATATAGATATAATATATACACATACATATACATATGTTTATTGCATGAAGTAGACTTTTCAACATTAAACTAGTGATACTGCTAAATAAAGCAGTAAATGACATGTAAAGAGCTAGGTTTACTCCACAGCATAAGGAAGTGCAAACTGTGAAGTGATTTGGGGATTTGAGGATTCTCAATAACACAGCTGTCTATAATACCACAGGTGCCATAAAATCAGAGGACTATGAGAGATATTGATTGATTTTCCATTGTGTTCTATGGTTGGTTATTAACAGAGCATGTGTTCTTGGTTCTCACAAGAAGCCTTCAGGTGTATTTAAGAATTGTTTCTAACTGAAATGTTTTAGACTTTTTGACATTTATTTTCTGGTTTGGTTTATTTGATTTTGATTTCAATATGTGTGCAGATGATAGGCTCTTGTGAGCTCTCCCAACATTGTATAAGTAGCTGTAAAAGTAGGATAGTACAAGAGAAATCAATTGAGTTGATGTAGCTGATGTTTGGAGTGCTCTTTTGTCTATTCAATTAATTAAATTTGTATTTGAACGGTAGTAATAACACTTAATTTGTGTATATCTGCTTGATTTTATGCAGAGGCATTACTTTGAGACATGGGCAAAAACAGCATGGCATTTCAGGTATTAAAAAGAATATCCAATATTTTTTATTGCAGTTCCACAAATGAATGTTAATCCTGATTGGAATCTATATTTTCTTATATGTTCACCATTGACCATTAATAATTAGGATTTGCTGTCTACTTCTGCTGTTCTATAGTCATTCAGAGATTGCATGGTACCTTTTATTTAATTGGTGTTTATGCTTATGAAGTAATCTAGCTTGCTTTGCCCCTAATTGTTTGTGTCTTTCACACAAGGTGCTTATTATTATATACCTGTACCGTGATTTTCTCCCACTGTTCACATACCATAATATTGCTCCCAGTCCAACACATGTTAGATCAGGGTCAAATTCATATATGACTGATATCCTATTGTGACTTGATGCTTTCCCCCTAATGGCAGTTATTTTGTATTGTGATAATGCAGTTCTGTTATATAATGCTAGATGGTGGTGAATCTCTCAAAAGTGTTGCTACTGCCCTCTATTGCTAGAGGCATGAAAGGGCTTGCCTAATATTCCGTTTCGAGCTGTCCTTTTAGGCTGCTTCTCAGTCTGCCGCCTTGTTAGCCAAATCCTCTTGCTCATGAGTTTGCTTTCTGCCGTGCTAAGTGTGTCCCAATACCATAGGAGGTGAATTTAGGAAAGGGCAGTTGGCATGTTGCCCCCTCATCGGTTTCCTTACAGGGAACCAGCATTATGTGCTTTATCCTTGTTTGGGAGCAAGGGAGAAATTTGGTGTTATAGTTGCAGACAGCTCAAACATTAAGTAAAGCTTCAGGCTTAACTATGTAAAGACCAAAATAAAAACATAAAAATAGAATTACATAAGAGGTTTTGTTTTCCATCACTGCTATTAGTTAGCTATTAGTTATTTTTATGGATTATAATACACACTATTTCATGTGCCAGGTATAGTTTTACATAATGGGGTCTTTATGTAGAAAAATGATAAGGATGAAAATCAATTTATCTCGGCATGCTACCCAGTAAGATTGGATATGGAATGGCTAACTTGTTTAGTTTATTTTTGAGCTTGCTAGCTATCTGGATTAAAATAGAGCTGGCTTGCTGATTTTGTTATTTACTGTTCAATAAATAATGATGAACTTTATTGAATTTGTACTTAAATTGCATAGCTATAACACAATCTTTGAGGAAACAACACGGACAACCTGGGAAGAGTGTGCTTCCAAAGCTACCATCTTGAATCTCCCGCCCTCTCCCCTCCCCTCGCTGTTCACCTGCTCTGCTGTTTTACTCGTTGAGGTCAGAAAACAGCTTTCCGAGGGGACCTCAAATGAAGGAGACAGGATGGGGAAGATAGAGATGCAGCCTAGCATTACAACAGAATACTGGTGTGATGTCAATGAACCGCTAGATTTGATCCAATCTGTATATTTGTGACTTTCTTATTGGGCAAAATACAATGTGTGATCTACATAACTCCAAAGAAAGAAGAGCAAAATAAGGCTAAAGCTTCCATTACGCACTATGAAGCATCCCATGAAACATCTGAATAGTCCCATTTTGAGAATTTACAACAAACCGCTATAGTGCGTTAGGTCCATGTACTTTTCCCACTTTCTTAACAGCTAAAATCTAAAATTAATTTGGAAACAGACAAAAAATTTGTTCATCAGCTTTCTAACTTTTTAAATTTGACACATTCTTCTGTTCTTATTTAGAAATGGATGCCATTCCTCTTGTAAAAAAAAATCTTTAGGGTTGTCCTCTATCTATATACCCACACTTTATGGAGATAGGCCAGTGTGACTGCTACTGGCTACCATACCATACACCATATGAAATAGGTAATTTTTCAGAGTTAAAATGTTTTTTATTCAACTGTGATGCACATACCCTGCTAGTACACAAAAAAAATCACAGACGTCGTCTCACGACAAATACCCCTTATATACAGCAAAAAGAGACTGGGTCCATAGCTCACTCTTAAGGGTCTAGTAAAATCCAAGCAGATATGTCCTATGCCATCCTATTCAACATCCATTTTTAGTCAACATATACCATTCATTATTCAAACCTCCATTCTGATTACCCATGTATTCCAACACTCGTTCAACATAAATTCTTAGGATACATGCACAATTGTTAATTCAACACAATTTCTTATTACAGATTTATCATATTCAATTGCTTATTCAAGATCAAGTCTTACTTCAGTTATATTTTTAGTAAGCACATATTCTTAATGCAGATATATCCTATTAATCAACATTGCTCTTATTGCACATACAGTGGGTTGAAAAAGTATTCAGCCCCCTTAGACTTTTTCATATTTTGCTGTGTACGAACATTTGATTAAAATTGATTTAATCAGGCTTTTTTGCTGGTATCCAACACAAACAAATGATGCGAAGCCTGCGAAGCTAGTTCAGGCAGACAGCTCAAGAGGCGCCTCGCATCAGATGCTACATGATGCTACGTCTCAAATGGGAGGGCTATTTAAATCTCTAACCTTACCTGTTGATGCATTTGCCATCGTCCTGCTGCTGCTGCTGCCTGCTATGTGTACTTTGTGCTACGTTGCTAACATAACATGCTTGGCTTTCTCTGTATATCTCCGCATTTATGCCTTTCAGGGAAGTTTTTGCGCTCCCATCACCACCCCAGCATCCACCTGTGGGCTCTGCTTCTCACATGATCCCCATGGGGGGGTCAGTGGTTTACTCCCTATTATCTTGGTTGGCTTATACTAAAATATGTTATGCAAACAGGGAGTGATGAGGTAGAGCCTGACGCCAAAGATTTCTTTCACTTTAAATCTCAATAAAATATTGCAGTTGTCTGACTGAACTCTACAATGTCAATGTGAAAAGTAAAATCTACAATTTGTTCCAAATTATTTATAAATATAAAACTGAAAGTATTCAGCCACCTTGCTTCATTGTACTTTAACAGCCATACAGGCAAAACCTTCTACATTTTCGCATACATTAATGGAGAGGTGATGATTTCCGTTTGCTTTGAACCCCCAGGGATTGGTCTGAAATTTCATCCATGAATGAACATTATCAGATAAACTCTGAGTACTGCGATATACTGTAAAGTCCGCTGTACTTCCTAAAATCCCATTAAGAGCCATTAAAATGTATTGAAGGGACCTGGTCTTGACTTTGTTAGCAAGAAAGACAATATTATCACACATTTTAAAAGAATATATTGTTCAACGTCTTTAAATACAATCTAAACATGATGTCTGGGCATTTTGTCTTTATGGCTGTTAAAGTACAATGAAGCAAGGGGGCTGAATACTTAAGGAATTGATTGTTTTCGGTTTTATATTTATAAATAATTTGGAACAAATTGAAGATTTTACTTTTCACATTGACATCATAGAGTGTTTGTGTTGAATGCCAGCAAAAAAGCCTGAATAAATACATTTTTATCAAATGTTCGTACACAGAAAAATATGAAAAAGTCTAAGGGGGCTGAATACTTTTTCAACCCACTGTATATACCATGACTTATTCAACTTCCTGTCTTACTGCAGATATAGTGAATGAATATCATCACTTATTCAACACCAGTTCCTATTGCTAATATATGCAATCATTTATTTGTACACTTATGTTTATTCAAAATGATGAAAACCAATGCCACCCATTTATTTGGAAATAAATTAGATTGTCTGGTGAACAAATAAAAGCCTCTGATGTATTGTAGTTATTTTTATTATTAATGTCCTCGAATAAAGGATATTATTTTTGCATCATTAGCATGTGGCACAAGGCTATTCTAATTTTGCACACCGCATGGACATTGTGTCAACAGACTACTGATTATATGCAAGCAAGACTCAGAGTGAAGATTGAACTCAGTGAACCGCCTGCCAACCTCTAATAGTAGCAGTTGCATCAGACTGGGCCACCTCTGCTATCTGAACATGACTAGTGTGAAAATCTGTTGAGTCTATTTGACTTTTTGACCTTGAACTCAACCCTATCATCTTTATTTAACCCTCATATTATGTTTTGGGTCAATTTGACCTGATTCAATGTTTGACGTCCCTTAAAAACCAGTTAACCTTATTTATTCATCTTGACACTCTATGATTTTCCTAATTTGTTGGGATAAAATAGTAAATATGCAATAAACGTAATAATGTTTTGAAAAGTCCCGTACCAATCTTGTATACAAAGGTGTTGTGTGGGGTAGCTGTGTAAAATGTAAGAAAATATACAACCTGATATAAAATCTTTGATTTTGTGTGGGTGATTCTAGTGGCACTCTCCCATACAGATTTTGAACTTCACAAACTTTCACTTACCTCAGGCATTAAAATTAGATGTTTTATTACAGATTTTTAATATTTAGGGATAAAAGGTTAGTCGATTGGGAGACACACAAAAGGTGACACAGAAAGTTTCAGAATTCTTCTATTACAATACTTTTAAACTTTAAGTTGAAACTTTTGGGGTCAATCTGACCCCAAACATAAAAGGCATCATAAAATGTCACCATAATATGAGGGTTAAATGGTTTTCATTTAAAATATACAAGCAATGCTTTAAAATTCACCTTTTTCAAATGGTGGCATCGACACTGCCTTTTTGTCTTTTCTCAGTATATAGTATTTTTCTTCTTTATTTAAGGGTGTATTTTCATATTGTACATATGACTCTCAAGTTTATATGGAGTTTTACATGTGTAATGACAAATCAAGAAGTTAGTGGTCTGGCCAACATTTTTCAGTTAAACAGTTCAATCCCTTCAGCTAACAATTGAACAATGGTGTGTGTTGTCTACTGTCTTAAGAGTTTTGGTGTGGCGAGATATTTCCCATTGAAAGAACTACTGTTTTAGTAAGGAATAATACGTTCTTTCTTAATTGCATGAAGTGCCCAATTTTGTTCATAGTAAGACGGACATTTGGGTGGGATATATAGTGCCCCTTGTGGTTGGGAAAAGTGGAAACATGTTAAAATATGTTTCATCTGCCATGTATCTGTAGATTTTATGCCTAGACCAAGGGATTTATTTTCAATGGTTTTCCCAGTTTTTACACATCGATAATGTTGTTGCCATGTAAATACTGATTCATGAACAAAACAAAAAAAAGGTTAAATCAGCAGAAACAAGCTGTAAATATGAATGCCCTGAATATGTAAGGAGAACACTGGTCAAAATCTGTAATTGATTATTTAAAAAAAGTTTACATACACTTAGGTTGAAGTCATTAAAACTCATTTTTGACCACTCCACAGATTTTATGTTAGCAAACTATAGTGTTGGCAAGTCAGTTAGGACATCTACTTTGTGCATGACACAAGTACATTTTCCAACAATTGTTTACAGACAGATTATTTCACTTTTAATTCACTATATCACAATTCCAGTGGGTCAGCAGTTTACATACACTAAGTTGACTGTGCCTTTAAATTTTTAATATTTGGTCACATATCCTTTGCATGCCATGACTTCCTCATGTCTGTGACCCATGACTCTTGATATCTTATTTTCTGGTACTCTTACAAGCGATACTATAACGTCTCTGCATTTGAATGGATCTCTATGGGAATTTTTGGAAAAATTATTTGTGTCATGCACAAAGTAGATGTCCTAACTGACTTGCCAACACTATAGTTTGCTAACATGAAATCTGTGGAGTGGTTAAAAATTAGTTTTAATGACTTCAACCTAAGTGTATGTAAACTTCCGACTTCAACTGTATATAAATATATATAATATATATACAGTGCCCTCCACTATTATTGGCACCCCTGGTAAAGATGAGTAAAAAGGGTTATAAACAATTCACCGTTTGGTGAATTAGCTTAATGTCACACTGACAAAATGAGAAAAATCCAACCTTTAATTGAAGTAAATTTATCTTATGATAAAAAAAATCCCTCATTAAGAAATAATTATTTTTAACAAAACCACGTGTGCCACAATTATTGGCACCCCTGGATTTATATATAGAATAAAGTACTCATGTTTAGTATTTGGTCGCATATCCTTTGCATGCCATGACTTCGTTGATGTCTGTGACCCAACAACATCAAAAGACTCTTGATATCTTATTTTCTGGTACTCTTACAAGCGATACTATAACGTCTCTGCATTTGAATGGATCTCTATGGGAATTTGGGGGTGGGACTAGATTTAGCTGTAAATTACACTAGAACAGTATGGAACACATGGTTGGCTAAATTGCTGTAAGTCATCAAGTGTCTGATGTATCAAACCAGCTTTAAACCATCACTCTGCTGCCAGAAATACAGTAGATATGGATGAATAACTTGAAGGGTTTCTTCTCCTGACTTATTTTTCCATGGAGTTCAATAGGAAAATTTGTCAGGAGAAACCACCCTTAAAGTGATCCATCCATATCTACTGCATATCTGGCAGCAGAGTGATGGTTTGAGGCTTGTTTGATACCTCAGACCCTTGATGACTTACAGCCATTTTACCAACCATGTATACAATACTGTTCCAGCATAATTTACAGCTAAATCTAGTCCCACCCCCCAATTCCCATAGAGATCTATTCAAATGCTGAGACGTTATAGTATCGCTTGTAAGAGTACCAGAAAATAAGATATCAAGAGTCTTTTGATGTTGTTGGGTCACAGACATCAGGAAGTTATGGCATGCAAAGGACATGCAACCAAATATTAAAAATGATTACTTTATTCTATATATAAATGCAAGGGTGCCAATAATTGCAGCACACATGGTTTTGTTAAAAATAATTATTTCTTGATGAGGGATTTTTTTCTCATTAAATTTACTTCAATTAAAGGTTGGATTTTTCTCATTTTTTCAGTGTGACATGACAACACACACTATTGTTAACCAAACGGTGAATTTTTTATAACTTTTTACTCATCTTTCCCAGGGGTGCCAATAATAGTGGAGGGCACTGTACATATGTGTGTGTAAAATATATATGTGGATATGCATATGTATAAGCAATTCCTTACATTCTAGAAGTGCAGCACAAGTACTAGCTTACTAGTCCTGTCAAATTCACTGGACATCAGCACTCCCAAGTCAACTAGTCAACTACTTCTTTCTGTACAAAGTTTGCTCATCACATAAATACATCAGTGGTAATGTGATGTCACAATCTGTATATATTTAAGTGTTCTGATAACAAACTATTGTCCACAAGCTGCAGAATTAATTGCAATTCTGATACCAGGAATAATTTTCTACATATCCATATATATGACAAATCATATAATCTTATAGCTTTTGACTGCAGTTCCCCTGTAAGGGCACTGTATTTTGAACCAAAAATGTAAATTTCTCCAGCTGTCACTACTAACTAAAAAAGAATACTTTAAATGCTACTACTGTGCTTGACATCTTTAGAAGTAATACAGTGAACAAGGAAGCACTAAATATGCCTACTTTGTCTCTTCATGGCATTGTAATAGAATTAATGATGTCTGTTTTGTATTGTTGTTCAGTATTTTTGTTTTTGTTTGTTTGTGTTGGACACAATGGGGACATGTTATATTTTGAAGTGATTAAAATATTTAAATGTGAATATCCTGGATATATGGACTTATTTCTGTGCAAAAACAGCTGCTCAGACATGAATGGGTTAGTTTCCAGAAATGTTTTTGTTGTATTATTTTAGTATATCAGTGGAGTTTTCTTGTTGTTGACCACATTCCCTTCAGATAATAAGATGAAAAAAACACAGGGCCAAGTTAGGAAACATTGGGTGGCATAGCTTTTGAATACAGCTTGTTTAGTTTGTGTGAGCTGAAATAGCCAGTATTGTTTGTTTAACTTGGCCTGATTTTGATATGATACTTTTAATGGCAGGTCTATATTTTATTTTATTTAGTTTTACTATTTATTATAGCATATTTCAGTGCTTTGAATGCGTAAGTAACTTGGCATTTTTGTATGATGAAAATGTTTTTTGTTTAGATATAATTTTTTAATTATAGTAACTGATGATGATGATAATGTATGTAAATTTATGAACCATAAGATACTTAAATCTAGAGAGAGAGATGCATATAATACACAAACATATATTCTAGTTCAAAGAACCACATGGACCTGGAGTCATATTCCTTTTAACTCTATTTACTTTGGCCCTTCAGAGGCAGTTTCCACCTGGTTTCTACTAGTTTTATTTAAATGTCAATATCTAAAAAAATATTCCCTGCACATCCATGGTTTTAAGTTCGAACTGAAGAAAAAGCTGTATCATTCAGAAATTTGCTACAAAATACATTTATTTCAGAATAATCACATACAGTATATATATAATAACCATAACATACGTCGCCTAATGTATTTAACCCTATTTACTTTGGCCCTTCAGAGGCAATTTCCTCCTGGTTTCTACTAGTTTTATTTAAATGTCAATATCTAAAAAAATATTCCCTGCACATCCATGGTTTTAAGTTCGAACTGAAGAAGAAGCTGTATCATTCAGAAATTTGCTACAGAATACATTTATTTCAGAATAGTCACATACAGTATATATATAATAACCATAACATACGCCGCCTAAGTAAATACGTTCAAAAAAGAACATACGAAAGCGCGTGTGTATTCACACAAGTACAGCAACGTATTTCAGCCCTAAGTGAGAGGGGTGGTCGCTGCGGAAATGTCGACTGTACGGGACTTTGGCGAAATATAACAAGATAAACTCTTCAAGGTTCATCACAAAACAGCTGTAACTGAATATACTGGTAAGTACTTGGTTTCTTAAACATATTTATACGAGAGATTTTGGAGAAAAAAATTAGGTGTCTTCTAAACCGAAAGTGCATCAGGTACTGTATATAGTACAGTAAGCAAGGGAAAACGGCGATTGCTCATTTGTACAACGTTTTTAAAAAATACTATTGTTTCTATACGTGAACATGATTTTCTTAGCGTGTATAAACGGTGCATTTTATGCATTTTACAGTCTGTGGCTGTAGCCAGAGGAGGGTCCTAAGTGCTTTGGGCTATTAATAACGCCCTCCTAATTTATTGCACTGCAGTGTAACTGGAGAAGCTGAGGTTTTCGCAAGAGGCTACCCTTTCAAAAAATACTGCGTCAAAATTTACGGGGTTTTCTTAAAGCTGTAGTTTATATTTTCAGATGAACATGAATACTAATTGAGACGCATGCGTCTCAACCACTAGGGGTGAAGTTTATAGAGTTAAATATGTTTAAAAAAGAACGTACGAAAGCGCGTGTGTATTTACACAAGAACAGCAACATATTTCAGCCCTAAGTGCGACGGGTGGTCGCTGTGGAAATGTCGACTGTACGGGACTTTGGCGTAATATGACAAGATAAACTCTTCAGGGTTCATCACAAAACAGCTGTAGCTGAATATACTGGTAAGTACTTGGTTTCTTAAACATATTTATACGAGAGATTTTGGAGAAAAAAATGAGGTGCCTTCTAAACTGAAAGTGCATCAGGTATTGTATATAGTACAGTAAGCAAGGGAAAACGGCGATTGCTCATTTGTACAACGTTTAAAAAAAATATTATTGTTTCTATACGTGAACATGATTTTCTTAGTGTGTATAAACGGTGCAGTTTATGCATTTTACAGTCTGTGGCTGTGGCCAGAGGAGGGTCGTAAGTGCTTTGGGCTATTAATAACGCCCTCCTAATTTATTGCACTGCAGTGTAACTGGAGAAGCTGAGGTTTTCGCAAGAGGCTACCCTTTTAAAAAATACTGCGTCAAAATTTACGGGGTTTTCTTAAAGCTGTAGTTTATAATTTCAGACGAACATGAATACTGTGAGACGGATACGTCTCAACCACTAGGGGTGAAGTTTATAGATTTAAGGTTACCAAGTAGGCTACACATAAATGTGTTAGTCATACTTTTTAAATGGATTACAATACGTGTTTTTAATGGATTATTGCAGAGGTGTGGACTCAAATCACGAATTTGATGACTTTAGACTCGACTTGACAAAAGCAAAAAGACTTGCAACTCGACTTAAAGGAGCTATATGTAACATTGACATCGAGCGTTTAAATGGGTACTGCAATCCAAATTCACAATATTGGAGAATCGAGACATTGAACAAACACGAGCGCAAGACGAGCCGAGCGCAACATTATTTTGAGACGAGCTTATTCTATTTTGACAATGACAAGCGACGACGAGTCCTACACTGTAAGTTGATCAGCTAATGTATACGTTTGCAATTTGTTTATTATTTATTGTTTGCAAATTATAAACCAGATCATGTGGACTTTTTATTACTCTGTCAATGTTAGCTAGCTTTACGGTCACACAGATATAAGCTAACGTTAGTGGTATGTTTAGCGAGTAACTATATACATATATATATTTAAATCTTTAGCTAGCTAGCTAAATGGAAACAATGTTGAACTTAGCTTAGGCATTCGTAAATTGGCTGTCAGAGTGCCGGAGTACATCTGGTTGTTCGTAATGGGCAGTGGACTCGGAGTCAACTCGGAGAATAGTGAATCACACAGGCCAAAACAAATACAGACGTTCCGACCTGGAATGGAAATTTCAAAGGAGAACATACTGGCTGTAGCATTGTTGTTGGAGAAGCCAGTATTTCGATTTAGCATGTTTCCTTAATCTCTGATGAAATATCATGGTCATTTTATGATTTAGTACAGTAAATTTGTTACATATAGCCCCTTTAACACCAATGACTGACTATAACACCAATGAGTCGTGACTTCAATTGGACTTGATCCTTTTGACTTGAAAACACTTGGTACCTACCCCAAACCAAAGATTAAAAATGACATTATAAAAAGGTGTTAATTTCCTGAATCAACTAATTTCCCAGATCCACTTTGAACCAATCCGACAACACCCAATGAAGTTGAACGAGAATGACCAGGAAGAAGAACAACGATTCAGAACAAGCAGGATGCAGCGAGATAAACTTGGAATGAGCCAGTGTTGAAAAATGATACCATGGATTATTTTGTTTCCGTATAAAGAGTATACCGTGTTCAACAAAGAACAAATTGCAATATGCAAAACATGTGGGTCAAAAATCACAGACGGAGAAGCAACAACTTCCAACTTCGTTCGACATTCGAAGCTCCACAAAGAAAGGTAAGTTGAGGCTAATAACGTTATAGTTAAATTAGCAAGCTAGTGCTTAGTTAGCTAACAGCTAAAGAAACTTTGCTAGTTAATTAATGAGCCCTCTGTTACGTTTTCCTCAACTGGCCTGGACCCAAATGCAGGACTCGGAGACAGACTCTGGAATAAGCTCCTTTATTAATATCAGCAAACAACAAGTGAGAGGGAGAGCAAGGTGAGGGTCTGGAAGCAGAGCAGATGAGCGGAATCAGGAGAGGAGCTGGGCGAGCGGTAGACAAAGCGGAGACAGAGCTGGAAGCTGGATGGGCGAGGGCAATGACAGAGCGGAGAATGCAGGCTGGCGGGCAAACTAGAAACAAACTGTAAACAGGCTAGCAAGACTTTAGACAAGACACAGGCCGAGTTCCAAGACAACAACAAGCATGACAAGGCATAACGAACTGGCATCGAGACAAAGAGAGAAGGGAGAATATATAGGTGAGATAACGAGGCAATGAATGAATGAAGCGCGAGAATGTATGCGAGAGTGAATGAGCTGATGAGAGAGTGTGTGGAATGCGAGCGGGAAAGGTGAGTGATTGGCTGAGAGATAATGAGAGGGGAAATGAGGGAACAAGGAGGAAAACCACGCCCAGCCTGCACAACACAGAAGACAGAGAAACGTAGAAACATGACATGAAATGAGAGGAATGGGGAAAACACGGAGAACAATAGGGAGGTGGACTGAAAGGGAAGCAGCAGACGTAACAGTACCCCCCCCCCCCCCCCCCTCAAGGCACGCCTCCAGGCGTACCACCAGGTCGGATCTTCTGAGGGTGGGTACGGTGGAACTCTTGAATGAGGGAGGGGTCCAGGATCAGCTGGCGGGAGATCCAACTCCGCTCTTCAGGGCCGTAGCCTTCCCAGTACACCAGGTATTGATGGCCGCGTCCCTTGTGGCAGATGTCCAGGATGCGGTATACGTGTAGGCAGGCGCGTTGTCGATGATTCGGGGAGGTGGGGGGGATCGGCGGGGGGGCTGAGCGGGCTGGAGGAGATGGGCTTGACCTGACTGACATGAAAGGTCAGGTGGATTTTGAGGGATGAGGGGAGCCTGAGCTTGACGGAGGAAGGGTTAATAACAGAGACAATAGGGTAGGGACCAATGACACAGGGCTGGAGCTTACGGGAAGTGGCTTGAAGGGGAATGGAAGACGTGGACAGCCAGACCTGTTTTCCCGGGGCATACTGTGAGGCTGCGGCCCGGTGAAGGTCAGCCAGGTGTCGAATGCGGGTCGTGGTGCGAAGGAGGGTGGTGCGAGTTTGCTCCAGGAAGAGGAGTTGCGGAAGGACACGCACCGCAGGGCAGCTCCCAGGTCCTGGTTGGCGCGTTCGGTCTGACCATTCGTCTGGGGGGTGGTAGCCAGATGACAGGCTGGCGGACGCCCCCAGGGACGTGCAGAATGCCTTCCAGACCTGGGAGAAGAACTGGGGCCCACGGTCCGAGACTATGTCCGTGGGGATCCCGTGCAGCCTGACCACATGGAGGACCAGGAGCTCCGCTGTCTCGGGGGTGGAGGGGAGCTTGGGCAGGGGGACGAAGTGGGCCGCATTAGAAAACCGGTTGACTATGGTCAGGATGATGGTGTTTCCATCCGAGGGGGGGGAGACCGGTAACAAAGTCGACCCCTACGTGGCTCCAAGGATGGCCCGGGACGGGGAGGGGGCGGAGGAGACCAGCCGGGGGCTGATGTGAGGCCTTGCTCCTGCTCCTGGCGCAAACGGGACAGGCGATAACATAAGCACGGGTATCCCCTTTGAGCGTGGACCACCAGAAGCTCCTCCTAACCAGGGCGATGGTCCTCTGAACTTCAGGTTGGCAGGACAGGCGGGAGGCATGGGCCCACTGGAGGACCTGGGAGTCGGGGACAAACAAGCGGGAGTTAGGTTTATTGGGGGGATCCTGGGTGGGTAGCCTGGGCACCTTCACTGTCTTTTCAATCCGCCACGAGACCACAGCCACCACACAGGAGGGGGGGATGACGGGATCAGGGACAACAGGCCTGGCATGTGAGGAGTGGACACGGGACAGGGCATCTGGCTTGGTGTTACGGGAACGGGGTCTGTAGGTGATAACAAAACAGAAATGTGCAAAAAACAAAGACTAACGGGCTTGGTGGGAGTTCAGGTGCTTGGCGGAA
Source organism: Synaphobranchus kaupii (assembly GCA_029718625.1). Classification (NCBI taxonomy): domain Eukaryota; kingdom Metazoa; phylum Chordata; class Actinopteri; order Anguilliformes; family Synaphobranchidae; genus Synaphobranchus; species Synaphobranchus kaupii. The sequence continues at coordinate 5,561,770 of CM056398.1, read as the reverse complement.
CCGAAAGTACTCCAGGTTATGGTGGTCAGTCAGGACAAGGAATGGTTCCTCCGCCCCCTCCAGCCAATGCCTCCAGGGTGAGTTTAATAGCAAGTAACTCACGGTCACCGACGTCGTAGTTCCATTGGGCCGGAGTGAGCTGGCGGGAGAAGAAAGCGCATGGGTGGATTTTCTGGTCCAGGGCAGAGCGCTGGGAGAGGACGGTGTCCACCTCGACGATAAACTGGCAGTTAGGGTCAGGGTGACAGAGGATGGGGGCAGTGGGAAACCTGGCTTTGAGGGTAGATAAGGCTTGGTTAGCTTCGGGGGACCAGACAAATGGAACAGAGGTGGAGGTGAGGTTGGTGAGGGGGGTGGCTATTTGGCTATACCCGCGGACACAGACGAGACATGAAAATCACACTTCTCCCCCTTTGGAGGACTTGACGGACATGCTTAACATGATCTTGGGGGGAAAAGATTAGAATATCGTCCAAGTAAACGAATACAGACCGGTTGAGGAGGTCGCGGAGGACATCTTTCACTAGATTAACAATTCCTAAAGAAATTGTAGGTGTAGTTGCTTCACAGTGTTATCAATTGCTGGAAATGGCATAGAAAGATGGTAATATGGTATAGTGTGAGGTGGAAAATAAAAGGTGGAAATGGTATGAACTAGTAATTCGGTATAAAGGGATCTAGTGAAGGTGAAAGTGTTCAAATATGGTGATGTAGCCTATTTTGTGGTAAGTAGTCTAAAGAACCTGGAAGTGATACAAAGAAGTAATTAATTGTGATAAAAGCACAAAAAGGTAATGTCGAATCATCTGGGATAGTATTGTTGGGTCATAACAGTGTTGTAGAGGAAGGCATTCTGAATGCCCAATTTATTGTGTCCTGTGTACTAGCATACTGCTTACTGTAGTCTATACTGCAGTGACATGCAGTATGCAAAATATCCTCCATATAAACCTGGACATAAGTAGCCTAGGCAATATCAGTTTCCTTTACACTCTTTGGCTATATCATCTGGGGATATTGAGAACACTCAATTTGGCTGCGCAGGTAAGGCTAGCCTAATTCAACAGCTTTTCAAAAAAAGTATACTCAACTGGCATACTCAAATAGTAGTTTGTGCTGATTCGGACTATTCGGACACAGTCGTAGTTGTGTTTGTAGAAAAATATGGGTTCATACAATTTTTACCTAAGTTTTAACCTCTTGCTGCCAAACGCCCCCTAGCGGTAACGCGGGCGTTACGGAAATTATTAAATTATACATTTCATTAATTTAATAATATATAATAAACTGCTCACCTCAATATTTTGATTAAATATCCTTAAGATATATCCATTCCTTCTGGGAAAGTGGTTTTTAAGCCCAAAACGTTGAGTTAAAACTTCGTAAATTACGTTGGAAACGCAGACCTAATTCGCAAACGTGTATTGCAGCATGATGTCACACCATAAACAATGTGCTGGGAAACTCTTCTGCTTAATTGTATTTCACAAAACTTTGGTTTGAAAAATCATTGTACCTTTAGACTTCAAGAAAAAATACTTTAAAACTTTCATACGGCTGTACATGATTTGTTTTTAATTTTAAACTGACTTGTGCTTTTTTGCACTTCATCACGAGTAGTTCAGCTGTGTTCAGTTTGGCGTTGTGAAACTCAGCCAGTTTCTGGAGTACCAATCCCGTGGCTTAGTATATTTTAGCCAAAGGGGTTTTGTACTTTATTGCAAACCCGTCGTCAATTGGGTGTATTTCTTTGACTGATAGCACAATAGGCCTATCTGAAGTGGGAAAAACTCGACCCGCCTCCACTGCGTGTATTATTTGCTTTCCGTTGGGTTTTTAAACTGTCTGTAAATATTCCAGCCAATAGGGAAGACTCTTATCTTCCAGACAAGCCCTCATTCAACACAATTCCCTCAGAAGTCAAGTAGATACAGCTGCGCGTAAGATGAGGAGGCGTCCAAGCGTAATGTTCTTACCAAGATGGCGCAGAGTGTTTTTAGCTTGTAGCAGCTAGCTACATTCCATTTAGCAAAGTGTAATTCATTAGGTAATGGCGGCTGTTCATCTTTTTACTTGACAGTCTCTTTCATACAGTTTTTGGTTAGTTATGTCTAGGTTATTCAGGCGGCAGCAGGTCCTAGCCCGAAGATGTTTTTGCGATCTTGTCTCAGTGACGCTGAGTGGTGTAAGGTAACATATTTTTTTGCCGGTATACTAGTGCAAATTATTAATATTGAGACTTTTCTGGAACCTTGCCATTTTGCACAATTTGTGCAAACTTTGGTAACCAAAATGGTTCACCTGAAAAAAAGCTCTGTATATATTGTTTGAGATATTGACACCATATCTTTAGCAGAGATAGGCAGCATATTGAGGAATCACAAAGAGGAGTTATTTCCTCCATAGCACTTGTAGCTCATCAGGTAAAAACATCAGAAATTTGAATGTAGGTACCCGTTTTTTAGTTTTTTCACAATTTCTGTACATAAATTGTTGTAATTAAGTAGCAAAAAGTGTATGTATATGAATTATGAATGCTTAGTCATAACAGTGCAGTTCTCTGTTTTAATAAAAGCTATGAACCATATTTGTAGCCTTTACAGTTTTTGAGATAAACAGCTGTTGGTCACTAAAAAACAGGCGAGAATTCCGAACTCTGATTCCGATTACAGATCTCACCAAACCACATGTCCTGTGCTGAATTCAGCATTCTATTCAGCCTACCTAGCAGGGCAGCCAACTCTCACTCAATGACCGTGAGACTCATGCAATTTGGTCATTTCTCACGCTCTCACTATAAACGTTCATTTCTCACAAATAAAAATACGTTTGCATTTTAAAATTGCCGTTGCCCCAAAATTGCCCCAATTCCATTCAAATGCAGAGGTTATAGTATTGCTTCTAAGAGTACCTGGAAATAAGATATCAGGAGTCTTTTGATATCTTTTTATACAGAATCATGATGGCATCACCTGTTTACCTGTGGAATACCTGTTTGACCTGTTTTTTTTTCACAGAATGAATGAATGAATTCATTCACTCTAATTAAACTCCACACAGCTATTATTTTGAACACGCCCCTTTCAATGAATGAGTCAATTACTCAGAACAAGCAGCGTGCATGTCATGACAGTTGGGTCTGTTGTTTTTCTATTACACTACTACATCTACAAGTACATTATTTGTCATGCAGAAATATCACTACTACTAATAACAGTGGTTTATCAGGTTACTGATGTTGTACTGCTATTTTTTTGAACACCACTGTAAATAAGATAACTTCAAGACCGAAAGTCAAAAACTTTTTTTCACGACAGACAAAATTTCATCGTTTTACCACTATTTTGGACACCAAAAATGTGACATAGAAAACTGTGCCACATTTAGTCATGAATATTTAATTCATAAATAAACTTCATATGGCCCGTCATACATATACGTTTTGATAATGTTTTAGGGAACAATATTCATGAATACCTGAAGAAAATACAGTAAAATGTCTGATATTCTGCCGAGCAAAGATCCGGTAACGGTCGTTGTGCTTGGTTTCAATTGCCACAACGACCGTTAATCGGGATCAGCACCTCCGGAAGCTAACCACGGAGGCTCCAAACCCTTACTGCTTTACACAAACCCTTAACTGGGTATCCTATGCTAGCAGTAATTTTGGGGTGAGTTAATTATTTTTTCTGATATTCAAATTTAATATACCAAAAACGCGTCAAAAACGCAATGACATTTTTTTTTGATATATTTTTTGACTTTTCAAAGTCAATAAAACATTTTATCTGGCATAAATTGGTCATCAAAACTAAGAAACGTATCCAATCTTCAAGTTGGCAACACGTGGTCGCTTGTTTACTTCGCGTACGCGCCAAGTCGCGAATTCATATACTTCGTGTCAACTCCGGAAGCCCTACAACGATCGTACTTCCTAAAAAATCATCCCAAATCAAACTCTTTGACGAACCATCAGCCGTGGATATAGCTCAAATCCATAAGGTAATGTACCGTTTTGTCTATTTATGGATACAATTTATTGTAATGTATATTTTCTTACGTAACACGCGTAGCGGTGTCCACTCAGATGGATGCAGGATTGTACCACATGATCAGGTGAATGAAGTGGAAACAGCGTTTGCAATGTTATTGTTCCATGTGGTATTCATAAACATAGGAAGGAATAAGAAATATGTGCACTTACTGTGCCAACCAGGTCACTGGTGGACACCACGCGACAACCGTTACACAAAATGCATTCGTGTATTCTATTGCCATTTTCAGAAACTTGCCGTCAATATGCTCTTTTCTTATATTTTTGTTCATACTATGTATATTCATGAACCCAATAGCTCTTGTCAGCTCTTTTGAAGAAATTTGAAATTTTACCCCCTTTGTCACACTATTGTGTACCAGTATTGTAAAAATACACATATCAAACATCAGTTCAGTATCCGGAACGAAAGAGTCGATTTAGCAACAATAAAATCCCTTGTTGCGCACTCCTGTAGCCACTTACCTACGTACGTGTGTACCTACGTTGCCTACTTTTCACGCACAGACATATAGTGTGTGAGCAACAGCCTGGCTTTGCTCACAAGATCCAAGATGGCCAGCAGGCTAGTAACGGGCAAGAATGCAAGAATGTGCTAGCTACGTGAATAAGGACATACCGTACGCGATAGCGTTGTATCCTCGAAGGTTGTATCCAATAAGCAGAGCCATAGGGTTAATTCCAATCGCTTATTTTCACTCCTTGCATCCTCGCTCCATAGCTCCGCCCAACAGAGGAGGCAACACTCTGAGGCGCAAACGTTATTGATCAGTAAGTATTAACCTTTATGAACCAGATTCTTATAAATATACATACATATATAATTTACATTTTCTTTTTCGTCAGATTACGCCAAACTGTTCATCTATATGTCATGTTTTCGGTCAAGGATGTTCACCAAATTCAATAAACCTGTGACCTGCGTTATCCTGAGGTAAAAGGTAGCTAGCTAAGCAAATGTTACTTTACCCAAAGTTTACCAATCAAATGTAAGTAAATTTTAGATTAACCTAATCGTTATATTACTATATTATGACTAGCTGGTATACTATTAACCTAATCGATATTCAAAGACATTTAATCTGGCCGAATTTTTTTTACTTAGCTAAACGTTAAGTCTGAATGTTAGCTACAGAGTAAAATTGCTTTGAAATGCAGCATAGGCTGAAGTTTCATTAAATTGAGAGTAATTCATTTTTCATTCTCGTCACTGGTGATTATTAATGTTGACTTTTGTAGTTAATCCATTATGTTTGATTTTGGTTGTCTCTTTTAAAATGTAATCGGTACTCATACCCTCAATGTTATAATCAATAAAATCTGATTTCAATGAGCTGCTGTATCTCCTCCTTTGCATGTATCCCTCCCTCCCCCTTTCCATCACTCTGTCTCCCTCTGTATCTATTTCTCCCTCTATCTCCCCTCTCTATTTGTCCCCCCTCCATTTATTTCTCCCTCCATCTCCCCTATCTATTTGTCCCTCCCTCTCCCTGTATTTGTCCCTAATTCTCCCTCTCTCTCCCTCTATTTGTCCCATCCTCTCCCTCTGTATCTCTGCTTCCTTTTCTCTCTGTATCCTATATTTTTTCTCTCTCCTGTATTTCCTCTATTTACCCTCTGTCTGACTTGTTTATCCTGACCTCTATCCTCTATATACTCTCTCCTCTTTTTCTCTACATGTCATCTATCACTCCCTCTCTGTATGTAGTATCTCTCCATCCTCTCAGTGTGTGATATTAATATTTTAATTGGTTTTATTAGTAGTCTGAAATTACGTTATTGTTACAAGGTAATTTTTAAAAAATGAACATTTGGCAGTATTGGAAAGAAATGACATTTGTTGTGATAGCCACGCAATAGTAAAATTTGGTCATTCATAGATGTGTCCCCCCCCCAAGGCCTATTCAGTCTGAAATTGAAGAATTTGTGAGGTAGTGCGCACAAGCACGATGGTGCGGGTATGGTGACACGGGTCTGCGACATTGAAAATCTGATTTCTCACTCTTGCTGAAATCTGAAAGTTGGCAGCCCTGCTACCTAGCATGCAGCTATCGTAAAGCAATAATTAAACATAGGCTATCGTTTGGCTAATAGTAACTTAGTTTAACGTTGTTGACTCACATAAACTTGAGATTATAACCCAATCATGTGTAGCGGATAGTTTATTTGCTGTAGCTATGTCATAATTGATTGCATTTTGCTAACGTAGTCTACTAGCGCTTGTCACCTTGGCATTTTCATGCAGAGTGAAAGGTTTGTTTTTCCTGGTAGCTTAGCCTAGCTGGCTTATGCTTTTGTCATGTTTTGTTAGGAAGTTGTCTGTGCTAATGTTATTAAGACGTAAATCAGAATTCGTTGAATAATTTTGAATGGAATGATTAGTAGGCTGGATGAGCATTTAGCTAAAACAAAAATTGCAACAGCACTAAAAATATTTTTTGTTAACAATTGTGTTTTGTAACTTAGACAACATAACGTTACGTGACCATAGATATAAAACAATAGATGTGACATATCTTGTAATGGAATAGTAATTTGGTGTTCTGAAATGGAACAATTTGGCAGCCATCTTACCTGGGTACAGTTCCTAGCTAGCTATAATAGGAACCTATGGCAAAAGTGCGTCTTTGGCAAAATGTACTGTCTTTCTAACCCATATATATTTTTATTTTAAGGTATCAATTGAGTTTTCTCTGGCAGTCTGAAATAGTACAAAATGTATTTAGATTTTGTTGTTTTTTTGTTTACTGCACAGCATGTGCTAGTCTTTTGGAGACCATCTTCCCTGCCTCTTTATTGTCAATGTCCACCTTTTCCTAGCCACTGGATATTTTGGAAATCTGTTGTGAAATATGCAGATTGCTACCATCACTTTCTATTATTCCATTATAACCAATAACCCCATCAAACTCCAAACTACACAACTGTTAATTATAACACAAGTTTATTTACAGCAGAAGGCAAAGACTTTCGGATTGCCTGGGTTCTAGCGATATAAGTCAGGGGAGGCATAGGAGGATAACAGCCAGGGTTGGTTTGTATGTTTTTCAGATGGAACTTTGTTGCAACCGCATCTGGTAAGACCTGTTAATTCAATTCAATTCAATTCAATTCAATTTTATTTGTATAGCGCTTTTTACAGAGAACTGTCACAAAGACGCTGCACAGGGAAACAGAAGGAAAATTGAGCAAAAAACCAGGCCTTAGCCCCCAACCAGCAAAATGAGGTAAAAAACTCCCCAGTAGGGGAGAAAAAAACACTGAACAGTGGCGAGAAAAAACTCCCCAGTGGGAAGAAATCTCGGAAGGAACCTGGCTAGAGAGGGGGTGCCCATCCTTCGCTGGCTGGCCCGGTTTAGACTAAAGGTGGACTGAATGGTAATAGTCAATTCAATAATCAGTTCAATCATCAGTTCAAAGGGGGTGGGGTGATGCATCTGGGACTCCGGTTGCGTGAAGTCGGGAGGATAAACCAAAGGAGGGACGGGTCCGAAGCAGTCTGCAAACTCAGGGTGAGAGGGGGACGGGCCGGAGTAATCTGCAGCTCAGGGTGAGAGAGGAAAAGAGAAGGTTAGCCCCCCACCCCCGACATCCTTAACTATAGGATTTACTAAAGAGGTACGTTTTTAGCCTACACTTAAAGACAGAAAGTGTGTCTGCAGCCCGTACATACATGGGAAGATTATTCCATAAGAAAGGGGCTCTGTAAGAGAAGGCTCTGCCACCCATTGTAATTTTAGATATAATAGGAATTTTCAAATAGCCAGCATTTTGAAAGCGAAGTAATCTAGGAGGACAGTAAGGAATGAGTAAGTCACTCAGATATTCAGGGGCCAAGCCGTTTAAAGCTTTAAACGCTAGAGGTAAAATCTTGTAGTCAATTCTGAATTTGACAGGCAGCCAATGAAGAGTTTTGAGCACCGGGCTGATATGCTCCCATTTCTTGGTTCTAGTAAGAACCCTAGCAGCTGCATTCTGTACAAGTTGGAGGCGATTCAGGGCTGAGCCAGTGCAACCAGACAATAATGCATTGCAGTAATCTAGTTTTGTTTTGTTTTTCGCTCACCAAACAGGAGTCTTTGTAAACGAGGACTTCCACAGTAAACACTTATGCCCCGTTTATGCGGGCTCTAAGTGATACTTCCTAACGTTAGTTTGTAGCCGAATATATTTTGTTTTGTTTTGTTTTTTGAGAACAATCTTACCTAGCCTAACACTGCTGGCCCGGTAAAAGCCTGCTCAGCAGCGAATTCGTCTTACCTAACGTTAGTTTGTAGCCTAATATATTTTGTTTTGTTTTTTTGAGAACAATCGCAAATTTGCAGATTTGCCAGCACAAAAACGATCACCACCAAACTTTTCTACAGCACAGTTCAGTAGCACAGCTCAGTCGCTCACCAAACAGGAAACAGGAAACAGGAAGCAGGATCTCTGTTAGTGGAGGAAGCTCTTGCACTGTCCTAAATTCATCCTCTCTGAGGCCTAAACCCCTCCATTTGTGCCTCTCAAAGGCCAGTCCCACAGCTGGAAGCAGGGGCGCCGTATGGGGCGGAAAGGTTAGGACGATTGACTGACAGGGGCCCTAAAAATTTATTAGAACATTAGAATTTTTTTCAATGTTAAATTATTAACCTATCATCATTAATAGAATATTTTATTTACAATGTAAATACTTGCTAGCCTAGCAGTGAAAATTGCGAGTGAGGAGTGCCGGTGGAGCATTATGTCTCAGCTTCCTAAAAAAAAAATCTGGCTCCCAAAACCGAAAAGAAAGACAGGAGAGAGAAAAGAAAGGGCGGCAGTATGTCACCCAATTTTTCACAAAGGAAGGTGGGTGTAGTAGTCTGTGAGTGGTGGAAATTAACCTGTTAGCTAGCCTTAGTCCATAGTGAAATAGGCTACTTTTGCTCCCCTAATAACATTAGTTACTTAATATTAAGGAGGGCAAACCAGAGCTTTAGAATGTAGACAGCAGTGAATTCACGTGAGCTTGACAATACATTCCTGATAGAAAACAGTGTAGAGAAGAGTTTGTTGACTTTTTTGCTTCACTGCAGTGGTGATAAAACTTACAAGAAGTAAGTGCTAGTGTATTGTTAACCTTTATTGATCCCCATAAGAGGCCAGAATGATGTAGCTAGCAGAAAGCAATAGCATTAACCCAAACAAAATTGATTTCTAACGTTACTCGTTCGATTGTGGTCAGTGGCACTGAAAATGTCTGACACACCCTCGATAAACGGCAAAAGTCCCAGTACAAGATGGAATGAAATCTTTAAAAGTTATATATTTTCTGAATCGTCATCGATTTCCCTTGGCCACTGTCAATGAGGCCGTTTGATCTGGGCATACAGTTGCTATGTAAATTATGTCAGAAGTATTCAGCATTGTTATTTGCTAATTAATCATTACGGCACGCTCGTCATACTAAACGTGATTGGAGCCTGACGTCAATATTCAAAATCCGTTTAAACCTTTCGACTTTTACGTTATAAGGTGGGATATACCGAGTGACCAGCGAAAATATTGACCTGACAGTCTTTCAGAATTATGACAGTTGATCAAGTCAACTGAAATAATGACCGCGAGACTACTGAATAGAACAGAATATTGGCTGCGCTGATCTGTTTTCAGTGCCCTCAGAGTCCTACTCTTATCATTGATCGAATGTTGGGAAAATGTAAGTTTAAAAGCCGCAAAAACAGTCCTTATATCGTATTAAAATTACATATACTTAAAATACCCAACAACACGTATTACAATGTGCTGTAGAAGTCCAACCAGCTCTAGTGGCAACCAACCAGGAATCTTAGAGTTACGTCATCTTAGGCTATTTTGTTTTTGTTCTTTGTTCATTTTAAAACTGATTAAAATGAACTGACATTACATAAAAAGAAAGAAGGTGAAGAGAAACAAAAGGACCAAAAACAAAATAAGCAATGAAATAACAATAACAAAAACAAAATAGCCTAAGATGATCTTAACTTTAGAATTATTTTGGGAAACGGGCCCAGGTGCACTAAATGTTGAGCAAGCAACATGTATAATTATTATTATTATTATTTTTTATTCAACTCAAAGTGTATCAGAATTATGCGTTAACTTGTTGAGCAAGAAACATTTAGGCTACAAAGTAGCCTTTTTATCTCCTCACCTAACTTCCTCTCTCCACTTTTTCTTCTCCTGGCCTCATATGTTCTCTGCATTTCTGACCTCAGTAACTGTAAAATGATCTGTAAAATATTCAAAATTCTTCCATTAAAAATAAATTTAAAAGGTATATCTAATAAATAAATAAAAAAATACAAAAAAGTGTAGAGACAAGAGGAATGGGAGCGAGTCATGCGGCAAAAGGTCAGATTCGAACATACAACGTCGCGAGTAGCAAAGATCACGGAGCAGCTACCTACTCACTGAGCCACAGAGACACAGTGCAGAATGGCGTATTTCGGCGTACTTAGCCTACGGAAAAAAGGGAATATTACAAATTGTAGTAGGCCTAGCCACTGTAAGCTGTGCTCACTGGATATCTTTAGCTTAGTCTACTTTTAACTAAAAAGTGGCCTGTTTAGTCCCAAAGAGGGTTATCATAGACAGATGTTAAAGTAAATCTATCACCACGGCAGCACTTTCGCCACAAGTCAGCAATTTTATCGGGAAATGCCCTCTTTGAAAACAAAAAAATTAATAAAAGAAAAAGGCTATGCTATTACTGCATACCAGTTTTTGACAAAGCTGCATCATAGCGCGGAGCTTTCAAAACGCTTCAAATAATAGCGCAGAAACCCTTTAAAAAAACTAAATAAAAACCATAGGCTACACATAGCCTAGCATCTGTCTTAGAATGTAAAGGTTGTTGATTTTCACGGTAAGAAGAAATTTTATGACAACCTTAGTTAGCTAGATTGCCCACAAAGTTTTGAAGCGTTAGCTAGCAAGCAAGCTTCTACAGCTGGCAGTTAGCTAACAAAAAACGACCATCTTACAGTCCCACCCAGATCTCGCAGAGTTTTTTTGTGATTGTTGCGGCCTAAAATGCTTGATTTCGCGGCAGCTTTTCTTAAAAGATGCAATGTTGTGTGTGTGTTTACTGCGATGAAGTTGCGGTAATTAGTGAAAGTTGCAAATAAAAATTGCGATTTCAAAAATATATATGTAGCCTAATTCAATAAAAAAATCATATGTCGGCCTAATATAAGTTCAGTGAGAATGAAACAGTACTGTATAACACAACTGGAAATATTATGGAGCTTGCGTTCTGAGTAACCATTAAAAATGGCTCAATATAACAAAAATGTTTTGTTTTATTTGTAAATTTAAATGTGAATTATTTTTTTGGACCTGAAAATCACAGTTAACGTGGAGTAATTCTTGGAGTAATTCTGTTTGTTCTCGTGTGATACGCGGAAGTAGCCTCCCAGTCAACATGGTGGACCCGGCCAATTCCGTTTGAGGCTCAGGGGACTCGGCTTCCAGTCAGACTCGGGGGAATTCCTATGGGCCCAGCTTGAGCCGAATTTGGGATATCGAATCGCTCAGGTTCTGGCAAATACAACTTGAGCCAGTTCCAGTTTGCCATATTTGGCCCGATTACCTTTTTTCTAATCTGGGCCAAGTGAGGTTCTCAGTCGGCTGGTATAATAGAAATGAGTTAGGCTATTTCTCGCAGGGCTGATCGAATTTGCTAGTACATCCCATTGTGAAATCGGCTGACCTATATGTGTAGCCTATCCTATAGCCTAATTCATTGTAGGCTACTTTATTTGTTAAAAATAATAGTACTAATAGCCTAATAATAATAATACAGCTGAATGTGCTTTCCAAACATAATAATATAGCCTAATAAAGGCCAAAAACATGATGAAACATTGTAGCCTAAGCCTAGAATAACTAAAATAATAAGTCTACGAAAAGGTTAAAGGTTGTATCAGCGATTTTGGGTGGAAACATAAATGATCACATTCATCTGATTTTTCCTCACGATCCGCTGGCTGCCCGTCCCATAAGCAGGCCGTCAAAAAACCGCGTCTCTGTAGGCAGCCTATGCTCCGAGATCGTACACAAAAACAATGGTACTACCAACTACTCAAAACCAAAATAAACAGTATTCCAACCAATCACAATGATCTGCACAAACGTGACGTCACTTCTGAAGCGAAATCCCAAACAAACATACTTATGAATAATTATGTTATGTTTTAAAAAATAGTGTTCAAGCATCCAGAATTATAACCACGTTAATAACGTCTGTAAGAAACCAAACCGTTTGTAAATTCGTCAAGATTTCAGCGAGATAAGAGTATTAGCGTTTGTGCAGATCATTGTGATTGGTTGGAATACTGTTTATTTTGGTTTTGAGTGGTTGGTAGTACCATTTGTTTTTGTGTACGATCTCGGAGCATAGGCTGCCTACAGAGACGCGGTTTTTTGACGGTCTGCTTATGGGGCGGGCAGCTAGCGGATCGTGAGGAAAAATCAGATGAATGTGATCATTTATGTTTCCACCCAAAATCGCTGATACAACCTTTAAACGTTATAAAATCAACATTAGCCTATATAATTATATAGGATGGGCAGTTGGTAAAATCCAGAACTCTGGAACTCATGTATGTGTGTGCGGTTACCCAAATAAGTAGAAAATATTGCCCCAAACATTGGCGAATACTTTGAGGTACAGAACACGCTTTGTGATCAGGGAAATGGATATACATCTAATTTTCTACCGGATCTCATCTGAATTGACAGTAAATGAAAGCTTATGACCAGTCAGTGATCAGTGAAAAAGTAGTGAAAAAATACGTAAGTATCAGTGTGTCAAAATACCTCTGCCCAAATATTGGTGAATAAATTGAGGTTCAGAACACGCTTTGTTATCAGGGAAATTGATATATATTTAATTTTAAGCCTTCGTTCAGCATTCTACAAAGGCTTGCCTCAACATTTCATTGGTATATGTATGTTGAATACAGTCTATGAGATTCTAAAAACAAGTCAGATTCTTGGTGCAAATGGGTTAACCATGGTTAAATAACAAGCAAACACCGCTATAGCAAAAAATGTCTTGGCGAGATATGCCTCTCCCAACGTACAGGGTTCCGGTTCGAATATAATTATAACAAAAAGGTGCTGCCTCAACACGAAAAGCCGCATTTTAGTTCAATAACACTCTCAGGTAGTAGAGCAAAACATATAGCTCCAAATATTTACAGGTTTTGACATGCTTTATGGCTATTTAGTTGAACCGTACAATGGGCAATAAAACAGGTCCACTCATATATGTGCGGTTATCCAAATAAGTAGAAGTGTGTTAAAGCAGCTTTGCCCCAAACATTGGCGAATACTTTGAGGTTCAGAACACGCTTTGTGATCAGGGAAATGGATATACATCTAATTTTCTACCGGATCTCATCTGAATTGACAGTAAATGAAAGCTTATGACCAGTCAGTGATCAGTGAAAAAGGTCTAGAGTGTTTACCAAAATAAGTATCAGTGTGTCAAAATACCTCTGCCCAAATATTGGTGAATAAATTGAGGTTCAGAACACGCTTTGTGATCAGAGAAATTTATTTATATATTTCATTAATCAGTCAAGTGCATTTAACCAAATAAGGTGAAGTGTGTTAAAACAGGTTTGGCCCAAATATTATACTTTGCGGTTCAGAACACGCTTTGGGATCAGGTTAACTTCTTTAAGGGTAGGCCTATATTTTTCCCACCTTGGTACTATTTTTCCTTTTGCACCACTATATACTGATTAATAAACAATGGCACATGTGAAAATCGTAATCAAAATGGCGAGCATTGTTCCCAGCTATTTTGTATTAACGAGTTGAGTGTTATGTGTTAATGAATGATAACTATTACAGTAAATTCCTGGGTAAATTCTAGGTAATAGTTTGCCTGAAAAGAAAAGTGGAATATACTATGAATGGGTTACATATGAATATTGTGTTTAAAGTAAAATATGTCATTGTCCCAATTGAGAATGTATACTGTTTTGGTGGTCATTAATATGTAGTATAAAATGACACTGGGCTGAATAAAGAAGCAGCCAGCAGAGTGAACACATCAACTGAGTTTTCCTTCTTTATTCACAGAAACCGTGTTCAGCATACAATTTGAAACCGGTAACACATTCACAATGATACCAATCCTGGCAGGACCCCTCACAAAAAACCATTGTGTTACATTCCAGTTTGAGGCACAAGGACCCAAGATAACAAATGGACCACTTTCCTTGAAACAAGTTGTTCACAATGGACCCACAAAAATCCATAGTTGACTTGGAGTTCATTGGCGGATTTCTAGACAAGTTTGTTTGAATTTTAGGTGCTCTGCAAGCCTTGCCTCATCTGTGAAGTATTTTACATCACTAAATGGCTTCCTGGATTGGTTGTTGTGTTTCAAAATTTCATGGAGGATCCAGCCTAGGGAGGCATGGTGGTGCAGTGGATAGCACTGTCGGCTCACTAGCTGTGTTTTTAGCCTACTGTTTTTGAGTTTTTAACAGATTTAGTAATTGAGAGCAGCAGAGTAAACCAATTTTGCCGAAAGCAAGCAATTAGATTTGTACTAATGTTTTAATGTTTGCCATGCTGTAATAGAATTTAGTAATGTTTTTTCGGGATTCAACTTTTTTATTGTTGTGTAGTTCGCATGTTCTTGCTTCATTATTATTGCCCTATTATCATTTATCACACAGCAGACGATACTTCAACTTCAACTCGAACGCCTACATTCGCCGTATAGCTAGTTACAGCAAACGGGAGATGTTGGATGAATAAAATAAATAGCTACATTTTAACAAGTAGAGAAAGTCTTGACAATTGATTAAATCCAAAATTAGCAATCAGCACCACATGTAAAAATGCAAATTAGCCTACTGTAAATACACACACAGAGACATTCTTTTCTTTTTTTTTTTTGCACAGCCCGAGCCCTACCTGACCCGACCAATTAGCATAAATGGTCGGCTCGAACCCGGCCCTACCCGACGGGCTTTTTCGGGCCCCGTCAGGCTCGGGCTGAAACTGAGAACTCGTGTACACACCACAGTCATAACCGTTCTGTTGGTGGGGGATGTCTGTTGGTGCATGTATGGCCCATTCATCCCAAGTCAATGGGAAATTTGTAAATTTTGTGCGATTCTGCAATGTATGTTTGCACAAGTTTTACTAACTCATGGTGTACTCCATGGAGCGAATCCAAATATAATATCAATTTCCATTTCATTATAACGATGATGAGGACCCAATGATTTGAATGAACATTTACAGGAATCAGCCACAAGTCCTTAAAAATATGTTGTGTTTGGCTACCAATTGAAGAATCCCTCTATTTATTCCATTATTTTTAAGAGAGGTTACTAAAAAGCAGCTGAAAGAAAAAATTGAACAGTGCCCTGTCCTTACCCCATCTCTGGTGCTTTGCTATCGCTCGGCTGTGATTCCTCACACCTGTTTTGAGTTTCCTGTCAGCTATATAAGCTCAGGGTTTCCGCTTTCCTGTGCTTCGATATTGTCTTTGCTATGTTGACAACGAAGTCGGTAAGGTATAGGATTTGGTCGCTGCATTTCTGGTTCGTACAAACAGGAAACGCAGCAAGTCCGGTTTAGAGTTAGGAGAAAGATTTTTCTTTCCTTTCTCTCTTTATCCTTTAAACACCTCTACCGGTTACCTTTTTCTTCAGCTCTTTCGCACCTAGAGCTTAAGGTAACAGGTTCTATTTCTATTTTCGTTTCTCTAGCCCTTTTACACAGGCTTTCTTTTGTTTTTCTCTGACCTCCTGTTATACGCTCTATTACTCACTATTATCGAGTTCGCCCTCTTTTGGGGTTGTTTTTGATTTGGCTTATGCCGGGAGGTTTTTATTCCCATTTTTCGTTTGTTCCCTTCCTGCTGCGGAGCTATCTGCTTTTGTGGTGTATATTTTACTATATACACTTTTAGAATTCCTTGGCTGTTGCGCCTGGTTCTCTGAACCTTACGCTACCCCTTACAGAATATCAAAGCCTGTATGGAAGAGCCAGCGACAACACGGGTTTCTAATAAAGCGCTGGCCAGTCAGAGCGCTACAGGGATTACCCGAGGAGGCCATTCTCACCTTGCAAACACAACAAGGCCAGTTGATGGAGCAAATTCGAGATCAGGGCGAATGCCTTCACAAGTTAACGGAGAGTCTCCACAGACTCTCTATTGCCATCAATCCACCCCCAGTTGCACAAGCACCGACACCTCCCGTGTTGGCCGTTTTTGATGCAGTGCCTGATTTTTTTCCAAGCACAACCTTCCCGGTTTTCTACACCAGAATCCCGGTTGCATTTGTTTTATCCTTATTAGGCGACCAGGCACTCGCTTGGGCTGACCCTCTAATTTGGGCTAACGCCCCTATCGTTCGTGATCCTATTCATCTAATGAAGGAGATGCAGATAGTATTTGATCACAATGTCTCTGGTGAAGAGGCAGCCACCAAACTGACTAGTCTGCGCCAGGGCACTGACACAGTGGCGGCATTTTCCATCACGTTTCGAGCACTGGCAGGGGAGACAAGATGGGCTGATGGACCGCTTAGGTCTTTATTTCTTAAGGCATTGTCGAAATCTATTAAGGACGCCCTAGCCGTGCTCGATCCACCTGCTATGTTCAGTGCTCTGGTTACTACGGCTATACGCCTGGGCAACCGTATCAGGGAGCGAGAGCGTAGAGACCGCCCGGTTTGTCAAACTTCCGCATTGTCGGTAGGGACTCCGTCCACCTTTTCGACCTACCTCTCCGCTGATCAGGAGGAGCCCATGCAGGTGGATGGGTTATCCCTCCACAAATCTAAGGGGGTGAAACCCCCTTTTTTTTTGTTAAAAAAAAAGACGGAGGGTTGAGGCCCTGTATAGATTATCGTTACTGTTAAGAACAGATATCCTCTTCCACTCATGAACTCCGCATTTGAGTGCTTACAAGGGGTGTCTGTCTTTTCCAAACTTGACCTTTCCAATGCCTACAATCTTGTGCGCATGCGTGAGGGCGATGAGTGGAAGACAGCATTTAACACACACCACGGACACTATGAGTACCGGGGTGATGCCGTTCGGCCTCACTAGCGCCCCTTCTGTCTTTCAGGCGCTAGTGAATGATGTTCTTCGAGAGATGTTGGAGAAATTTGTCTTTGTATATCTGGATGATATTTAAATTTTCTCTCCCAATCTCTCCTCTCACGTTGGTCACGTGAGACAGGTTTTAAGAGCACTTCTTAAGGCAGGGCTTTTTGTTAAGGCTGAGAAATCCACGTTCCACACAAATTCCGTCTCTTTCCTGGGTTTCATTGTAGCAGACGGGAAAATGCTAATGGACCCAGAGAAAGTCTCAGCGTCTGTAAAGCTGGTACAGCGTTTCCTAGGCTTCGCAAATTTTTACCGGTGGTTTATCCGCAATTTTAGCACTGTAGCTGCCCCTATCACAGCTCTTACTAAGAAAACATCACCTGCCCGGTTCCAATGGAACTCTAGGACTGAGGTAGCTTTCGCGGAGCTACAAAAGAGATTTTGCTCCGAACCCATCCTGATAACACCCAATTCCTCCCTGCCCTTTGTGGTAGAAGTGGATGCATCAGAGCTGGGAGTAGGAGCCATTTTATCTCAACATTCTCCGTTGGACCGCAAAATGCACCCATGCACATATTTCTCTTGTGCCCTAACTATCAGCCAAAATAAATTAAGATGTTGGGGACCGGGAGCTGTTGGTGGTCAAATTGCCATTGGAGGAGTGGTGTCATTGGCTGGAGAGAGCTGAGCATCCTTTCACGGTCTGGACATACCATAGAAACTTGGAGTACATCCAACAGGTCAAAACACGCAATTCTCGGCAAGCCCGATGGGCTTTATTCTTGGCCCGGTTTCGGTTTATTCTCACCTACCCCCCCGGGTCGAGGAATATTAAACCAGATGCGTTGTCATGCATTTTCGACCGTTCCGATAAGGAACCATGCCCTGAGCCCATCATGCCGGCTTCACAGATTGTGGCCCCAGTCATGTGGGAGATTGAGGCGGTCGTGCAGGAGGCGTTACGCTCCGACTCGGGCCCAGGTGGTGGTCCGCCCCACTGTCTGTTTGTTCCGACCCGGTTAAGATCTCGCATTCTCCAGTGGGGTCACGCTTCGCAACTGGCGGCTCATCCTGGCATCCACAGGATGAGGGAATTAATTTCTTGTCGCTTTTGGTGGCCCAAGTTAGAGCACGATGTGCGGGAATTTGTCGCCGCATGTACGGTGTGTGCTCGCAGCAAGGGTTCGCGGCTCCCACCCTCGGGGCTCCTATGCCCTCTACCTGTGCCCAGTCATCCCTGGAGTCACATCACTCTCGACTTCATAACTGGCTTGCCGGCTTCCCAGAGTAACACTGTTATCCTGGTTGTAGTGGATAGGGCGATGAAGTGAGCTGCTCTCAAAAACCTCTAAACTGCCATCAGCATCAGAGACAGCTTAGCTGATGATGGACCACATTTTTAGGGTTCACGGTCTTCCCCTAGACGTGGTGTCCGATTGCGGCCCTCAATTCACCGCTAGGTTTTGGCGCTCTTTCTGTGCTCTTTTAGGAGCGTCGGTCAGCCTGTCTTCTGGCTTCCATCCGGAGACTAATGGGCAGACGAAACGCACCAACCAGACCCTGGAGAGTACCCTGCGGTGCCTAGCTGCTTCCAATCCCACGTCCTGGAGCCGTCATCTCGCCTGGGCGGAGTAGGCTCATAACACCTTGCGTAACGCCTCCACAGGGCTCTCCACTTTTGAGGCTCAGCTGGGGTATCAGCCTCCCTTGTTTCCTGAGCTGGAGAGAGATGTGGAGGTACCATCCGCCGGCTCATTCGTTCATAGGTGTCGAGCGGTCTGGAGGCAGGTGCGTATTTCTCTTCTCCGCGCTTCGGCAAAACAAAAGGTGGTGGCCGACAGGAATCTTAGGTTTGTGAAGTGAAGCAGTGTGGGAATTGTGGTCTTATAACAAAGCAAATGAAGATCAAGCTTCCAAAATCCACACAAAGTGATATTTTGAAATGTAGAAAGGAAAATTGCAGTGATATGTCATAGAGTAGTCTACTCAACAAGCATACTCAATAGTATGTAAGGGTGTTGATTCGGACACAGCCATTGTCTGTTTTCTGTTAGGCTAATTCCTGTGTTTTTTTATGTTTTTAATTGTTTCTAGCTGTCCTCGCTCAACTTGGTGCATAAATTTGCTCTTATTGCACGGACAGCGATAAGAACGTACCTCTTACCTCAATTCCATTAACATCTGCACTAGTTAGCTAGTGACTGTCTGGAAAAACGAAGAAGGTGTGTTGACTAACGCATAAAAAGCAATGCTGATGTGGACAATCTGTAGTTTTTTGCTTGAATTGGCTTTGCATTGTACCTCATGTTTCATATCTCACATCAATGTTTCAGTGTCAGTGGGCAACGTATGGAATTGGAATCTAGCCTACACTGTAAAAAAAAAAAAGATATCTCATAAGAAATCAAAATCAAAAGACTGGCAGCAATGCTGGCAAATGCAGTGAAAAACCATTTAATGAATGTAATAATAAAATTATAAATACTGTTATTTTAGGGGATGGCATTTAAAGGGGCCATATGTAAGATTTTTACATGCATGAATCGCTTTCAATTGGCAATGTATGAACAGAATATAACGTTACTTTAAAAATGAGACATTCCCCGACTTTCTCCGTTGCGTATAAGAGCCTATGGGCTGATTTTTATGTAAAGAATTCGGGTTGGATTTGCCGGGAAAATGAAGGATGTGAAGTAATGTTAGTTGGCCAGCTTAATTTACGAATTACTTTACCAGATAATCATAGAGAGATTGGAATGGATTACTGCAAATGTTGCTCGCTCCTGGAACAGGGGGAAATGGGCGAATCCCGTTCCCGGACCCTTAACCAGGTTTTCACAAGTCCACCACTCCCCAAGCAGTACACCAACCACAAAGTAAAATATAAAAAAATCACTTTATTTAATCAAATTCATAAAAGTGCATACATATACGGTCGACAGAGGATAATGTCCGTCTGTGGGTTCTGTTCTCCCACCACTCATACAATCCCGCCGGACAAAGCCGGATCCCTCTCCGCCCCACACACCACATGGCACACACTGGTCGCACCAACCACTTGTCAAGTTGTGCAGATTAAAGTTTAAATATTGTCGTGGGCACACACACACTTGTGACTACCACACCCACAAGAGCTCACCTCGGGGCAGCCCCCTGCCCGGCCCAACAACCGCTTACGAGGGAGTACATGCACAGGCTGACATGGTGGCACACACACACACACACACACACATTATAACTAAACTCAGTTCCACTCCACGCCACAGATGAACAACATTCAACACAAAGAAATTAATAATAGTGGAGCCCTAGCCACACCACAGTACTGGTAGGGCTCCCACAAAATAAAAAATTAAAAGAAAAATATAAGCTGACTGGCTAACCAAAAATAAGCACACAACACGCAATGGGACAGCTTCTCTACCGCTCAGGTGGTTGCCAACGGGGTATCTGCCTGTCCCCCACTCGGGCGGGCCTCAGGTCGCCGGCTTCACCATGGGCCACCGACTCAAGGTGTGAGAGAGACGGACACGCCCACTGCCGCTCAGTACCCCGCTCACACCAGCCTGAGACCCACACAAGCTGCGTTACCAGTATGACGAAAACACATCCCTTACGGTCTGGGGGAGGTGATCTCCCCCAGCAAAAGCTCCACAAAATATCTCCGGACCCACTGGCTCCGTCACACCAACCGGCTCTGAAGTTCACTGTACACTCAACACAACACGTCCGCATTCACACAAAAATAAAAGTAACCAAACCTTTATTAAGATATTAATTCGGAAGGAAGACGACCTGCCGATAGATCTAGCTAGCCTACTTCAAACGAACATTAAGGCATAGCTTCTAAGTCTATCGATAGCTAGATTCATGACGGTGGTCTATATTTTATACAAAATGAGACAATAATGTATTTCAAAGTGAGTCAGCTTTGTGATACAAAAAATCCAGGGTGGAAATTTAAATTAGCTCTCTAACCCTTTAATCTCGCTTAGTAGCTAGGCTACACCTCTGCTTCGTGAAATTCCCTCAGGGAAAAACCAACGACACACTTGGCAGCTTCCAAGTTTTGACATTCTCGTTTATTTCTCAGGATTCTAGCTCTGATGTGTATTAAAACAACTGGATAGAATAAAACTTCATAGCACCATTTTGTGCATTCCATTTTCAGCTGTCTTCAGCAATATTTTTTCTCTCATATTAAATCAATGCAAAAATGCATCTTTCATGCCCTAGCCTATTCATATTTGCGACCATATTTTTTGACGACCGTCATGAATCTAGCGATCGATAGACTTTTAGAAGCTATGCCTTAATGTTCGTTTGAAGTAGGCTAGCTAGATCTATCGGAGCCAGGTTAAAAGTGTAAATGGTCCAGTGACTCATGCACACACATGAAGTGTGTAATACAGTAAACACAATTAACGATACATGGGTAACAGAAACACTTATGAGAGATATTTTAAGATAATAAACAGCTTGCAAGCTCAAATAAACAGTCACACGTTACCCTAAACATATTGCATCCTTGCAACATAGGAGGCTATTGTTTCTTCTCTGACTAGGCATATTTACAGTGTTCATCGCGGTGATGCGGCGTCCATTTATGTAACAGAAACAGCCCTTGTAGGCTTAATCTCAACCTTAAAGTCATTTCGCTTTCCAAAAAAACTAAATAAATGGAAGCCTGGGGGGAATTTCACAAAGCAGAGGGGTGTGCGAAGCGAGATTAAGGGGTTATAGCAAGCTAATAATGCAATGCCTTAATGTTCGCTTAAAGTACCGGAGCCAGGTTAAAAGTTTAAACGATCCAGTGACTCATTTGTGGTCTTTTCATTTATTTTAAGAGAGGACTTCATTTATTTCCAGCAGTCCAACACAACTGATCCAATCCAACGTTTAACCTGGCACAATGTAGCCTATCGTAGGCTACTACCAGGTTTGCAGAGGTGGAAAGTCCAGGGGTCAGAAAGTAAAAGTCCTGCCGTGTTTCTTCCACCCACAAACTCATGATTTCACTAATTAGCCTAGTTAGCTCCTACCTTCTTGGCTGAAGAATTGTGATAATTAGCGCTTTCACTTTCTGAACCTGGATTTTCCACCTCGCAGGTTTGACCAGATAGCCTACACAGCGTAGCGCTGGCTAGCTAGCTCCTGACTGTGTGTTAGTTAGAGAATAGCGTAGTGGTATCTGAGTCAGTGTAGCCCACTTGTGAGTATAAAACAATACTACGTCATATCACACTGAACAATGAACAAAGGCGACCACGTCAGAACAAAACAAGAAGCATTTTAGACAATGAATATGAATGAATACCGTTTCTTTCATAAAACAAGAATACTTTATAACACTGCTCAGATTCTTCATCATTTCATCCATTAAAACTTTCGAGTGCCCTGAGAGCATTTGTAGTCTTGTGTCACGTTAGTATCAAGCATAGATTGTTACCCATCCCTATGCTATGCTCCCCCTAGTGTTCATTAAGTGCTACTGCACTAAACCTGTATGAGGCCCACCCTGCTTGCTTTGATTGATAGGAGGACCATACCCCCTCATTTACATAGCTACAGTTTGAAAATGAAAACGCAAACGGAAATGAAAATGAAAAGTTTTTCATTTTCATTTTCCATTTTCATTTTGGGCTGAATAATCCTCCATAAAAAATAAGCCACCCAGATTAAAAAATAATGCACAAAATGTAGTAAACTCAAGCATTGATCAATGAATGTAAATTTTAATGTAGTGATTATTCTAAGGTCAATCGAAGTATAAAAATACACCAGAAACAAGGATTTAGAGGTGTTTTCGCAAAAAAAAAAAATTCTAGGGGAGCATGCACCCCTAGCAGGAGCAGGGTTCCCCCAATAAAACCTGCCCATTTCCACCACTGGGTGCATGCAAATTCAGACAAGCGCCAGCGCCTTCGGTGAGAAGGTGGTGTTCCCACTCCTTCCTGATGGAGGGGGTGAGTGTGAGTAGAGTCCAGCACAGGGAAATGGTGTGTACCGGCGCCTCTCTGGAGGGTTGGGGCGCAGTGCACCGAGGCATGGCAGCCAGCAACTGCTGGAGCCCCCCTTGGACCAGCCAGCACATCTATCATCTGGAGCTCAGGGCGGTTTGGCTGGTCCTCTGGCATTTCTTGCCCCATCTGCAGGGTCGTCATGTCCTGGTCTGCTCAGAAGTGGCCTACATCAATCACCAAGGAGGTTTACAGTCTCTGTGCCTGCACAAAATGGCCCGAGAGCTGTTAATGTGGGTCCAGGTCTGCCTGTTCTCACTGAGCAGCCCACATAGCTGTGGTCTTGAACAGAACAGCAGACATGCTCTCTAGAGATGGCCCGCTGGAGGAGGAATGGAGACCTGGGGCTGGATTCACAAAAATCTTCTTAAGAAAAAACGTAGAATCTAGGATTTCGGGAAGTTCCTAAGAATGTTCTCAAATGCAATTCTTCAACATTTTCTTAAGACATGGCCATTATCTTACGTGCTTCTTAATTCTAGCCAATTAGCAACTTCTTAACCAACTTCTTATCTTTATTATCATTATGGCCCACTAAATACAGACTAGATCAAAAAAATATTTTAGGTCATTAAAAACATTAGCTTTTTCTGTAGAAGTTTGTGTGGATGGTTTAATCCGTTCACAAGATGAATTTATTTAAAAAATAAGTCATTTTATAAGAAACGTTTCAGACGGTTTTTATTAGATTTCACCTTGTAGCTACTTAGCTTGACGTTACGTGTTTGTTGCTCGCTAATGGAAATGGAAAATAAGAAAGGCCGGTCACCCAATTTCTCAAAGCAAGAGTTGGAGGTTATGGTGGAGGAGGTCATAACAAGGAAGCAGCCACTGCTGGGAAAGTTGGACAATGCCGGTGTGAGAGTCGAAGCTAAAAAAAGGGCTTAGCCTACAATGTTGCTAATGGTGATTATCACTGATTACATGAAACAAACAAAAGCACCTAAAAAAGGCCTATAAAATTTAAACCCCCCTGCTGGTTCTCCATGTCAGACCCCACAGGTCTTTTCGGCTTGGATGCTCTCGCTCACGAGTGGCCATGTGCTTTTCCTCCATTCCCCCTGATCCCAGCAACACTGGACAGGGTCCACATGATGGGCCACCAGTTAATTATGATAGCCCCATACCGGCCAGGGGCGCCGCCAGGGATTTTGGGCCCCATGAAAAGATACACTACTCACAAAAAGTTAGGGATATTTGGCTTTCGGGTGAAATTTATGGAAAATGTAAGTTCACGCTACAGTGATATTATACGTATCATGAAAGTAGGGCATTTAAGTAGAAGCATGCAATGGTGATTTCCTCATCTCAAACAATTTATTGAAACAAAAGCCAACAACAGTGGTGGGTATACCACAACAAAAATGTCAATGTCTCAATAACTTGTCATGTGCCCTTGAGCATCAATTACAGCTTGACAACGACGTCTCATGCTGTTCACAAGTCGACTTATTGTCTGCTGAGGCATGGCATCCCACTCTTCTTGAAGGGCGGCCCTCAGGTCATTGAGGTTCTGGGGTACAGAGTTACGAGCCTCTACACGGTGAGTCAGCTGATCCCATAGGTTTTCTATGGGATTCAGGTCTGGAGAAAGTGCAGGCCACTCCATTTGAGGTACCCCAGTCTCCAGCAGCCTTTCCCTAATGATGCGACCTCGATGAGCTGGAGCATTGTCGTCCATGAAGATGAAATTAGGCCTGTGTTGTTCATGCAGGGGCACAATGACTGGATTAATGATGTTATTCAGGTAGTATGGGCTTGTCACTGTACCATTCACAAAGTGTAGGGCAGTTCTGTATTGACTAGACACACCTGCCCACACTGTAACACCGCCACCACCAAAGGGTCGTCTGGTGACAACAGTGGCTGATGCATAGCGCTCTCCTTGACGTCTCCAACATCGTTGGCGGCCATCATTTCTGCTCAACGTGAATCGACTTTCATCAGAGAACAGCACTGAGGCCCACTGGTCCCTCGTCCAGTGTAAATGCTCCCTGGCCCATGCAAGACGATGACGCCTGTGCCTGGTGGTGTGGTCAGGTACCCTTGCAGGTCATCTAGCACGCAGACCACGCTGATGTAAACGGTTTCGAATGGTCTGACGTGACACTTGGGTGCCTCTCACCTCCCTTAAATGTGCCTGGAGTTGAGTGGCATTCATCATCCGGTTCCGCAGGGCACTGTTCACAATGAAGCGGTCATCAGTGTGGGATGTGGCCAAAGGACGTCCACTTCTATGCCTTTCTGTGACTCTTCCAGTCTCTCTGTATCTCTGTTGCAACCTGCTGATGACACTCTGTGACACTCTAAGCTCAGTGGCCACTTCCCTCTGAGAACATCCTGTTTGAAGCCTCGCAATGGCGAGGTACTGTTGATCAATTGTTAGGTGTCGTCTTGGTCTCATGATGTCAAAATGTGAACAGCATGATGAAGAGGACTGTTTAAATACCAATTCTAATTGAACCAGGAAATTTATTGGTCGATTCATGGATCAAACACCTGTTGTGAATTTTGCCGTTCAGCTCCTTGTTAGAGAACAGCAAGTTATGCAAAAAGTACTGAAACATTGAATAGTTGGACATGTGCATTCAAAAGTTTAGAGAAGGTCAAATTAATTTCACCTGTAAAGGTTATAGTGCATTTTAGGTTCATCCTGAAATTTCACCCGAAAGCCGAATATCCCTAACTTTTTGTGAGTAGTGTATATCACATTGGGCCCCACCACCCCACCACCACAGGCCACGCCAACCCTGCGCAATTGCTGTAACCACACACCTCCAGAACCCAATCGACCCATTCAAATAAACATAAATATTGTGCTTAAAATGTCAGTTTAACCTTAAATAAACGTATTATGGACAAGAACTGTCCTTATATGTAATTTTAATTCAATATAAGGACTGTTTTTGCTGCTTTTAAACTCGCATTTTCCCAACATTCGATCAATGATAAGAGTGGGGCACTGAAAACACATCAGCGCAGCCAATATTCTGTTCTATTCAGTAGTCTCGCGGTAATTATTTCAGTTTCAGACTTAATCAACTGTCAGAATTCTGAAAGACTGTCAGGTCAATATTTTTTCTGGTCACTCGGTATATCCCGCCTTATACCTTAAAAGTCGAAAGGTTTAAACGGATTTTGAATATTGACATGTCAGGCTCCAATCACGTTTAGTATGACGAGTGTGCCGCAACGATTAATTAGCAAATAACAATGCTGAATACTTCTGACGTAATTTACATAGCAACTGTATGCCCAGATCACACATTGACAGTGGCCAAGGGAAATCGATGGCGATTCAGAAAATATATAACTTTTAAAGATTTAATTCCATCTTCCACTGGGACTTTTGCCGTTTATCGAGGGTGTGTCAGAAATGTAAGTTTGTAAGTTTTTATCACCACTGCAATGAAGCAAAAAAGTCAACAAACTCTGTTTTCTATCAGGAATGTATTGTCAAGCTCACGTGAATTCACTGCTGTCTATGTTCTAAAGCTCTGGTTTGTCCTCCTTAATATTAAGTAACTAATGTTATTAGGGGAGCAAAAGTAGCCTATTTCACTATGGACTAAAGCTAGCTAACAGGTTAATTTCCATCACTCACGGACTACTACACCCACCTTCCTTTGTAAAAAATTGGGTGACATACTGTTGCCCTTTCTTTTCTCTCTCCTGTCTTTCTTTTCGGTTTTGGAAGCCAGATTTTTTTTAGGAAGCTGAGACATAATGCTCCACCGGCACTCCTCACTTGCAATTTTCACTGCTAGGCTAGCAAGTAGCCTACCGTTCGCGCCTGGTTTGGGGGCAGGACCGAACCATTTCATGTAAATAGAGGGGGGGCTTGGGCAATACAGTATGGAAGCATATCCGCGCCAAGATTTTAATGAAAATGCAAATCGCTGATTGCATTTCGTTTACATCGATGTGCGTAAAAACCATGACATAATTCAAATGAAAATGCAAAAGGCCACTTTGCGTTTGCATTTGCAAGTTAATGTACGCACTTTATCTGACAATTTGAAAATGTTAATGCAAATCCATTTTACGTTTAATTTTTCTCGCCCTGTACGACACAACCCTGCCATAATTTTAATGAAAAACCACATTTGCATTAGCAGTTTCTTATTGCAATCGCATGATCCATGACAAAAAGAAAATGATAATTCAATTCGCCATTTAACATATCATTTTCATGCTTTTGCGGCAGAAGAGTGACATAATCAAATGCAATGGCATTGCATCCGTTTGCATTATCAGTTCCGCGTGTTCACACAAAAACCCTTCCAAAAATCCGAACTGAACATGCAAACTGTCAAAGCTGCCCATCAAGGTGGGGCCTCAATGAAAGGGGCGTTACATGGGACTGTTCAAACCACTGAACATAATATGATTCAATGGTTGTCTGTGATCGTCAGGCAGTTACCAGACTAGATATTTCAATATTTCCTAGTTCTCTGTGTTAGGGGATTATAGGCTAAATGATACAAATTAAAAAGGAAACGAGGTACATTACATTACATTACATTTATTTAGCAGACGCTTTTATCCAAAGCGACGTACAGTAAGTGCGTACAGAGACATCATCAAGATCACTACAGAACAGACAAGGCAAAGCACATCCTTTGGATGTGCTTAGAAAGGTAGCCTAAAAGTTACGATGAGCCATAGCCAGCCCAATGTTAATTTAGTTAAACAGTTTAGATATGTTCCCCTGCTTTCGTTAATTTGGTGTGGTAACTAGCCTAATGATAGGCTACCAGCCGGCTATTCATGGCAAACTATGCCTGAAAATGTGCTACCCTTTTCAACCTGGGCATTTCCATCACAATTTCTATTAATTAATGTTTTCTTTTAGATAGCCTTAGCCCTTAGGCTATGTGCAGAGCAAAGGTAACATAGTTCACAGAAAGCCTGAGACAGCGATCGAAACGAGACACAGCCTACAAAAACGGTGGATTATTTTGTATGGTGTAGGCCTATAGGCTAATTTAAAAAATATATAATTAAACAAATTTGTGTAGGCATATTCCACGTAGGCTATGTTGTGTAGACTGCAATTCATGTCTTTACCCAGCTGATGGCAGTAAAAGACTTGTAAAAACTGAAAGACACAGCAATTCAGCTTATTTTATTATTGGGTGAAAACACTGGGAAAACGACCCCGGGGCACAACCCCGACTCTGATCTCCCTACTCACAGGACATTTTACCTGTAGACTGGGCTATCGTAGCCTAATAATCTATATTTAGCCTAGTCATGAAGCAACATAGCCTAGGCTACAGATTAAAACAAATGGACATTTACACGATTATATTTTTATTTTATTATAACGTTCCGATCTCAATGCTGTAAGATGTGGCGGTTAGCCTCTATCACGCTGATTTTACTGTTGTGGCCTAGCCTACTACACAAAACATTTTAATTGGTTCAATTTAAATAGGCTAGGCTACGTGAGAGAGAATGTAAAAACTGGTCTTTTTAGAGGGTGTCCGATTGTAGCCTATCTACACAGCTGTAAAATAATTTAAAAATCCATGTCAGTATTGGCACAGTGCCATTATGCTGTCTTTTAAGAACATAGGCTACAGAATCATTTTAATTTAAATAGGTCTACCACTCAGACAAAATTTGAGACACAAGCACTTATTTTATTGATAGCCTGCTTATTTTATTTTAGTGACATGGAATATAGGCTAAGCAATAGCTCAATGTTGGCTTATCACGCAGCCCTGTCTAAGGCAAACCGGTTAACGGAAATCTAGTGCCTCTTACGGCAAGTCCTCCCTGCTGTTAAGGTTAAGCTAGTAAACAACGGGCTGGCTAGGCTCATCATAACGTTTATGCTACCTCGTTTCCTTTCTAGTTTTTAGCATTTAGCCTATAATCCCCAAACACAGAGGACTAGGAAATGTCGCTATCTAGCCTGGTAACTGCCTGACGACTGAAATCACAGACAACCATTGAATCATATTATGTTCAGTGGTTTGAACAGTCCCCTATAACGCCCCTTTCTTCGAGGCCCCGCCTTGATGGGCAGCTTTGACAGTTTGCATGTTCAATTCGGATTTTTGGCAAGGTTTTTGCCATTGCATTTGAATTATATCACTCTTGTGCCGCAAAAGCATGAAAACGATATGTTAAATGGCGAATTGAATTATCATTTCCTTTTTGTCATGGATCATGCGATTGCAATAAGAAACTGCTAATGCAAATGTGGTTTTTGCATTTTCATTTGAATTATGTCATGGTTTTTGCGCACATCGAATGTAAACGAAATGCAATCGGCGATTTGCATTTTCATTTGAATTTTGGCGCGGATATGCTTCCATACCAATCAGGGCAACTATCTCCCTGAGCAAAGATCCTCCCCATAGAATAAGAACCCCTCCCTGTCTGCCTGTCTTCGCGCGTTCATGGCTTGTTTTTTCTTTTTCCTTGGCAGCAGCACTCGGAGCAGACAGAGTTCTCTCACGATATGCCTGGATAGCTGGCTAACGTTAACTGGCCAGCTAACTAGCGTGTGCAAACTTAGCTATGGAAAACACAAACTTCCAATTCCACCTTTACCGACAAACGGCATACACTGCCAATCACAGTAAGAAATGGAAGACCCCGGCGGAGAGGAAAGAAGTTGAATGGAAGATGCCTGACTTAGCTGCTGGGGCTGCTGTGGAAAACACAAACAAACATCCAATTGATATGTCTTACAACACGTAAGCAAGCTAGCTAGAACGGATTCCGTTGGTGGCAGCGCAGTGGTGCCTGCTTCTGCTCCAGAGTGCATGTTTGGAGGGCGTGTATTTATGGCAAGCCGTTTTAGCTTTTATTCGACTTCCATAGCTAGCTACCTTTTTAGCCCTAACTAACTTCCCATTTGTCCTACCTAGCTAGCCATATGTCCCAGCTAGTTGCGTTAAAACGCCAGCTAGTTCACTAGCTAATGAACAAAGTGCAGCTAGTTAACTAGCTACACTAAAAATAAGGGCAGCTAGTTTATTAGCTGACACTATGTTAAGGCCAACTAGTTAACTAGCTACGTTTTAAAAAGACATTTGCTACCTAGCTCGCTAGCTAGGTGGCCGGCTCTTATGGCCAGCTAGTTAACTAGCTGCGCATTGTGGCACGCCGTTTTAACATTTATTCGACTTCCGTAGCTAGCTACCTTATTAGTCCTAGCTAGTTAGCCATTCGTCCTAGCTAGCTGGCCATATGACCTAACTAGCTACCACAATTTCCCTAGCTAGCTGCCATTTGGACCAACTAGCTGGCCACACGACCTAGCTAGCTGCGCCAAAAAGCCAGCTAGCTGTGCTCAGACCCCCGATCCAATCAAACGATGCAATCGAGAATGATTAGTAGAAATCACGCGTTAGGAATCGAACAGTAGGGCACCTATTACCTACTAGCAGGTCAATAGGTGACTAATCCAGAGACCCTCCCCCAGGGGGAGACGACAACAATCATTGGTCTAAAACGCGTAACGCCTGGGGTCTCGACAGTGAGACCAAAGGTTGTTTCGGGCTGTATTTTTTTAATGGAAGTCAATGGAGAAGATCCCTTAGCACCCTAAACAAGCTTCTGTTTTGTGGACACTGTTCGTGACATAATAAATTGACTGCCTTGTCGCTCATCTTCAACATGTTTGTCATCACATACTCATTTTGGAGTGAGCTATGATGTGTCTACTACGAAAAAAATACTGTTTTGTGAGATGATAGACAGTGGGGAATGTTGCAGCAGTTAGAATTCATTTACGACACTACAGGCCCAGCGTCTCCGAGCTAGCACCCAAACTGTGGGATAAGTATCTCAAATCGATTGCCCCATGCCTGTATACCATTGTGTAATAATAAAATATAAATTGGTGTTAGGTTGTGTGTCTGTTTGTTAGCGAGTCAGTTTTTGAACGGATGTTTAATGGTAACTTATACCATCGCTAGCTGGCTAATTAGCTACATAGCTAAACATCCAAATTTGCGCTCTTTTTTCTACTCTTGGAATTGTATTCCACAAACATTCTACCAAAATATCAGTGTATAGATCACATCGCCATGCCACGTCTACGTGCAGCAGTAACGTTAAATTGCAATAATAGGTCGAGACAAGCACTTTTTAAAATTATTTTTTTATTTCCTTCCGATGATTTGCAGTAGGCCCACGTTACATAGGCTAGCTAGGTAGCACCTGTAAAAACGGTTTCCCTTCCTAATGCAATTAAAGTGTGGCCATGTGTCTTTAGTAAACACTGATATTTCAGTGTAACAGTGGTGATAAGTAAGCAAATCAATCTTTATAGGTGCATGGAGTGGTAATATCATAAATGGTCTTTCAAAATATTAACGGGTGCGTGCCACAGAACTATATAAGAACTAGAAAGGAATAAAAATACAGACATGATTGTTTACAATGTAATGATAATTTTATTTTGGGGTTGATAGTTCACTGTAAGTTATCCAATGCTGCAATGAATATCGTTGCCTTCCACTGACCATTCTTCTGGCATACGAACGCTAGCATAAAGGAGAATTCATATGAACTGGTTATACCGGCTAAATGTTGCTGATATGTGGTTATATTTGAGTATTTCAGTAAGAGCTACATTCGTTAACTAGCTACCTGTTAGGATCCTGTAATTCTGTCTGTTTATTCTTTATTTGTTATTATTTTCCTGATTTCTTTTCCCTCGCGATTGTCAGTCCGCGTTCCATGTTTTCTGAGATTCCACTCCCTGTCTTTGTCATTGCACTATTCGGGTGATTTTGGGAACATTCGGGTTTCCTCTGTATTTCGTATATCTCGTTTTCTTCCTTCTGGCTTTATTTATATTTGTATATAATACTAATGTACTAATCATACTAACTGTTAGATTAGATTTAATACTAACCTGCTAACAAACTAACATGTATATAATACTAACCAGCTAACCTACTAACATTAGGGTTCTAGAGTTCACTACTAACATTACTAATTACTAATTCATCTTGAGTTTCTATCTGCAGCTGTCATTTCCCTCCTCGTTATCCTATCCCTGTATCCATCTGTGATTTCGCATTCTCTGCACGTGTCCACTTTCGTGTACCTCCCCTCTGAGCTGTGCACTTGTTTACCTGCTAACTCCAGGCCGTTTGTTATCATTGTGTCTATGTGTATTCCAGTCCGTGTATTACGTTTCCCCTGTCATTGTTTTATTGGTCCCTGTTAACCCTCACTGTTCTCACCTGTGAGCAATCTCCCCTCCCTGCTTCTACACACCTGATTCCCATTATGTCTGTCTCCCTCTGTGTGTATATATACCTTGTCATTTCAGTGTTTCTTCGCGAGTTCCTCATATGATATTTTGCTTCTGTGTTACCTTCTGTTTTTCCGAGTTTCTGCCGGAGCTGTTTTGTTTATTCTGTAATAATTATTCTGTTTCTGTTTCCTAGTTTTTGTTTCCCTAGTTTTTTGCCTGTTGTTGTTTTGTTTTGTTTTGAGTCTGTTTTTGTTTTCTTTGTGTTCCTCCTACGCCTCCCCGGTTTTTGACTCCTGCCTGTGTTCTCGCAACCCTGTCTTTGGATCCTGGTTTTGTGCTTTTGCTGTGCCTTACCGGTTTTGACCCCTGCCTGTTCCTTGACCACTCTTTTGGATTGTGTTTTGTTGCGTTGCCTGTCTACCCGGTTTTTCGACCCTGCCTGTTTTACCACGGATTGCTGCCTTGCCCTGATTAAACTTCAGTTTTTTCATACTCTTGCCTGCGTTTGGGTCCTTCCCCCACCAGCACCTAACACTACCTGAATCACGTTATGGTATAACCCTTGTTATGGTATATTGAATATCGTACTGAACAGCTGTCCTTAATTTTGCAACCAATTGAAGGAATTTAATGAAAGTTAACAAATTGTTGTTATACATGTTCCACTAGTTTACACACTACACTATCATATTGTGTCTTACAGATGGCCAGTCCATTGCAGTAAGGTTGTCCAGGCGCATAAAGGCGGCAGGGATTAAGGTGAAATGTCTGCTAAAGGCGTATAATGCCCAGCAGAAACCAGCACATTTCCCTGTCAGTCTTGATTATATCAACATCATCCAACTGGACAACCCGCTGTGGGCACAGGTGCTGACCTTCAGTGGGGACCTCTTCTAAGACCTTTTCTAATGAAGCAGCGGGCTGTGATGCTGGACAACCTGATCAGCAGAGCTGCTGAGGAGAAGGTCCTCATTGAGGCTGATGTGGAAAATGCCTGCACCTTCTATCTGAAGGAGATTCGGCTGCTGGAGGAGGCCCTACAGTCCCTACAGGCCCCGGATATAGACAGGCAGTTTAGCAGGGGGGCATCCGCTTTACTCCACAGAAGGAGACGAGAAGAACAGGAGCAGCTTGAACAATTTGAAGGCCTCAAAGACAACACCCAGGTGGTGGAGGAGGTGGAAGAGGAGGAAGAGAAAGAGGAGGAGGATGAGGACGAGGAGAAGGAAGACGATGAGGAGGAGGAGCTGAGGTGGCGTTAGCCCCTGTTACGTCCCTGTGTTGCCACTCTCTTTGGATTCTCGATATCTCGTGTTCGTCTTGTTTTCTTATACTTCACCCACACCTTTTCCCCTTGTTTCATGTCTCTATTTTGCTATTTTAATGAACTCATTTTGTAACTGTTCCCATTTGTGTTTGAAATCATTTTTGCTGCGGCCCTTCGAGCCGGGGTTGTAACAGGCCCAAATGCTACAGGTGCTGTGGAAAATACCAGGATTGAACAGTTCCGTAGTGTCATTGCCCTATACAATCTGGTGGTGTGTTGTAAGTTCCCTATGCCCCTTTTCCCCATATGTTAGCTCTGACAAGTAACAAACATGTGATCATAAGCTAATATATGTATATGTGTTTGACTTGTGTGGTTATTGCTCATGTTGGTTCACACAAAAGAATGCATCCAATTATATTGTATTAGGCTATCCTAAAGATGATCCCCACCAAAGTAACACTTTAAACACAAAAAACAATACAAAATTTTACTTGGTATTCAGAATGTCAACTTTTTATTTGAGAAAACAACGACCCAGCAGCAGTGTTACCAGATGCCTGAATTAATTCCCCCCCAAAAATATTATGAAACCCCCCCCCCCTCAATTGACTCCCATACAATTTCCCCCCATACCTCCTTTTAAAATCCCCCATCTGTCAGATTTTTACTCTAAAACTCCCCCTATGATTTTTTTTAATCCTAGGGGAAAATCCCCCGGTCTGGCAACTCTTCCCAGCAGAAGAGCAAATACATGATTTGTTTTGATAAATAGTCTTTGGACTTTATTTATAAATAAACTTGTAAACTTTATTTTTGCCCCAATTCCTGTTTAATGTGACTGGTAAATTGTGTTCATCATATCATTTGTCATACAATTCATGGAGCCTGCGAGCTATCGATTACAAACAACAAATGTTAATTTGCCATTATTTTTATTTTCAACTGTAATTATCCAGTCCTCTGTTGCCTTTCCATCTCCATTGAGAACACCACGGTGACTTCCTCCGAGGCCGCCAAGAACCTCTGTGTCCTCTGTGTGATCCTGGACAGTCAACGCTCTGGATGCCTAAAATGTAAATAGCCTTACCACATGTACAAAATGCAGGATGCTGGTGCTAGTCACAGAGGGGGGCTACATGGCAGTCTGTGGACATGGTCTTCATTCTTGAGGGGCCATCATACTGAGGTGCCACCATCTCTGTCACTACCTCAGGATCAGGATCCATCACTGTCTGTCAGGATACAGTTGAACATCAATCTTTATGAAATCTGTAACCCCATATCCACAATCAGAAGATGAAGTTACCTTCTGCACTTGAAACATTGCCTGAAATGAAAAGACAAACACAAATAATAAAGGTTTATCCATTGGAGTTGAATGATCTACAAAACTACATTGCATTACAAGAATGAGAAAATGGTGCATCTTGGTGGTACCTTTCGGTTACAAGGCCAGTTCCTTAACCATTATACTACACTGCCGCCTATCGTGATTCATATACGATTAATTGTAACAGACGTACAACATACGTTAATTGATTTACTGATTGATTTATACTTTATCATGAGGGAAATTACTGTGTCCAAAAGCAAGTCAAGTTATATCGTTATATATATGGCCTTTCAGCATTACTTGCACGAAAGTGCATAGAATATAGCTGCTTGGATAACTCATGGGGGATGAGAAGAGAACATGCCTATGTGTATGTGCTTTATTGTACAGCATTCAGTGAAGAGTGATGGTGGGATTGTGGGAGAGAGACGGGTAATGACATTCAAGATGTGACAAGAGCGAATCGTTAGGTTAATGGTATATGATCAAACCGGCTGAGCCACTATACGTCCTCAATAAGAGAACATGCTGTGGAGCCCTCATATTCACTTTCTATTGCACAGCCAAGTGAAGACCACTTGATTACGGTATGCAGAGAATTAATTTAGTGCAACACAAAACTGATGTAAGTCTTGTTGCATGTCATCCCTCCTCTATCTCCTACTTGATCTAGGCGAATCCAACATTTATAGGAGATTTTGTGTGTACGTGATGTGTGTGTGTGTCGGAAGGTGTTAGGAAATAAATTTCAACCCTCAGCTGTTTCAATACATACAATACTGTCATGGTTTATGACCCTTTTTCCCTTGCGGTCGTGTTCCTCGGTCGCCACACGTGGGCGCTGCTCCATTAGTGGAGCTTTGGCTCCGTTTTGTCTTTTCGCGGAGAAGGGTTGACAGCTGTGTGTGTTTGACCGGTGAGCTATTTAAGCCCATGTTCCCTTCTTTCTGGGCTTCGATATTGATTGTTTGTTTCGTATTGTCTGGCGTTATTTTCACTGTTTTTGTGTGCGGTATTATTTTGCCCTTTTAATGTTTAGTCGTATGATTAGGTCTAGGCTTTTAAGGAGACCGTTTTGCTCCGTTGTGCTTTGTTGGAGTTTTGCGGGACTTGCCTTGATGCTTTGAGCTTTCAGGTTTAATTCCTTTTTTGTGTGCTAGTTTCAGTCTCCGTTTTCTGGTCTTGCCTTTGTTTGTCTGTTGCCTAGATCGTTTGCCCTTTTCTGTCTCTTTCTCCTCTTTCTGTCTTCCGTGAAAGCTAGAGGAGTCTTTGTTTGTGTGTATTTGTATTATAGTTTCTTACTAAGAGACAGGGCATTTTATCATACTGACTTTAGGGCTTTATTTATTCTTAGAGGCAGGGCGTGTATTTTCTATTGAGCTTGTGTTAGTCCAGACATGGGCAAACTACGGCCCGTTGGGCTTTTTAATCCGGCCCGCCGAACTTGTCCAAATTATATTATTAAATTAAATTATATTATAATTAAACCTCATTCATTTGACCTTTTCCCTGCAATGCCTGCGTTTCCCCAATAGATGGCGCACTACAGACACATTGACCTTTATTGGAGTGTGGTGTAGGCCTATTACTCTACTTCACTTTTGTGCTTTGCCTTTTGAGCCCTTCTGTAAAAATGAACGGACCAAAGAAAAGAAAAGTGGACAGTGAGTGCCGAGTGTTTAAAAATGAGTGGACAACAAAATATTTTTTCACCGAAGTCCGATCAACGGCTGTATGCCTGATGTGCCAAGAAACTGTTGCGGTTTTCAAAGAATACAATATCAGCCGTCACTTCACCACGAAGCATGCTAACTACGCTAGCAAGCAGTCAACGCAAGAACGGGCGGCTACGGCTCAGAGGTTGACGGCTAATTTACAGACTCAGCAACAATTTTTTCACCGACAAACCGCAATTCAAGAGTCAAGTACCAAGGCAAGTTTTTTGCTGGCATTCAAATTAGCAAAGGCTAGCAAGCCTTTCTGCGAAGGCGAGTTTTTTAAAGAATGCATGGTAGAGACAGCAGGTCTCCTGTGTCCGGAGAGCAAAGGCAAGTTTGAAAAAAATCAGTTTATCACGCAGGACTGTGACTCGCCGTGTGGAACTTATTGATGAAGATATAGCCAGCGAATTAAACAAAAAGGCCGAGTCTTTTACGTTATATTCACTAGCGCTGGATGAAAGTAACGACATAAAAGACACTGCTCAGCTCCTAATTTTTATCCGAGGGATTAATGACAGTTTTGAGATAACGGAGGAGTTTTTGACCATGGAGTCCCTGAAAGGAAAAACGCGGGGAGAAGACTTGTATAACCAGGTGTCTGCTGCCATCGAGAGAATGAAGCTACCTTGGAGTAAACTTACCAATGTCACCACGGATGGATCGCCAAATTTAACTGGTAAAAATGTTGGGCTGCTGAAAATGATCCAGGATAAAGTGAAAGAGGAAAACCCTGACCAGGATGTTATTTTTCTTCACTGCATCATTCATCAGGAATCTCTGTGTAAGTCTATATTACAGCTTAATCATGTCGTGAATCCAGTTGTAAAACTTGTTAACTTTATACGAGCAAGGGGACTTCAGCATCGTCAGTTTATTACGTTCCTGGAGGAAACCGATGCGGATCACCAGGACTTACTTTATCACTCTCGTGTCCGCTGGTTCAGTTTGGGCAAAGTGTTTCAATGAGTGTGGGAGCTCAACGAGGAGATTAGGGCATTTTTGGAGTTAATGGGGGAAATCCGCCGAATTTCCTGAGCTAAGCGACAAGAACTGGCTTTGCGACTTTGCATTTGCTGTGGACATATTTTCACACATTAATGAGCTGAACGTGAAGCTACAGGGTAAAGATCAGTTTGTGCATGATATGTACACAAATGTTAGAGCCTTCAAATCCAAGCTGACTTTATTCTCCAGACAAATTTCAAACAAATCTTT
Organism: Synaphobranchus kaupii; assembly: GCA_029718625.1. NCBI lineage: Eukaryota > Metazoa > Chordata > Actinopteri > Anguilliformes > Synaphobranchidae > Synaphobranchus > Synaphobranchus kaupii. The sequence continues at coordinate 5,523,830 of CM056398.1, read as the reverse complement.
CGCTCATTTTCCCACACTAGCCATGCAGAAAGAAGCGAAGAAATACAGCAAATCACTGGACGACCTGCACGGAGAATTCTGCCGTCGGTTCTCCGACTTTGAAAAAATTGAAATGTCACTTCAGCTGGTGTCCTGTCCCCTGTCACAAGACCCTGAAACAGCACCACAGGAGCTGCAATTGGAACTGATAGATCTTCAGTCTGACTATGACTTTTATGCTTCACTTAACGAAACCACGTTTCCAAACCTCGACCTACGTATGTGAGCAGACATTCAGCGTCATGAACATCAACAAAGATCGTCACAGATCCAAGTTAACTGACCAACACCTCGGATCATGGGCCGCGGAACACATTTGTGGTAGGTCGGGCCAAACATCACCGTCACAACTAAAAAAAAAAACCTACGCACACCCGCGCCCCCTAAACAAAAAACGCAGGCTACGTGCGCTAACTGAATGAATGAAACACAGTATACACTTACATTTGCAAATATAGATAACTTTTTATTTAAGAAATATAAACTCATAACACTCACTTTTGTGGCTGCAGCTGAAAATCAATTTGGCAATGTTCGTCAGTCCTTCCTTATTATTAATACTCAAACTTCTCGAATGTCTGCTGACCATTTTGCAGGACATTTCATTGAAATAAAAAAAAATTTAATAAAATAAACACTGTCTTATGTGGCTGCTCTTAGTGTAGGCCTATGTTCAGTACTTATTAGTCTCCATACTTCCCAAAGAATTGCCTGCGTCGATCATTTTGCTTTGCAAAGTCCGCTGCAATCGCCTTAATGTCTGTTCGTGCGAGGATCTCTCTGTGGGTGTGGGCGCCCAGTAGGTCATTCAGTCTCCTCTGTGTCATTGTAGACCGAAGGTAAGTTTTGACACGTCCAAGTGCATAAAAGCTTCTCTCTGCTGTTGCTGTAGTTACGGGTATTGTGAAATACAGTTTGAGGAGTTTGTGTACTTCACAAAGTAACATTTTTGACACAGGGACCGCATTCATTGCGTCGGAGACCGATCTCACTGTTGTTACAGTTGCGGGTTTGTTTGCCTCTTTAACAGTGTCTGGCAACATTTGTAACTGTGAACGCAAGCGATCAAAGGTGAAATCGTTCGTATATAATGATGAATTTTGTTTTTTAAAAATATGTAATTGGTTTGTTGCGTTTCATTTCATTTCGTTTTAGAATTCTGATGGCGCTCTGCAATTTTCTTTGCTAGCTTGTCTCACTAGCAGTTATGCGCGCGTAGCAATGTAACATGCAGCGATTGGTCAATCGAAGCATAACGTGCTGTTTTACGTAATTACATCACTAGCATTACAGCAAAGATATTTTAGTGTTTCGATAGTCTCAAGACGCTCTAGTGTTGGGCTGATTAGTGTTTTTGCGTGCTGTCTAGCTAGCTGGTGTGACGTCAATCCTCCAAAAGTAGGTCGGGCCATGGCACGGGTGGCCCCTACCGTTCCGCGGCCCTTGCCTCGGATCTATCCTGAGAATTGCCACAACAAAAATAACTCCAGACTTTGATGCACTGGCAAAAAAGGGAGATCAACAACACTGTTCCCACTGAAACTGAACGTGAGTTTCTCTACTGTGTTATGAAATTAATGCATTTGGAAAACAATTTGTACAATGAGCCTTGCATATTCATGATTTGCTACCTGTTAAAGGCCAAATCATTTAATGTAATGGCTTTTACATGTAATTTATATTAGTTCACACAAACACTCCATCCATCTGTTCCTGGCCCGGCCCCTCTGTCAAATTTTAGAACCCATTGTGGCCCGCGAGTCAAAAAGTTTGCCCACCCCTGTGTTAGTCTGTTAGCCGGTAATTCCAATGCAGCTGTCCTGTTCGTCCATCAGTACTTGTCTCCGTACTTGGAGTTTTTGGCGATTTTGTTCGGAACTGTAGTTCTGTTCGCCTTTCGGTACATGTCTTCCCATAAGGAGACTGGACGATTTTGTGGAGTGATTGTTTGTGTGTGACTGCGAGTCTCTGAAAATAGCCTTGGAACGTTAGTTTTCTGTTCCATTTCGCCTCGTTACATATTCCTATGTGTTTTCAATTAAGCTTGCATTAGTCATGTGTGATAGTAAAGTTATGGGATGACGGTGCTCCGTCGGCTCGCCTGTAAAATGTTTCTCTCTCCTGGGAGATCGGGCGTTTACCCCTTTATGTTTTCTGCATGTGACTGCGAGCCTATGAAACTAGCCATGGAACATTATCTCTGTTCCTTCGCCTCGTTACATTCCTCTTTACCAAGAGGCACGGCCTTTATTTTCTATCAAACTCGTGTTAGTCTTTTAGCCGGTAATGTCCGGTGCAGCTGTCCGGTTTCGTCCTTTTTACTTGTGGGACGATTTTGTTCGGAACTGTTGTTCTGTTCGTTCTCCGGGTATGTCTCTCCTCATATGGAGCTTGGGCGATTTTGTTGACATGTTTGCGTTTGACTACGAGTCTATGAAAGTAGCCATGGAACGTTATCTCTGTTCCTTCACCTCGTTACACTCCTCTTTACTCAGAGGCAGGGCGTTTATTTTCTACTAATCTCGCATTAGTCTTTTTAGCCGGTAAATGTCCGGTACACCTGTCCTGTTCGTTCCTTTTGGTACCTGTCTCCGTACATGGAGTTTTTGACGATTTTGTTTGGAACTGTAGTTCTGTTTCGTTTTTCGGTACATGTCTTCCTATAGGGAGGATTGGGCGATGTTGTGGACATGTTTGTGTTTGACTGTGAGTTTCTGAGAGTAGCCTTGGAACTTTAGATCTCCGTTCCTTTCGCCTCCTGGTATACTAATTCGTATTAGTTTTCAGTGTTTGTTTGCTGTGTGTTTTGTTTGTGCCATTGTGCTACTCGCCTGTTCTTATGTGTCTCGTTATTGAGACAGGGTGTTTGTTATTTCTGGCTCTCTTTAGTCACTTAGCTCGTAGAAGTATGGGAGCCCAGTGCTTTGTGCCATTCGTCTTGTTTGGTTCTCTGACTGAGAAACCTGGCGTTTGCGCTTCTACTCATTGGCGCGTGACAGTGAGTCGGTTAGTGGCTTTGGTATGTGTGTTCTATGTCTTGTCTCCCTTCATTATCTACGGGGTTTCCCGCCTTAGTGGCCTTAGGGCTTAATGAATCCCCTTGCTGTGTTTGGCTCCTCCTACCTCACACGTCACGCCCACATTACACAATACAGACTCCCCTTCTTCCTAAAGGCTCAGATATGCTTGAGCAACAGCAACAGCGGACAGAAAAATTTCACCATCCGCCTCCTCGGTAGCTCAGCTAGGAGACCCCCAGGCCAGGGGGATTGAGAACAGTTACCCAGTGCTACAGGGCAAATGCTACAACAGAGAGACCAGAAGGAGAGTGATGGGTGAGAGAGAGAGAGAGAGAGAAACTGGTTGTGGGGGACAGACATATCCTGTACTACATCAAGCAATGGCATTACTTGCACCAAACCACACTTCCTGGTATTTGAAGAATTAATGATTTTCTCCCAATAGCAGCAGATCTTCTGGCATGGACTTACCTGCCTCACACCCTCTCCTCCTCCCTCCATCCATCCAAACAATGTCCATGGAAGGTCCATGTATTCAACAAGACAGTTGAATATTAGCATGGATAAATGGTTCTATAACAACTATTTAGGCTGTAGCCTATGTATAATAAGCTCTCTGACTGTCAAGTGATTTTAACATGGTAATAGCTAGTAAACTTACGGACAAACCTGCTCATAATGGCTCATACGAATCCCACAGCTCACTTCCTCGTTTTTATCCCTGTGGTAACGTGCAGGTTTTTGTTGATAGCGCAAATAAATAGAAGCTCGATATGAATTGCTTAATTAGCCACCGATTGACCTGCTAGTAGGTAATAGGTGCCCTACTGTTCGATTCCTAACGCGTGATTTCTACTAATCATTCTCGATTATATTGTATGATTGGAAGGGGATCATTCTCGATTATATTGTATGATTGGAAGGGGATCGGGTGTCCAATCATACGATATAATCGAGAATGAACCAGTGCTGATATTCAGCGATAACACACTCCCAGTGCATCACAGCTTGGGGCCTAATAATAATGTTGTTATTTCCTAGGCAAGTATAAAGATTTGCATCTTACTTTCTGTTTGTTCAAGTACCAAAGCACTCGGTTTTCTTAAAATAAAAGCACCAACTTGTTTTTAATGACAGTGTAGCACTGTTGTATAAAAGCATTAGATCACTAGAGGTTTGTGTGTTGTTAGAGGAAATGAGCACTGCTAAAGACATATACTCGAACAATATACTCCCTCTCGTGATCTAATGCTAAAATAGAAACCTTTATCTCTATAGCAATGCTCAACCAAAGGAAGGTTAAGTCTTTTATACCTCATAAAATTGGAGTGAGTTTTCTTCTTGGCATCAATGTACTCGTCACAGTGTCTTAAAAATCTGAGGAGAAGAGACATCCACCTCACTATGGTAACCTTCACTGGTAAATAAAATGTATACCAAAATCTGTGCACAGACCCAGTAAATACTATGCACTACCAATGAGTATCCTCTTTTCTCCTTTCACTCACACTTAGTGAGACAGTAATGCTTAAATACAGGTTTGAAAATGCATGCTGAGCTTTCTGTAAATACACAGGATTTGTGTGAAAACAACTGAATTCCTGCATAAATGGACAATAACATACTATTCTGTCCAGGTCGCCAACACCATGTTCTTCCTCTTGCACAGTGAGATGGAGCAGTGCGGTGGACCAGAAAAGGCCAGCCAGCAGACCAGAAAAAGGAACTACAACACTAATTGTTGTAGTTTTGAAAGCAGAATTGTTTCCCATTCTTGCTTAATATGAGACTTCAGCTGCTCACCAGTCCGGGGTCTCCACTGTCATATTTTGGGCTTCATAATGCGCCACACATTTTCAATGGGAGACAGGTCTAGACTGCAGGCAGGCCAGTCTAGCACCTGCACTCTCTGACGACGAAGCCATGCTGTTGTAACACATGCAGAATGTGGCTTGGCATTGTCTTGCTGAAATAAGCAGGGATGTCAATCAGACCAGCGTTGTCAATAATCTACCGTCGGATAGGCTAAGTGTCGTCTTTTCATTCGTTTCAGCTGTGCGTAGTTAATTGAACTGTTTGTAGCGTAGTCACTGTGTAGTTGAAGTAAATTGCAGCATTAGCGGTCAATTGTTAACTTGCTTTGTGTTTTTAGGCCAGCTGCTAGTCTTTTGTGTTGCTAATTGAAAATAGATTCACCTGAGTGAATATATAGCGTGTTTTGCATTCCTACTTAAGAGTGCAATCAGACCAGCATTGTCAATAATCTACCGTCGGATAGGCTAAGTGTCGTCTTTTCATTCGGTTTCAGCTGTGCGTTAGTTAATTGAACTGTTTGTAGCGTAGTCACTGTGTAGTTGAAGTAAATTGCAGCATTAGCGGTCAGTTGTTAACTTGCTTTGTGTTTTTAGGCCAGCTGCTAGTCTTTTGTGTTGCTAATTGAAAATAGATTCACCTGAGTGAACTAGCCCTGCAAGCAGCTGAGTGCAATTGGGAAATTAGCAAATAGTCTATAATTTAAAAACGGAGGCTGCCGTAAATACAGCAGCCTCATCGGCAATTTGTCTGAATTATTTGTTTCTAATGATCTTTCCCCACCTAACCTGTCTTACCACCCCCCTACCATGTGTCTAACCCCCATTCCTCTGTGCTCCATGCCTCGCTCCAGGAGGCACAACCACCGCAGACGCTGTCCGGCTAACCTGGTCTGCCCACCAATGTCCTCTCATAAGGAACTCTCAGTGGTGGGTGGACTATGGAACTGCCGGTCAGCCGTCCAGAAAGCTGACTTCATCACTGCCTATGCCAAGGTGAAGTCCCTCCACTTCCTGGCTCTCACTGAGACCTGGATCACTCCCGATAACACAGCCACCCCAGCTGCTCTGTCTGCTGGCTACTCAGCGGGGGTACTGGTTTGCTCATTTCCACGTCCTGGAAATTCTCTATTCCCACTGTACACTGCCTGAATATCTCCTCCTTTGAGTTTCATGCAGTCACTGTAACTCACCCATCTGCACTTAACATTGTTGTTCTCTATCGCCCTCCAGGTCCGCTCGGCGCTTTCCTGGATGAACTGGACACTCTCCTGGTACCCCTGTAATCCTACTGGGAGACTTCAACCTCCAACCAGACAGTTCCCAGCTATCCAGTGTCGCCTCACTCCTCCAGTCCTTCGCCCTCACTCAGTCCCCATTGCCTGCCACCCACAAGGGTGGTAACCAACTGGACCTTGTACTCACCAGGAGTTGCGCCACATCTGAACTCACGGTGACCCCCCTCCACGTATCGGACCATTTCTTTATCTCATTTTCTCTCTCCTGCCCACTCTCCCTCAACTCCGCTAACAACCCACCCACTGTTATGTTCAGGAGAAATCTCCGCACCCTCTCACACTACTTCTGCTCTCTCTGCACTTCCTCCTCCTGCTACCTTTGCTAAAATGCCTATTGATGTTGCCACCTCTGTGTTTAACTCATGCCTCTCTCAGTCTCTCAACTCACTATGTCCTCTTGTCTCCAAACCAGCTCGACCATCACCCCCCTCCCCGTGGCTGACGGATTCTCTCAGATCCAGCAGAACCATGCTGCGAGCCGCTGAGAGAAAGTGGAGGAAATCCAGATCCCCAGATGACCTGGCCTCCTACCACACTCTGCTGGCAGCCTTCACAGCTGCAACCACATCAGCTAAAACTTAATTTTTCCAGTCTAAAATTGATGCATGTGTATCTAACCCACGTAAACTCTTTTCTACCTTCTCCTCCCTGCTCATCCGCCTTCCACCCCCTTCACCCTCCTCCCTCTCTGCAGATGACTTCCTGACCCACTTTGAGGGGAAGGTGGCCACGATCCAGAACTCCTTCACGCATCCGGTGACACCCCACATCCCCCATACTGAACCCATCGCTACACTGGCGTCCTTCAAGATTCTGGAGGACTCAGATGTGCTCCAGCTGGTGACGCGCCATCGCGCAACCACCTGTCCACTGGACCCCATACCTTCAGCAGTCCTCCAGTCTATATCCGCTGAGCTCCTTCCATATCTGTCGTCCATTATTAACACCTCCCTAATCTGTGGCTATGTTCCTGCTGCCTTTAAAACTGCCCGTGTAACCCCACTCCTTAAAAAAACCTAGCTTGGATCCCGCTGATGTCAGGAACTACCGTCCTGTATCTCTCTTGCCCTTCCTGTCCAAAACAATTGAACGTGCTGTCCTTAACCAACTGTCTGTTTTTCTCCACCAGAACAACCTGCTAGACCCGCATCAGTCCGGCTTCAGAACCGGCCATTCCACTGAAACTGCTCTCCTGGCCGTGACGGAGGCACTCGCCACTGCTAGAGCCTCCTCTCTCTCCTCTGTTCTGATTCTCCTTGACCTGTCTGCGGCATTCGACACGGTCAACCACAAACTCCTGATCTCCACAGTCACTGAGATGGGCATTTCTGGGACTGCACTCTCTTGGTTAAGGAGAGGATATCTGCTTGTCTGACTGACATCTCTGAGTGGATGGCTACCCATCACCTGAAGCTCAACCTTGACAAGACAGAGCTCCTCTTCATGCCGTACAAGACCTCCCCACTACATGACCTCTCCATCACCATTGACGGGACCGTGGTGGCTGCCTCCCGCTCTGCAAGGAACCTGGGGGTGGTCCTGGACGACCAGCTGGACTTCAAAGAGCACATCAGCGCGACGGCACGGTCCTGCAGGTTCCTCCTGTACAACATCAGGAGGATTCGACCGTACCTGACCACCTACTCCACCCAGCTTCTTGTCCAGACCATGGTCACCTCACGCCTGGACTACTGCAACTCCCTGCTCGCAAGCCTACCAGCCTGCACCATTCTGCCTCTTCAACTGATCAAGAATGCAGCTGCCCGGCTTGTGTTCAACCTCCCGAAAGTTTCCCATGTAACCCCCCTGCTGAGGTCACTCCACTGGCTGCCAGTTGCAGCCAGGATCAGGTTCAAAGTTCTGACCCTGGCCTACACTGCAGCCAATAGGACAGGCCCTGCCTACCTGCAGGACTTAATCCAGAACTATGTTCCTGCTCGACCACTTTGCTCTTCTACAGCAGGGCGACTCGCACTTCCCCCCCTCCGTGTCAATGGCTCTCGCTCATCCCGACTGCGGAGTTTTTCCACCTTAGCTCCTCAGTGGTGGAATGAACTTCCCATTCCCCTACGTTCTACTCGAACCCTGCCTGCATTCCGTCGAGGCCTGAAGACACACCTCTTCAGACTCCACCTTGACTGATATTCTAACCTAGGAATATCAGTTCCCTGTGTTTACTAGTTCCCTGTGTTTTCCTGTCTGTTTGTTATAGTTTATAATATTATTTAGAATAGAAGTGTAGTATAGCTGATTTACCCACAGCTTACTGTGAACTACAGTCAACGTTCATTACTAGGGATAGCTGCTACATTATGGGAAGGATGTGCTTTGTCTTGTCTGTTCCGTAGTGATCTTGATGATGTCTCTGTATGCACTTGTTGTGTGATAAAAGCGTCTGCTAAATTAATGTAATGTAATGTCCCTGAAAAAGCGATTGTCTAGATCGCAGCAAATGTTGCGCCAAAATGCATATGTACCCTTCAGCGTTAGTGGTGCTTTCACAGATGTGCAAGTTACCCATGCCATGGGCACTAACACACCCCCATACCATGACAGACGCTGGCTTTTGAACCTTGTGTTGGTAAAAATCGAGATGGTCCTTTTCCTCTTTGGCCAGGAGAACACGACGTCCATTATTTCCAAAAACAATTTGAAAGGTGGACTCGTCAGACCACAGCACACGTTTCCACTTTGCGTCAGTCCATCTCAGATGAGCCCAGAGAAGTCGGCGTCATTTCTGGATGTTGTTGATATGTGGCTTACGCTTTGGGTAGTAGAGTCTTAACTTGCATTTGTAGATGCAGCGACAAATTGTCTTTACTGACAATGGTTTTCTGAAGTATTCCCGAGCCCATGTGGTTATATTCATTACAGAAGCATGCCGTTTTTAATGTACTGCTGTCTGAAGGATCGAAGGTCACAGGCATTCAATATTGGTTTACGGCCTTGCCCATTTTCTCCAGATTCTCTGAATCTTTTACTAATATTATGGACTGTAGATGGTGAAATCCCTAAATTTCTTGCAATCGTGTGTTGAGAAACGTTGTTCTTAAACTGTTGGACTATTCGCTCGTGCAGTTTTTCACAAAGTGGCGAACCCATCCTTGCTCGTAAATGCCAGAGCCTTCGTAGATGCTCCTTTTATACCCAGTCATGATAGCATGACCTGTCACCTATTCACCTATTTACCTGTGGAATGTTCCAAACAGGTGTTTGTTGAACATTCCACAACCTTCCCAGTCTTTTTTATACCCCTGTCCCAACTTTTTTGGAACGTGTTGCAAGCATCAAATTTCGGAATTAGCGTATATTTGCAAAAAATCTAAGAAGTTGCTAAGGTAAAACATTAAATATCTTTTAAATATCGTTTTCATTTAAATATATAGACAAGAGAATTTACAAATCACTGCTTTCTGCTTTTATTTGCATTTTACGTACTGTCCCAACTTTGGAATTCAGGTTTCAGTAAGAGATGTCACAACCGCAACAATGTGGTCACAACCGAAACACCTGCTGTTTTGTTAAAATTTTGAATAATATGAATAATCAATCAAATATCCAAGATATTGTGCTGGTGTGGGTATATAGAATCTCATAAATAAGAATCTATCAAATTCATATGATCAAATCTGTCAATTTTATAGAGAAAATTTGCACGGAGTTTTCACTAAATTTAATTAATCCAATGTTTTATTTGATTTAAAAATTCAGGTTAATTGATTCAAATCACATGATATCAATCATTGGCGTGTACAACAGTAAGCCAATAAGTAACCTTAAGTATTTAACTAGCAGCTTGAACCACTTAAACAAGGATTCAGAAAAACACAATCAAGGGAGGTCACAAGAAGGTAGGGAGGGGTGGAGAGAGGTGCAGCTTGAAGAGGTGAGTCTTCAATCTGCGCTTGAAGGTGGTCAGACTTTCTGTTGTTCTGACCTCCACGGGGAGCTCATACTAACTTTGTCTGCTTCAGTCTGCCAGCCTGCAGTCGTCCGTAATCCCTGCCTGTGTTCCGGTTTCCCTGCTTCCCACCTGACGTGTGTGCATGCAGCTTGGGCTTCTGCTATTCCACCCTGCGGCGGTGCCCGCGTTCTGCCAGTGTTGGGGTGCTGCTGATGTGCTGTCGCTCCGGCCCCTGCTGTCGCTGCTGCCGCCCTGCTGTTGCCGTGCTGCTACTGCGGCTGCCCTGCTGCCACGCCTGTGTCCTGCCTGGACTCCGCTCCACCGTCCTGCTCTACCGCTCCCGCTCATCCCCTGCTCCACCAAGCCCGGTTGTCTGTCCCCATAACCTTCTCTGGCTTCCCCTGCTCCCACTGCTCCCGCATTATCATACCTGGACTGTCTGTAATTAATGTTCTCCCTATGCTTCAGGAGTTTTGGTCAAAGCATAATTAATTCGAGCTACGCGCTCTGTTGTCTGTCTGCCTATCCAGTTCCGGCTTGGAACTCTAACCACCTTTTGCCTTTCTCCCTATGCTCAGGACTACCCAGATCATAAATAAATATTTTGGCATTCCTGTCTACGAGTCGTCCATTTGGGTGCAGTCCACTTCCGGGGTCGTAACAGAACGAACTGGCTAAGATGGACCCAGCCAACTTGGAGCAGATCCGTCACGCCTTCGCCTGCCAGACCGCTGTCAGTGATCAACTGAGCCACCACATGGATGACGTCTTGGAGACTCTGAAGAACCTTTCAGATCAAATGAGTCAGATGTCGTCCCACCAGCCTCTTCCGAGGATCCAAGCGGTCCCGGCTCCATCTCCACCTGAGCTGCAGCCTGAGGCGCCAGTGCCCTCCTCTGGCAGAGAACCCGTGTTCAACATCCTGAGATCTACCGAGGGGATCTGGGGAAGTGTCGCGAATTCCTCCTTCAATGCGACATCGTGTTCCGCATTCAGCCCACCTCCTTCGCCACTGACACCTGCAAGATCGCGTTTGTCATGAGCAGTTTGGGAGGGAGCGCCCGGGTGTGGGCCACGATGCTGTGGGAGAGCCAGTCGCCCGCCTGCTTCCACTTTGCCTCCTTGCCTGGCTCAGAGCACAGCTAGATGGCGTTTCACAAAAGTGCAGCTAGTTAGCTAGTTAGGTCGTAAGCATGGACAAAGCGCAGCTAGTTAACTAGCTACCATAAAGTGGTGCTTACTAGTTAACTAGCTAGGTTTTATAAAGGCCCACTAGTTAGCTCGTTCAGTTGTAAGAACACTTTTACAACCTAACTAGCATACTAGTTGAGGGCAAAAGTCTTTGAAAACCTATGGCATAAATGCCACCTAGTTAACTAGCTGTGTTTAAAAAAGGGCTTGCGAGCTAGCTAGTTAACTTGTAAGCCTTAATGTCAGCCACCTAGTTAACTAGGTGCCATTTGTGCCATGTAGCTAGTTAACTAGCTAGATGTCATTTCTTATTTTTAGCTTGTTAACTAGGTGGCCGTTTTGCACAGCTAGGTGGCTTTTTGCACAGCTAGCTAGGTCGCATGGCCACTGAGCTATGGCATGCAACCTAGCTAGGTGCCCATTTGACTTAACTAGTTGGCTTTTTGGCCAGCTAGCTGTGGCCTGCGACCTAACTAGTTGGCCATATGACCTAGCTGGCTGCGCCAAAAAGCCAGCTGGCTGTCCATAAAAGCCAGCTAGCTAACTAGCTGAAATAAATGGGGCTGTGACAAATGGCCACCTAGTTGTGGTAAAAGGCCAACTAGGTGTGCCAAAAAGGCAGCTAGTTAACTAGCTAAAAATAAGAAATTACATCTAGCTAGTTAACTAGCTGCATGGTCTTAAGGCCAGCTAGTAAGCTAGCTAGGTCACACACCACTTTTTAAAATGTACCTAGCTAGCTAGCTAGGTGGCCCTTATGGCTAACTAGTTAACTAGCTGCACCTTTGAAACACATGCGACCTAACTAGCTAGACTTAATATTCTAATTTTTGTTGGGAGGCGGGCATTGGGCGTGGCCTAGCGTATATAGGAACTGGAGTGGGTGGGAGGGGCCAGGCAGTGAAGCACCCGGAAGTATGCTTGATCAGCACAACAGAGCTTTCTGCCGATTGAATTTAATGGAGATAGCCTAACCAAGCTGAGTTGACAACCAAAGAAAACCTAATCGGTCAATTTCTTGGTTCAAGGTTGGTTGCAATATTCACCTGGAAAATATCTAGGTCAATATTGTGAAAATGGAGGAAAGTAGCAACTTTGCGAGATGCTTGCTGTAGCAGCAATATTGCTAATAAAAGCAAGGCTTCCATAAACAGTTCTGTTGACTGAACCAAAGCACCTGGATTTACCGTTTCTTAATTTCATCCGTCTTTTCCCTGAGCAATAGGCTATGCGCACCTAGAAGAGCTGGTGTCACCGGAGACAAAATACAAATTGATTACCTAGAAAAATGTAACTATAGCACTCATGTACATTCTGTTATAAAACTCACCACCTGCGATTAGACAATATTAATCGCCTGCAACGACAAGCCTTATCAGACCTTCTGAGATGCGGTAACATTAGTTTCACACCATGTTCACACTGCTGCTCGTTCCGTCGCAAATCTTTTGTCTGAACCACAGTCTGGTCTGAACTGGCTAGCTACACCATGACTATTTATTCGAAATTTGAATATGCATCGTTATGTAGCCTAGGCCTATGCCATATGAATAAAACCAATTATTCTGAGCTCAAAATCTGACAGCGGTTTTCATCAATGCACGGAAAATACCATTTTTCGCCAGGAGATGGCATCCAGATATTTTTCTGTGCGAATGCCTGTGGTGAAACCAAACTGTAAACTATCACTCTTTGGCATTTTTTTCTTATATATTGTACAAACATATATTTTTGTTGTTATTTACATACAGTATGTGTTGTAAACATATGGTAGCCTAAACAACTCGGGAGGTCTCGCCCTCCCAAATTTTGATGTTATCTTGGTGTATGGTCCCCCATATAGATCACATAGCCTAATGCACATAAAAATACGTAGCCTAATATTTTATATAGGCTACATAAAAAAAATCTTGTGTGTTTTTACATAACAGCAACTTATTACAGCCGAAATTGCGCTAGGTCCCTGTGGAAATGTCGGCATGACATGATTTTTTTAGCATGTAGAAACGGTGCATTGTGCATTTCATTGTCTGTGACTGTGGCAAAAGATGAAGGTTGGAAACAATTAAAGTTGTCATTTATAATTTAATAGAAATGTGAATATTATAATTGGGACATTGACGACTACCACTAAGGGACCACCTGGATAGTGTTAATATGACCTTCTCATTGAAGACAATCCTTCACACTCATTGGGCTATATTTCATGATCATGACCTTCAAGGCCATCCAGTTTCCTTCCCTTACTTAGTACAACAAAAGGCATTCATATACTTTCTGATTTATTGGGTGAGGTGGGAGCACACATTCCAGGCTATTCCATAATCCTTCAATCTCGCTGGTTTCTCCTTTTTCCTTCGTTTGCAACTTCACTCATCCATGCAGGCAGGGATGGGAAAGGGGGCCAAACCTGTTTCTGTATTTCAGACTAACTTATGCTCTTAATTATTTATTTAACCAATTTTAGAAATTTTAGCTACGTTCCTTGATATGAATAGCCGCTGATGAATGTTATTGTGCCTGAATGCTTGTATTGTAGTGTTGAGTGAATCGGCGTTTGTGTATATGACTAATTAGCTCATTGAGCCAGGGTAAATGGTGGCAGCAAAAACCTGCATACACAACGGTTCTCAGACTGCAGTTGCCCATCCATGAATGCAGGTGTATGTTGTAACATGGAAGCAAAAATTGAACATTCATCCTTTTCACAAATTATTTAATCTCACACATAAATCCAAAGGTATTGAATCCGAGCTGCATAATGTTATTGTGAATGCATCTCATACACCACTAACAATTGATAACCTATAGGATATATCATTCAATTGACATACAATATGGAACAATATCTTGCTCTCATCTAGGAATCCAAATCATCAAGGATTAATTTCAACTTCTTTCACAAAAAAACATTTCACTCCAAGAACACTGCATCAAATGGGGCTCATCTGACTTATCTGCCTGTTCAGAAAAGGTCCTAGGAATGTTCAGTCACACGGCATGGGAATGTCCTGGTTTCCACCACTTTTGAGAGGGGACAGCTGGTATTCTCACATTATTTCTTGGGAAGACCATTCCCCATGCCATCGCCCTTGCTTTTATTTAATGGCACATCATGCATTAACTGTAACCATCAAGGATAAGCGGCTCTTCCTAGCCTTACTGCTATGCTGAATAAAGCAGTTTTAGCTATAATTACAGTTCCAAAGAGTCCTTTGGATTTTTCACACCACAGCAGTGACTTCCTATTGATTTAGGGATGAAGATAATTTCCATCATTTGTCTGGCATTTTACATATCAGAAACTTATCCTCACATTGTTAAAAAAGACCCCTATAAAGAAGTCCAGGTGTTAGAGTTAGTCTTTATTAATCCCAGTGTTGCAGTGTCATCATAAAATTAGACAATGTGGATGTTAGGATCATTACTGTGGCCTGTTGTGTATGGGGATATATACAATAGGGGAGCTCACACACCCTAGGGGGCACCTATTCCAATGGCTTTGGGTTCAGAGAGGGTTTTAATGACTCTGACTCACTGAGTGGTATCACCTGATAGCATAGGACAAGATGAAAAAAGATTGCATAACAGCTGGTTACTAGGTCAACTTGAGGTGGCAGTTCAGAAGGCTGGATCAATGCAGAGGGGGTTATCCTAAGCATTAATCATGTTGCTATGAAATAATACTTGGTTGCATATCCTTTGCATGCAAGGACTGCCTGAAGTCTGCGAGCTGTATAACCAGACGCTGGGTATCTACCCTGGTGATGCTATGCCAGGCCTGTACTGCAACCATCTTCAGTTCCAGTATGGGTGAAACTGCCCTCAAATTAAAGCTGACAGTCTGCACTTAATAGCCTCACAGTCATTGTATTAGCCAAAACAAACAAAAAAATATGTTCACTGTATATTCTTTATCTGAACAAAAACGTCTCCGACGTAAAAAAAAAAAGCCAAGTTACTCACGCATAGCCTACATAGCGCTGTCTATAAGTCCTTAATTCCAACTTGCAAAAACTAGGCCTGCCTTTAAAAGTATTTATATCAAAATGTGGCCAAGTTACAACTAACAATATTGCCTATCGTAGCTCACACTAAATAAACTAGCTCTATTCCAAAGCAATGCTATCCAAACTTTCCTAAATTATTTAATGCAACTTGGCCCTGTGTTTCTTCATCTTAGCATATGATTATGATTATTATGGTGGCGCTATAGAGACAAAGTGAAATTCTATAATCTTTTTCTATAAACTTTGCCATTAGGACCAATGAGGTGCACCATATTGGATCTTTTGCAAATTTGCATTTTGTGAAAAATCTGTAAAATCGAAGTCCTCCGAGACCATTTGACATATGTCAAATTCTTCATCAAAAATGCTCGATACCCTCAAATAATTCTCCTCATGCAATACAACATCTGCAATGGCTTTGTGATTAGAGTGATTTCCTTTGATGTGGGAGACCTGGGTTCAGGTACCAAAGGTTGCATTTCCTTTTGACAAAACAACATGCACTTTCTTATGCTTTTCACATCTACAAATCTTATTTTCACATTAATGGGGTAGGAAACACTAAAACACATTTTTTGAGTTAATATCTAGGCATTGCCTCAGATGGAAAAGAACAATATTATGCATTATGTCATTGTTACGGCCCCCAATTAAATACATGCCTGAGAACCATGGCTATGTCTATTTGACAATCGTTATTCTTAAATTAGTTGTTGTTCCTGTTGTTAGCCTATAGTAACTAAATCCTGCTTTGTGATACAAGCCCTTCTGTGGTTATATTAACATTATGTCTAAGCTAAGTTATTTGGATAGCTAGCTAGCAAGTAAACACACAGTTGTGAATAGATAATGCATTTCAGCCAACAGCCGTTCAGTTTCAAATTACACTCATTAACGCTATGTATTGTGTTTTGTCATGCACATGCACTACAGGTAGGTCAGACTGAATATTTGCTGCAGGACATCAATTTCAGCAGATCGACATAGTCAAGTCTCCAGTAGCCTAATTCAGCTAACAGCCATTTAGTTTAACTTGGCATTGAGTACATATTCTCCCTCTGCCCCTAATGCCCTCTCTACCATTGGCCCTGGCCCCCTCTGCTCCTAATACCTTCTCTATCTCTAATACGCTCTCTACCATTGGCTATATCCCCCTCTGCTCCTAATGCCTTCTCTATCTCTAATGCCCTCTCTGCTATTGGCCCCGTCTCCCTCTACCCCAGGGGTGTCAAACTCCAGTCCTGGAGGGCCGCAGTGTCTGCTGGTTTTTGGTGCGTTTCAGCACAAGTGATTAATTTAAGTCACTGATTGGCTAAGACGTCCACACACCTTGTTCTCAATGCTTTAACTGGGTGCGGATTGAAAGGAAACCGCAAATACCTGTCGACACTGCGGCCCTCCGGGACTGGAGTTTGACACCCCTGCTCTACCCATAATGCCCTCTCTAACATTGGCCATGTCCCCCTCTGCTCGTAATACCTTCTCTATCTCTAATGCCCTCTCTACCATTGGCTATATCCCCCTCTGCTCCTAATGCCTTCTCTATCCCTAATGCCCTCTCAACTATTGGCCCTGTCTCCCTCTGCCCCTATTGCCCTCTCTACCATTGGCCATGTCCCCCTCTGTTTCTAATGCCTTCTGTATCTCTAATGCCCTCTCTACTATTGACCGTGTCTCCCTCTGTCCCTAATGCCCTCTCTACCATTGGCTATGTCCGCCTCTTCTCCTAATACCTTCTCTATCTCTAATGCCTTCTCTACTATTGGCCCTGGCTCCTTCTGCCCCTAATGCCCTCTCTACCATTGGCCATGTCCGCCTCTGCTCCTAATACCTTCTCTATCTAATGCCCTCTCTACTATTGGCCCTGTCTCCCTCTGCCCCTAATGCCCTCTCTACCATTGGCCCTGGCCCCCTCTGCCCCTAATGCCCTCTCTTCCATTGGCCCTGGCCCCCTCTGCCCCTAATGCCCTCTCTACCATTGGCTATGTCCGCGTCTGCTCGTAATACCTTCTCTATCTCTAATGCCCTCTCTATTATTGGCCCTGTCTCCCTCTGCCCCAATGCCCTCTCTACCATTGGCTATGTCCCCCTCTGCTCCTAATGCCTTCTCTATGTCTAATGCCCTCTCTACTATTGGCCCTGGCTCCTTCTGCCCCCAATGCCCTCTCTACCATTGGCCATGTCCCCCTCTGCTCCTAATGCCTTCTCTATCTCTAATGCCCTCTCTACTATTGGCCCTGGCCCCCTCTGCCCATAATGCCCTCTCTACCATTGGCTATGTCCCCCTCTGCTCCTAATGCCTTCTCTATGTTGTGGAGGGAAGTCCTTTACTCCCTCCTCATTAAGTTCAATTTGAGATGGGTTTTCGAGTGGAAGAATTCTCAAGATAAAGATGAAGGAAATAGCAGAATCTTCTATTAAATTTTATCTTTTATTAAACGCTCAAACGTTGATTCAACATGGGAAAACCACAAACCTACGCAGAGGATTCGGAATTCCCCGAACAAAAACAAACATTAGCTTATATAATATCATAACTCCTCCTTTACGTTACTAATACACCAATAATATGTGGTAACACCCTTTCATAATATCTTATTTTATCCAATAACAAATTAGGCAAAACATAAATATGTTATATGACCTGTTCTTACCCTATGCGCTTGGGGGCAGTCTTGATCTATCAAATAAAATTGTTTGTGACCTTTCCTCCTGTGCCTTTTAATCAGACCATGAAATTTTCCTTAATTTCCCTTATTTTTTATTCTTCTCCCACCTGTTCGGTCAGCATGATCTATCTTATCAGCTTAGTTATGGAACACAGGAGGAAAACATTCCTGTTTTGACTGGTGTGCTAGATTCCCTCGTCCTTGCTGACAGAGAACTATCCTGCATCCTCTCACCACCCCCCATCTCAGTACTTTTCCACTAGATCTTGAATGTATTATTTAATTATTTATAAAAGTTTGCTTATAAGGCTTTCTTGGGCCCACAGAACAGTTTCACAAAACAGCTTACTTCCACATTCCCCCCTTTGAGACCAGTCGATCTCACACTCTCTTGTTGATACTTCGCCGTTCTTTTACCTCAAAAATGTTTTTTATACGGTTTCCCCCTGCAGTGAGAAACCCTCGTCTTGCACATATTCCACAAAATGTGTACTATATACCCCACAAGCATACGCTGAGTAACAGTAGATATTAACGATGTGTCCTGTACCCCTTCTACAGACTCTTGCTAGGGCTACCAGTTCTGCTTGTTAGGCACTTGTCCCTGGGCTTAGAGCTGATTCTTCGATCGTTTGATATGTCCATGGCCCTTCTTGTCATACTACAGCATATCCGGCTCTCCTTTTTCCTGTGTGGGGATCAAAGGATGATGAACCATCCACAAAGAACACGTGGTCCGGAGCCACCAGTGGTTCTTGGTGTAGGTCTTCTCTTGCTCTTGCTTCTGCTTCCACCATTCTTTCACATTCATGTGGTTGGCCTTCTTCTGGGGTCATTATTAATTCCGCTGGGTTCACAGCTTTGCATCTGATAATGGTCAATCCTGGCTGTGTGAGTAGGATCTCATATCATGATACTCTCAGATGAGTTAGGGACGATTTCCCTCTACTGAGTAGTGCTTCTACTGCATGTGACACATACAGGGTAACTTCATGCCCTGCCGTTATTGGCGTTGCTTGCCATCTCTACTGCAAAGGCGGCTGCTGCCAGCCCTTTCTCTGGAGTCCTCTTTTTACGGCATCTAGTCTCGTACTGTAATAGGCAATGGGTTTGTATCTTTCTTGCTCTTTTTGGGTCAGTACTGCTGTGGCAAACCCCCCTTTTTCTGCACAGAACAGGTGGAACTGTTTGTTGTAGTCTGGGAGTCCCAGAGTTGGAGCTGTTTGTAATGCTTGTTAAGTCCAGTGAAAGCTGATTCTGTCCCTGGGAGCCATTCAATTTGGTGTCTTCCTGCTTTATTTAGGCACAAATCTCTTAGTGGCCGTGCCATTTCCGCATAGTCACAAATCCACTGCCTGCAGTACCCCATCATTCCTAGAAATCTCTGCATTTCTTTCACCATTCTCGGTCTGGGCACCTTCGTAATTGCTTCAATTCGTTCTGCTGAAATACTTTTGCTCCCTTCCTTAAGAGTATGACCCAGGTATTGCACTTGTTCTTGACAAAACTGTAACTTTGACTTGGATACTTTGTGGCCTTTTAGTGTCAGTTCTTGTAACAGTTTCTTACTGTCCTCTTTGCATGCGGTCATACTTGGGTTGCATAGGAGAAGGTCGTCCACGTACTGAATGAGAGTGCTTCCCCCCTTTGGCGCAAAATCCGCTAGGTCATTTCTGACCATTTGATTGAATAGGCTAGGGGATTCTACATATCCTTGAGGCAGTCTCTGATAAGTGTACTGTTGCCCCCTGTATCTATTAAAAAGTTGCATGTTTTCCCTCTTATGAGAATATCAATTGGTGGTTAATTTGTGGCACAGCTGGATGTTATAGATAGCATTTCCTTTGCTTCACACTCTCCCTCTGCTCCTAGGGGTGTAGGATTCTCAAGGCATCCCTATTGAAGGGGATTCTGTTAGGTACTCATTCCCCATTGTTGTTGTGGCTGCTGTGGCTGCCATCCCTCCTGCTGCTGCCCATACATGTTTTGCTGTGGGGTCATTGCTATCTGGTTCTCGGGTCCTTGATATGATGGCATTGGCGGGTACGATGGCCACCACCCAGGGTTTGCTCCTTGGTTCATGCGGCCTCTTGATTGGAATCCTCCTCTTCTTCTTCCTCTCTGACAGTTCCTGGCCCAGTGTCCCATCTTTCCACATTTCCAGCAGTCTTTCTGCTGCTACTGGCCCTGGTTCGTCCATGGGAACACTGGCCTTTGGAAATTTGGTCCAGCCCATTCGATGGATGGGCCCTGTCCTCCTTGGACTTGTTGTGAGGGTGGGGGTGCCTGTATCTGCTGGGTTATCACTGCTGCTTGAATTCCCTGATCTTCTTTCTCCCTTTCGGCTATCTGGAGAAGTAACAGTTTCTTCTTTAGAGATTTATTCTGCCCTTCTGAGGTCTTCATACTTTCTCTGTGCAGCTTCATGTGGTGGACAAGATGGGCTCTTTGTTTATCCCAATTCTCCTGGGAAAGCCCCACAACCTTGCTTAGGGCCTTTATCACTGGTTCGGGCAATGCTTTACACAACATGTGAAAGAACATTGTCGATGTTCCTTGTGATGCATCAAATGGCTGTCCCATGTTTGTTTTCCATGTCTCCTCCTGTTGATAAAATCATGGATGTCCTCTCCTTCTTTTTAGTTCTGCACTCGTTATATCTGCAAGGCTTGATTTATGTGGAAACACTCCCCTCAACGCGGCCCACACACATGATATGTGCCTGCTGAATGCTTCCCCGTCCATCTTGTGAGTGTCCATAATTCCTTTCAGGCCTGCCAGGTCCATTATTTCAGTGACCTGGTGCCCCACACATCTTACTAGTAGCTGCTTAACATCTCCCATGCACAGGGGCAGGTGAGTCGTCTTCATATCTACCTTCACTATCCATGGTCCTGCTCCCTCTGTTATTTTTGGTAAATCCTTGACCATGTTCTCCAGGTCCATTGATGACCATGGGATGTACTTAGTGAGTGACTGTTGTCTCCCTGGTTGGGGTAGGACTTGCAATGGGGCCAGGAAGGTTTCTTCATCCTCTTCGTCTCCTTCCCCTGGATTGTATCGATGAGGTGCTCTCCTTCTTCTGTCGCTCTTCCTGAGGATTTTGCTGGCACTGTTCTGGATATCACTACTGATATCGTAGACCTGCTTCAATTCTTGAACTCGTTGCTGCGAGTACCCTCCTTCGCGCAGGAATGCTTGTTCTGCTTTTTTCACCTCCTTTAGGGGTTGTTTCAGCATTTCCTTTGTCACTTTCTTTTTCTTCCTTGTTGTACTGTCATCTGGTTCTTCACTATCAGAGGAGCTTGATTCATCTCTGGGAAGGGCAGTTGACCTTAGTTTCACTTTCCCTTTGATGTCATATTCTCCTCTCCTTGGGTCTCTTCCAGCTCTTCTTGCTTCTCCTTTCGGTTTCGTTTCTTCCTCCCACATCTCATCCTCTACTTCTTCCATTGCCTGTTGATATTCAGTGGCACATCCTAGCTTGCTGCTCTCTTCAGATTCACGATGTGCCCTTGGCGACTTGACTGTTTTTTTCTTGCATCTTGTCATTCCCTGATTCTCTGGCCTGCCATGAGGTGTATGGAGGTGTGGGCATGGTGTGCTATTTTCAGAATTTCCCTCGTTTCCTCGGCTGTCACTCTGGGCTGTCTCTGATTCTCCTTCCTCTGGGCATGCTGCTGTACCTTTTGATCTTATTAAAATGGTTTCCAAATTACCTTCTACTTCCAGGGTCCCTTTCACTTTCAAACTCTGGCCTCATCCTCACAGTAGTCTCAGGCCCCTGGCTCAAATCTTCTTGTTCCCCAGTGCTGTTCAATAGGGGATACAGGCCTGTAGCTCCATTCGCCGGTCGCCACCATCCTTCTGGTGGTCTCTCTGATGCTGCTGGCTGGGGGTTCACTTTCGGCTGGTGCCCCTCCTTCTCCACAGTCGCTCTCCGTCTGAAAGACTCATTTTTCCATTGATTTAGATGTGCTCTGTAAGTTCGCAACTTTCCTTTCCAGCTCTTACTCTCCTTACTACACAAAATTGTTTCCACTGATTGCAGGTATTGAAGCCAAAAAGTGCCTTCCTTAGGCCATACCAAGGGACCACCTCTTGTCCACTTTTCCCATTTTTTCATAGTCTTCTCATAGTCTGTTTGAAATAATTCACTCATGCAGGAAAGAGGTGTCTTTAAAGTCTGGCCCTTCCGCGTTTTCAAATCCTTATTTTTCTTTATCCCATGCAAGCTTATTCTAGTTAACTGAAAGTAAAACTAAAACTGAAACTAAAAATTAAAAAAAACATTTTAGTTAACTGAAATAAAAATTAAAATTAAAGTTACTTTTAAAACAAAACTAAAACTGTACTGTAGTGGTGCAAAACAAACTGAAATAAAAATAAAAATGAATCATGAATTCTTTTTAGTTTTAGTTTCTGATCCTCTTCCTGATCTGTGATCTGAAATCTGGATTGCATATAGAGTAATTTAAAACATTCAAAACCAATATTTAATTTTTCTCCCTCTAAATTAGAAAGTGAAATTAAAAACTAATAAAAAATAAAAACTAAATGAAAAACTTACAACTATAATAACTTTGCCTCCATGTTTTCTTTTTTTTAAATAAAAAATAAAATTTAAAAAATAAAAATAATTAATTTATTCTTAATTGATTTATTCTTAATTGATTTATTCTTAATTTATTTATTCTTATTATTTTTATAATTCAGGGGACCACTCTGTTCTTGGTAGCCACGCCTTTACCTTTAATCCTGTTAGTTCCCACTTAGTGACTGTGACTCGTGTGGCTCCTCCCCCTGAATGCCCCGGCTCAACTTCCCCTTCTACCTCTTCAGTTCTCAATTCCCTCACTGGGGTACACTCCAGCCACATGGCTCCGTCTGCCCACCAGTCTAAACATATTTCAAATGTTTCTCCTGTTTCTATGGCCTTGGGTAGGAATTTATCAATCCCTGAATGGCAGCACAGAGATTTTACTCCATATAACTGTTCTCATGTTAATTATTCTCCCACTGTATCTTTTCCCACAATAACATACACAATAACAGACATATAATATTTCCACTTTTCTAGTGGAGTACTATCTATCTAAGTAAAACCCTGTTATTTACATAATTTCCTTCAGCATTATATACAGCATATCCAAAATACAACAAATTATCATATAATGTTAGCACATCTTATCTTTTTTCTATTGTTCTCCTGTTACAGTATTGTTTAATCGATTATGTTCAGTTTGATTGTACAACCCGTGCAATGGATCTATTTGTTCTAATTTGATTAATTGAGATATATGTATATACATGTAGTACTATTTACAAAAAATTATAACAAAAACTATAGTATTATTAACAATTGTAAATTATTTGGCCACACAAAATAACTTTTAAAAAAATAGTTTTCTTTTTTAAATTTTTTATTTTCTCACAACACTGCTTCCCTAATTGTCCCTACCGTAATATAGCAGTGGCAGTATCTTTCAACTGCTTCACTCTATTCACCGTTTGTGGCGGACTTTGAAGGGAAAGGCGTCCCTTTACACACAACCTCTACGCGACCCACAACCCGGAATTGCTCGGTATTTCAGAGTTTTTGGTTAGCTAACTTGGAGCCCATTGCTCCCCCACAGTGTTGTCATACTCAGAGCTCAAACTTTTTCTAAGAGCTCAAACTTTTTCCTTTTTCTCAGAGCTCAAAAACCACAAAATATCACACTCAGCGCTCAAAAATCACAAAATATCACACTCAACACTCCTGCTTATTTCACTTCATCACAATAATTTCTACCTATTTATCCTATCTTATCCTATTTATTTAATTATTAAATTATTATTATTATTATTTTTTTTTTCTTTCCACTCACCCACTGGAGCCCCGTCACCGGTGTAGGACCACACTTGGGGCCAACGGAGTGCGGGTAATTCCTCTCTGCAGACTTTTTATGAAAAAAGGTGTCTGCTTACCTCTCACTACTGACCGGTCTCTAACTTGAAGATAAAACACCGCATGCCGTTGGTTCCCTCCTGCATCCTTCCCGGGATCTTGGAGTCCTGGCTGGCTTGCCAAATATGTGGAGGGAAGTCCTTTACTCCCTCCTCATTAAGTTCAATTTGAGATGGGTTTTCGAGTGGAAGAATTCTCAAGATAACGATGAAGGAAATAGCAGAATCTTCTATTAAATTTTATCTTTTATTAAACGGTCAAACGTTGATTCAACATGGGAAAACCACAAACCTACGCAGAGGATTCGGAATTCCCCGAACAAAAACAAACATTAGCTTATATAATATCATAACTCCTCCTTTACGTTACTAATATACCAATAATATGTGGTAACACCCTTTCATAATATCTTATCTTATCCAATAACAAATTAGGCAAAACATAAATATGTTATATGACCTGTTCTTACCCTATGCGCTTGGGGGCATAAAATTGTTTGTGACCTTTCCTCCTGTGCCTTTTAATCAGACCATGAAATTTTCCTTAATTTCCCTTATTTTTTATTCTTCTCCGACCTGTTCGGTCAGCATGATCTATCTTATCAGCTTAGTTATGGAACACAGGAGGAAAACATTCCTGTTTTGACTGGTGTGCTAGATTCCATCCCATCTCAGTACTTTTCCACTAGATCTTGACTGTATTATTTAATTATTCATGAAAGTTTGCTTATAAGGCTTTCTTGGGCCCACAGAACAGTTTCACAAAAGAGCTTACTTCCACAATGTCTAAAGCCCTCTCTACTATTGGCCCTGGCTCCTTCTGCCCCTAATGCCCTCTCTACCATTGGCCATGTCCGCCTCTACTCATAATACCTTCTCTATCTCTAATGCCCTCTCTACTATTGGCTATGTCCGCCTCTGCTCCTAATACCTTCTCTATCTCTAATGCCCTCTCTACTATTGGCCCTGTCTCCCTCTGTCACTAATGCCCTCTCTACCATTGGCCATGTCCGCCTCTGCTCCTAATACCATCTCCATCTCTAATGTCCTCTCTACTATTGGCCCTGTCTCGCTCTGCCCATAATGCCCTCTCTACCATTGGCCATGTCCGCCTCTGCTCCTAATACCATCTCCATCTCTAATGCCCTATCTACTATTGACCCTGTCTCCCTCTGCCTCTAATGCCCTCTCTACCATTGGCTATGTCCGCCTCTGCTCCTAATACCTTCTCTATCTCTAATGCCCTCTCTACCATTGGCCCTGGCCCACTCTGCCCCTAATGCCCTCTCTACCATTAGCCATGTCCGCCTCTGCTCATAATACCTTCTCTATCTCTAATGCCCTCTCTACTATTGGCCCTGGCCCCCTCTGCCCGTAATGCCCTCTCTACCATTGGCCATGTCCCCCTCTGCTCATAATACCTTCTCTATCTCTAATGCCCTCTCTACTATTGGCCCTGGCCCCCTCTGCCCCTATTGCCCTCTCTACCATTAGCCATGTCCCCCTCTGTTTCTAATGCCTTCTGTATCTCTGATGCCGTCTCTACTATTGGCCCTGTGTCCCTCTGCCCCTAAAGCCCTCTCTACCATTGGCTATGTCCGCCTCTGCTCCTAATACCTTCTCTATCTCTAATGCCCTCTCTACTATTGGCCCTGGCCCCCTCTGCCCGTAATGCCCTCTCTACAATTGGCCATGTCCGCCTCTGCTCATAATACCTTCTCTATCTCTAATGCCCTCTCTACTATTGGCTATGTCCGCCTCTGCTCCTAATACCATCTCTATCTCTAATGTCCTCTCTACTATTGGCCCTGTCTCCCTCTGCCCATAATGCCCTCTCTACCATTGGCCATGTCCCCCTCTGCTCCTAATGCCTTGTCTATCTCTAATGGTCTTTCTACTATTGACCCTGTCTCCCTCTGCCCCGAATGCCCTCTCTACCATTGGCCATGTCCCCCTCTGCTCCTAATGCCTTCTCTATCTCTAATGCCCTCTCTACTATTGGCCCTGTCTCCCTCTGCCCCTAATGCCCTCTCTACCATTGGCTATGTCCGCCTCTGCTCCTAATACCTTCACTATCTCTAATGCCCTCTCTAATACCATCTCCATCTATAATGTCCTCTCTACTATTGGCCCTGTCTCGCTCTGCCCATAATGCCATCTCTACCATTGGCTATGTCCCCCTCTGCTCCTAATGCCTTCTCTATCTCTAATGCCCTATCTACTATTGACCCTGTCTCCCTCTGCCCCTAATGCCCTCTCTACCATTGGCCATGTCCGCCTCTGCTCATAATACCTTCTCTATCTCTAATGCCCTCTCTACTATTGGCCCTGGCCCCCTCTGCCCGTAATGCCCTCTCTACCATTGGCCATGTCCCCCTCTGCTCATAATACCTTCTCTATCTCTAATGCCCTCTCTACTAGTGGCCCTGGCCCCCTCTGCCCCTATTGCCCTCTCTACCATTAGCCATGTCCCCCTCTGTTTCTAATGCTTTCTGTATCTCTGATGCCGTCTCTACTATTGGCTCTGTGTCCCTCTGCCCCTAAAGCCCTCTCTACCATTGGCTATGTCCGCCTCTGCTCCTAATACCTTCTCTATCTCTAATGCCCTCTCTACTATTGGCCCTGGCCCCCTCTGCCCGTAATGCTCTCTCTACCATTGGCCATGTCCGCCTCTGCTCATAATACCTTCTCTATCTCTAATGCCCTCTCTACTATTGGCTATGTCCGCCTCTGCTCCTAATACCATCTCTATCTCTAATGTCCTCTCTACTATTGGCCCTGTCTCCCTCTGCCCATAATGCCCTCTCTACCATTGGCCATGTCCCCCTCTGCTCCTAATGCCTTGTCTATCTCTAATGGTCTCTCTACTATTGACCCTGTCTCCCTCTGCCCCGAATGCCCTCTCTACCATTGGCCATGTCCCCCTCTGCTCCTAATGCCTTCTCTATCTCTAATGCCCTCTCTACTATTGGCCCTGTCTCCTTCTGCCCCTAATTCCCTCTCTACCATTGGCCATGTCCCCCTCTGCTTCTAATGCCTTCTCTATATCTAATGCCCTCTCTACTATTGGCCCTGGCTCCCTCTGTCCCAATGTACTCTCTACCTCTAATGCTGTCTGTACAATTGGCTCTGGCCCCTCTGCCCCTAATGCCCTCTCTACCATTAGCTATGTCCGCCTCTGCTCCTAATACCTTCTCTATCTCTAATGCCCTCTCTACTATTGGCCCTGGCCCCCTGTGCCCGTAATGCCCTCTCTACCATTGGCCATGTCCCCCTCTGCTCGTAATACCTTCTCTATCCCTAATGCCCTCTCAACTATTGGCCCTGTCTCCCTCTGCCCCTATTGCCCTCTCTACTATTGGCCATGTCCCCCTCTGTTTCTAATGCCTTCTGTATCTCTAATGCCGTCTCTACTATTGGCCCTGACTCCTTCTGCCCCTAATTCCCTCTCTACCATTGGCCATGTCCCCCTCTGCTTCTAATGCCTTCTCTATCTCTAATGCCCTCTCTACTATTGGCCCTGGCTCCCTCTGTCCCAATGTACTCTCTACCTCTAATGCCGTCTGTACAATTGGCCCTGGCCCCCTCTGCCCCTAATGCCCTTTCTACCATTGGCCGTGGCCTCCACTGCTCCTAATGCCATCTCTACCATTGGCCATGTCCGCCTCTCCTCCTAATGCCTTCTCTATTTTTAAGGCCCTCTCTACTATTGGCCCTGTCTCCCTCTGTCCCTTATGCCCTCTCTACCATTGGCTATGTTCGCCAGTTCTGCTAATACCTTCTCTATCTCTAATGCCTTCTCTACTATTGGCCCTGGCTCCTTCTACCCCTAATGCCCTCTCTACCATTGGCTATGTCCCTCTCTGCTCCTAATACCTTCTCTATCTCTAATGCCCTCTCGACTATTGGCCCTGTCTCCCTCTGCCCCTATTGCCCTCTCAACCATTGGCTATATCCCCCTCTGCTCCTAATACCTTCTCTATCTCTAATGCCCTCTCTACCATTGGCTATGTCCCCCTCTCCTCCTAATGTCTTCTCTATCTCTAATGTCCGCTCTACCATTGGCCCTGGCCCACTCTGCCCCTAATTCCCTCTCTACCATTGGCCATGTCCGCCTCTGCTCCTAATACCTTCTCTATCTCTAATGCTCTCTCTACTATTGGCCATGGCTCCCTCTGCCCCTAATGCCCTCTCAACTTCTAATGCCATCTGTACAATTGGCCCAGGCGCCCTCTGCCCCTAATGCCCTGTCTACCATTGGCTATGTCCGCCTCTGCTCCTAATACCTTCTCTATGTCTAATGCCCTCTCTACTATTGGCTATGTCCACCTCTGCTCCTAATACCATCTCTATCTCTAATGTCCTCTCTACTATTGGCCCTGTCTCCCTCTGCCCATAATGCCCTCTCTACCATTAGCTATGTCCCCCTCTGCTCCTAATGCCTTCTCTATCTCTAATGCCCTCTCTACTATTGACCCTGTCTCCCTCTGCCCCGAATGCCCTCTCTACCATTGGCCATGTCCCCCTCTGCTCCTAATGCCTTCTCTATCTCTAATGCCCTCTTTACTATTGGCCCTGTCTCCCTCTGCCCCTAATGCCCTCTCTACCATTGGCTATGTCCGCCTCTGCTCCTAATACCTTCACTATCTCTAATGCCCTCTCTACTATTGGCCCTGGCCCCCTCTGCCCGTAATGCCCTCTCTACCATTGGCCATGTCCCCCTCTGCTCGTAATATCTTCTCTATCCCTAATGCCCTCTCAACTATTGGCCCTGTCTCCCTCTGCCCCTATTGCCCTCTCTACCATTGGCCATGTCCCCCTCTGTTTCTAATGCCTTCTGTATCTCTAATGCCCTCTCTACTATTGACCGTGTCTCCCTCTGTCCCTAATGCCCTCTCTACCATTGGCTATGTCCGCCTCTTCTCCTAATACCTTCTCTATCTCTAATGCCTTCTCTACTATTGGCCCTGGCTCCTTCTGCCCCTAATGCCCTCTCTACCATTGGCAATGTCCCCCTCTGCTTCTAATGCCTTCTCTATCTCTAATGCCCTCTCTACCATTGGCCCTGGCCCACTCTGCCCCTAATGCCCTCTCTACCATTGGCCATGTCCGCCTCTGCTCCTAATACCTTCTCTATCTCTAATGCTCTCTCTACTATTGGCCATGGCTCCCTCTGCCCCTAATGCCCTCTCAACTTCTAATGCCATCTGTACAATTGGCCCAGGCGCCCTCTGCCCCTAATGCCCTCTCTACCATTGGCTATGTCCGCCTCTGCTCCTAATACCTTCTCTATCTCTAATGCCCTCTCTACTATTGGCCCTGTCTCCCTCTGCCCCTAATGCCCTCTCTACCATTGGCCATGTCCCTCTCTGCTCCTAATACCTTCTCTATCTCTAATGCCCTCTCTACTATTGGCCCTGTCTCCCTCTGCCCCTATTGCCCTCTATACCATTGGTCATGTCCCCCTCTGCTCCTAATACCTTCGGTATCTCTAATGCCCTCTCTACCATTGGCTATGTCCCCCTCTGCTCCTAATGCCTTCTCTATCTCTAATGCCCTCTCTAATATTGTCCCTGGCTCCTTCAGCCCCGAATGCCCTCTCTACCACTGGCCATGTCCCCCTCTGCTGCTAATGCCTTCGCTATCTCTAATGCCCTCTCTAATATTGGCCCTGGCTCCCTCTGCCCCTAATGCCCTCTCAACCTCTAATGCCATCTGTACAATTGGCCCTGGCCCCCTCTGCCCCTAATGCCCGCTCTACCATTGGCCCTGGCCCGCTCTGCCCCTAATTCCCTCTCTACCATTGGCTATGTCCGCCTCTGCTCCTAATACCTTCTCTATTTCTAATGCCCTCTCTTCTATTGGCCCTGTCTCCCTCTGCCCCTAATGCCCTCTCTACTATTGGCTATGTCCGCCTCTGCTCCTAATACCTTCACTATCTCTAATGCCCTCTCTACTATTGGCCCTGGCGCCCTCTGCCCGTAATGCCCTCTCTACCATTGGCCATGTCCCCCTCTGCTCGTAATACCTTCTCTATCCCTAATGCCCTCTCAACTATTGGCCTTGTCTCCCTCTGCCCCTATTGCCCTCTCTACCATTGGCCATGTCCCCCTCTGCTTCTAATGCCTCCTCTATCTCTAATGCCCTCTCTAGTATTGGCCCTGGCTCCCTCGGTCCCAATGTACTCTCTACCTCTAATGCCGTCTGTACAATTGGCCCTGGCCCCCTCTGCCCCTAATGCCCTTGCTACCATTGGCCGTGGCCTCCACTGCTCCTAATGCCATCTCTACCATTGGCTATGTCCGTCTCTTCTCCTAATGCCTTCTCTATCTCTAATGCCCTCTCTACCATTGGCAATGTCCCCCTCTGCTTCTAATGCCTTCTCTATCTCTAATGCCCTCTCTACCATTGGCCCTGGCCCACTCTGCCCCTAATGCCCTCTCTACCATTGGCCATGTCCGCCTCTGCTCATAATACCTTCTCTATCTCTAATGCCCTCTCTACTATTGGCTATGTCCGCCTCTGCTCCTAATACCATCTCTATCTCTAATGCCCTCTCTACTATTGGCCCTGTCTCCCTCTGCCCATAATGCCCTCTCTACCATTGGCTATGTCCCCCTCTGCTCCTAATGCCTTCTCTATCTCTAATGCCCTCTCTACTATTGACCCTGTCTCCCTCTGCCCCGAATGCCCTCTCTACCATTGGCCATGTCCCCCTCTGCTCCTAATGCCTTCTCTATCTCTAATGCCCTCTCTACTATTGGCCCTGTCTCCCTCTGCCCCTAATGCCCTCTCTACCATTGGCTATGTCCGCCTCTGCTCCTAATACCTTCTCTATCTCTAATGCCCTCTCTACTATTGGCCCTGGCCCCCTCTGCCCGTGATGCCCTCTCTACCATTGGCCATGTCCCCCTCTGCTCGTAATACCTTCTCTATCCCTAATGCCCTCTCAACTATTGGCCCTGTCTCCCTCTGCCCCTATTGCCGTCTCTACCATTGGCCATGTCCCCCTCTGTTTCTAATGCCTTCTGTATCTCTAATGCCGTCTGTACTATTGGCCCTGACTCCTTCTGCCCCTAATTCCCTCTCTACCATTGGCCATGTCCCCCTCTGCTTCTAATGCCTTCTCTATATCTAATGCCCTCTCTACTATTGGCCCTGGCTCCCTATGTCCCTATGTACTCTCTACCTCTAATGCCGTCTGTACAATTGGCCGTGGCCCCCTCTGCCCCTAATGCCCTCTCTACCATTGGCTATGTCCGCCTCTGCTCCTAATACCTTCTCTATCTCTAATGCCCTCTCTACTATTGGCCCTGGCCCCCTCTGCCCGTAATGCCCTCGCTACCATTGGCTACGTCCGCCTCTGCTCCTAATACCTTCTCTATCTCTAATGCCCTCTCTACTATTGGACCTGACCCCCTCTGCCCGTAATGCCCTCTCTACCATTGGCCATGTCCCCCTCTGCTTGTAATACTTTCTCTATCCCTAATGCCCTCTTCAACTATTGGCCCTGTCTCCCTCTGCCCCTATTGCCCTCTCTACCATTGGCCATGTCCCCCTCTGTTTCTAATGCCTTCTGTATCTCTAATGCCGTCTCTACTATTGGCCCTGACTCCTTCTGCCCCTAATTCCCTCTCTACCATTGGCCATGTCCCCCTCTGCTTCTAATGCCTTCTCTATATCTAATGCCCTCTCTACTATTGGCCCTGGCTCCCTCTGTCCCAATGTACTCTCTACCTCTAATGCCGTCTGTACAATTGGCCCTGGCCCCCTCTGCCCCTAATGCCCTCTCTACCATTGGCTATGTCCGCCTCTGCTCCTAATACCTTCTCTATCTCTAATGCCCTCACTACTATTGGCCCTGGCCCCCTCTGCCCGTAATGCCCTCTCTACCATTGGCCATGTCCCCCTCTGCTTGTAATACCTTCTCTATCCCTAATGCCCTCTCAACTATTGGCCCTGTCTCCCTCTGCCCCTATTGACCTCTCTACCATTGGCCATGTCCCCCTCTGTTTCTAATGCCTTCTGTATCTCTAATGCCGTCTCTACTATTGGCCCTGACTCCTTCTGCCCCTAATTCCCTCTCTACCATTGGCCATGTCCCCCTCTGCTTCTAATGCCTTCTCTATCTCTAATGCCCTGGCTCCCTCTGTCCCAATGTACTCTCTACCTCTAATGCCGTCTGTACAATTGGCCCTGTCTCCCTCTGCCCCTAATGCCCTCTCTACTATTGGCCCTGTCTCCCTCTGCCCATAATGCCCTCTCTACCATTGGCTATGTCCCCCTCTGCTCCTAATGCCTTCTCTATCTCTAATGCCCTCTCTACTATTGACCGTGTCTCCCTCTGTCCCTAATGCCCTCTCTACCATTGGCTATGTCCGCCTCTTCTCCTAATACCTTCTCTATCTCTAATGCCTTCTCTAATATTGGCCCTGGCTCCTTCTGCCCCTAATGCCCTCTCTACCTTTGGCAATGTCCCCCTCTGCTTCTAATGCCTTCTCTATCTCTAATGCCCTCTCTACCATTGGCCCTGGCCCACTCTGCCCCTAATGCCCTCTCTACCATTGGCCATGTCCGCCTCTGCTCATAATACCTACTCTATCTCTAATGCCCTCTCTACTATTGGCTATGTCCGCCTCTGCTCCTAATACCATCTCTATCTCTAATGCCCTCTCTACTATTGGCCCTGTCTCCCTCTGCCCATAATGCCCTCTCTACCATTGGCTATGTCCCCCTCTGCTCCTAATGCCTTCTCTATCTCTAATGCCCTCTCTACTATTGACCCTGTCTCCCTCTGCCCCGAATGCCCTCTCTACCATTGGCCATGTCCCCCTCTGCACCTAATGCCTTCTCTATCTCTAATGCCCTCTCTACTATTGGCCCTGTCTCCCTCTGCCCCTAATGCCCTCTCTACCATTGGCTATGTCCGCCTCTGCTCCTAATACCTTCTCTATCTCTAATGCCCTCTCTACTATTGGCCCTGGCCCCCTCTGCCCGTAATGCCCTCTCTACCATTGGCCATGTCCCCCTCTGCTTGTAATACTTTCTCTATCCCTAATGCCCTCTTCAACTATTGGCCCTGTCTCCCTCTGCCCCTATTGCCCTCTCTACCATTGGCCATGTCCCCCTCTGTTTCTAATGCCTTCTGTATCTCTAATGCCGTCTCTACTATTGGCCCTGACTCCTTCTGCCCCTAATTCCCTCTCTACCATTGGCCATGTCCCCCTCTGCTTCAAATGCCTTCTCTATCTCTAATGCCCTCTGTACTATTGGCCCTGGCCCCCTGTGCCCGTAATGCCCTCTCTACCATTGGCCATGTCCCCCTCTGCTCGTAATACCTTCTCTATCCCTAATGCCCTCTCAACTATTGGCCCTGTCTCCCTCTGCCCCTATTGCCCTCTCTACCATTGGCCATGTCCCCCTCTGCTTCTAATGCCTTCTCTATCTCTAATGCCCTCTCTACTATTGGCCCTGGCTCCCTCTGTCCCAATGTACTCTCTACCTCTAATGCCGTCTGTACAATTGGCCCTGGCCCCCTCTGCCCCTAATGCCCTCTCTACCATTGGCCATGTCCCCCTCTGCTCGTAATACCTTCTCTATCCCTAATGCCCTCTCAACTATTGGCCCTGTCTCCCTCTGCCCCTATTGCCCTCTCTACCATTGGCCATGTCCCCCTCTGCTCCTAATGCCTTCTCTATCTCTAATGCCCTCTCTACTATTGACCCTGTCTCCCTCTGCCCCGAATGCCCTCTCTACCATTGGCCATGTCCCCCTCTGCACCTAATGCCTTCTCTATCTCTAATGCCCTCTCTACTATTGGCCCTGTCTCCCTCTGCCCCTAATGCCCTCTCTACCATTGGCTATGTCCGCCTCTGCTCCTAATACCTTCTCTATCTCTAATGCCCTCTCTACTATTGGCCCTGGCCCCCTCTGCCCGTAATGCCCTCTCTACCATTGGCCATGTCCCCCTCTGCTTGTAATACTTTCTCTATCCCTAATGCCCTCTTCAACTATTGGCCCTGTCTCCCTCTGCCCCTATTGCCCTCTCTACCATTGGCCATGTCCCCCTCTGTTTCTAATGCCTTCTGTATCTCTAATGCCGTCTCTACTATTGGCCCTGACTCCTTCTGCCCCTAATTCCCTCTCTACCATTGGCCATGTCCCCCTCTGCTTCAAATGCCTTCTCTATCTCTAATGCCCTCTGTACTATTGGCCCTGGCCCCCTGTGCCCGTAATGCCCTCTCTACCATTGGCCATGTCCCCCTCTGCTCGTAATACCTTCTCTATCCCTAATGCCCTCTCAACTATTGGCCCTGTCTCCCTCTGCCCCTATTGCCCTCTCTACCATTGGCCATGTCCCCCTCTGCTTCTAATGCCTTCTCTATCTCTAATGCCCTCTCTACTATTGGCCCTGGCTCCCTCTGTCCCAATGTACTCTCTACCTCTAATGCCGTCTGTACAATTGGCCCTGGCCCCCTCTGCCCCTAATGCCCTTTCTACCATTGGCCGTGGCCTCCACTGCTCCTAATGCCATCTCTACCATTGGCCATGTCCGCCTCTCCTCCTAATGCCTTCTCTATTTTTAAGGCCCTCTCTACTATTGGCCCTGTCTCCCTCTGTCCCTTATGCCCTCTCTACCATTGGCTATGTCCGCCTGTTCTGCTAATACCTTCTCTATCTCTAATGCCTTCTCTACTATTGGCCCTGGCTCCTTCTGCCCCTAATGCCCTCTCTACCATTGGCAATGTCCCCCTCTGCTTCTAATGCCTTATCTATCTCTAATGCCCTCTCTACTATTGGCCCTGGCTCCCTCTGTCCCAATGTCCTCTCTAGCTCTAATGCCGTCTGTGCAATTGGACCTGGCCCTCTCTGCCCCAATGCCCTCTCTACCATTGGCCATGTCCGCCTCTGCTCATAATACCTTCTCTATCTCTAATGGCCTCTCTACTATTGGCCCTGTCTCCCTCTGCCCATAATGCCCTCTCTACCATTGGCTATTTCCCCCTCTGCTCCTAATGCCTTCTCTATTTCTAATGCCCTCTCTACTATTGGCCCTGGCTCCTTCTGCCCCTAATGCCCTCTCTACCATTAGCCATGTCCCCCTCTGCTCCTAATGCCTTCTCTATCTCTAATGCCCTCTCTACTATTGGCCCTGGCTCCCTCTGTCACAATGTCCTCTCTACCTCTAATGCCATCTGTACAATTAGCCCTGGCCCCCTCTGCCCCTAATGCCCTCTCTAGCATTGGCTATGTCCCCCTCTGCTCCTAATGCCTTCTCTATGTCTAATGCCCTCTCTACTATTGGCCCTGGCTCTTTCTCCCCCTAATGCCCTCTCTACCATTGGCCATGTCCCCCTCTGCTCCTAATGCCTTCTGTACCATTGGCTATGTCCCCCTCTGCTCCTAATGCCGTCTCTATGTCTAATGCCCTCTCTACTATTGGCCCTGGCTCATTCTGCCCTTAATGGCCTCTCTACCATTGGCCCTGGCCCCCTCTGCCCCTAATGCCCTTCTACCATTGGCCATGTCCGCCTCTGCTCGTAATACCTTCTCTATCTCTAATGCCCTCTCTACTATTGGCCCTGTCTCCCTCTTCCCCTAATGCCCTCTCTACCATTGGCTATGTCCCTCTCTGCTCCTAATACCTTCTCTATCTCTAATGCCCTCTCGACTATTGGCCCTGTCTCCCTCTGCCCCTATTGCCCTCTCAACCATTGGCTATATCCCCCTCTGCTCCTAATACCTTCTCTATCTCTAATGCCCTCTCTACCATTGGCTATGTCCGCCTCTGCTCCTAATACCTTCTCTATCTCTAATGCCCTCTCTACTATTGGCCCTGTCTCCCTCTGCCCCTAATGCCCTCTCTACCATTGGCCATGTCCCTCTCTGCTCCTAATACCTTCTCTATCTCTAATGCCCTCTCTACTATTGGCCCTGTCTCCCTCTGCCCCTATTGCCCTCTATACCATTGGTCATGTCCCCCTCTGCTCCTAATACCTTCGGTATCTCTAATGCCCTCTCTACCATTGGCTATGTCCCCCTCTGCTCCTAATGCCTTCTCTATCTCTAATGCCCTCTCTACTATTGTCCCTGGCTCCTTCAGCCCCGAATGCCCTCTCTACCACTGGCCATGTCCCCCTCTGCTGCTAATGCCTTCGCAATCTCTAATGCCCTCTCTAATATTGGCCCTGGCTCCCTCTGCCCCTAATGCCCTCTCAACCTCTAATGCCGTCTGTACAATTGGCCCTGGCCCTCTCTGCCCCTAATGCCCGCTCTACCATTGGCCCTGGCCCGCTCTGCCCCTAATTCCCTCTCTACCATTGGCTATGTCCGCCTCTGCTCCTAATACCTTCTCTATTTCTAATGCCCTCTCTACTATTGGCCCTGGCGCCCTCTGCCCGTAATGCCCTCTCTACCATTGGCCATGTCCCCCTCTGCTCGTAATACCTTCTCTATCCCTAATGCCCTCTCAACTATTGGCCTTGTCTCCCGCTGCCCCTATTGCCCTCTCTACCATTGGCCATGTCCCCCTCTGCTTCTAATGCCTCCTCTATCTCTAATGCCCTCTCTAGTATTGGCCCTGGCTCCCTCGGTCCCAATGTACTCTCTACCTCTAATGCCGTCTGTACAATTGGCCCTGGCCCCCTCTGCCCCTAATGCCCTTTCTACCATTGGCCGTGGCCTCCACTGCTCCTAATGCCATCTCTACCATTGGCTATGTCCGTCTCTTCTCCTAATGCCTTCTCTATCTCTAATGCCTTCTCTACTATTGGCCCTGGCTCCTTCTGCCCCTAATGCCCTCTCTACCATTGGCAATGTCCCCCTCTGCTTCTAATGCCTTCTCTATCTCTAATGCCCTCTCTACCATTGGCCCTGGCCCACTCTGCCCCTAATGCCCTCTCTACCATTGGCCATGTCCGCCTCTGCTCATAATACCTTCTCTATCTCTAATGCCCTCTCTACTATTGGCTATGTCCGCCTCTGCTCCTAATACCATCTCTATCTCTAATGCCCTCTCTACTATTGGCCCTGTCTCCCTCTGCCCATAATGCCCTCTCTACCATTGGCTATGTCCCCCTCTGCTCCTAATGCCTTCTCTATCTCTAATGCCCTCTCTACTATTGGCCCTGGCCCCCTCTGCCCGTGATGCCCTCTCTACCATTGGCCATGTCCCCCTCTGCTCGTAATACCTTCTCTATCCCTAATGCCCTCTCAACTATTGGCCTTGTCTCCCTCTGCCCCTATTGCCCTCTCTACCATTGGCCATGTCCCCCTCTGCTTCTAATGCCTCCTCTATCTCTAATGCCCTCTCTAGTATTGGCCCTGGCTCCCTCGGTCCCAATGTACTCTCTACCTCTAATGCCGTCTGTACAATTGGCCCTGGCCCCCTCTGCCCCTAATGCCCTTTCTACCATTGGCCGTGGCCTCCACTGCTCCTAATGCCATCTCTACCATTGGCCATGTCCGCCTCTCCTCCTAATGCCTTCTCTATTTTTAAGGCCCTCTCTACTATTGGCCCTGTCTCCCTCTGTCCCTTATGCCCTCTCTACCATTGGCTATGTTCGCCAGTTCTGCTAATACCTTCTCTATCTCTAATGCCTTCTCTACTATTGGCCCTGGCTCCTTCTGCCCCTAATGCCCTCTCTACCATTGGCTATGTCCCTCTCTGCTCCTAATACCTTCTCTATCTCTAATGCCCTCTCGACTATTGGCCCTGTCTCCCTCTGCCCCTATTGCCCTCTCAACCATTGGCTATATCCCCCTCTGCTCCTAATACCTTCTCTATCTCTAATGCCCTCTCTACCATTGGCTATGTCCCCCTCTCCTCCTAATGTCTTCTCTATCTCTAATGTCCGCTCTACCATTGGCCCTGGCCCACTCTGCCTCTAATTCCCTCTCTACCATTGGCCATGTCCGCCTCTGCTCCTAATACCTTCTCTATATCTAATGCTCTCTCTACTATTGGCCATGGCTCCCTCTGCCCCTAATGCCCTCTCAACTTCTAATGCCATCTGTACAATTGGCCCAGGCGCCCTCTGCCCCTAATGCCCTGTCTACCATTGGCCATGTCCGCCTCTGCTCCTAATACCTTCTCTATCTCTAATGCCCTCTCTACTATTGGCTATGTCCACCTCTGCTCCTAATACCATCTCTATCTCTAATGTCCTCTCTACTATTGGCCCTGTCTCCCTCTGCCCATAATGCCCTCTCTACCATTAGCTATGTCCCCCTCTGCTCCTAATGCCTTCTCTATCTCTAATGCCCTCTCTACTATTGACCCTGTCTCCCTCTGCCCCGAATGCCCTCTCTACCATTGGCCATGTCCCCCTCTGCTCCTAATGCCTTCTCTATCTCTAATGCCCTCTCTACTATTGGCCCTGTCTCCCTCTGCCCCTAATGCCCTCTCTACCATTGGCTATGTCCGCCTCTGCTCCTAATACCTTCACTATCTCTAATACCCTCTCTACTATTGGCCCTGGCCCCCTCTGCCCGTAATGCCCTCTCTACCATTGGCCATGTCCCCCTCTGCTCGTAATATCTTCTCTATCCCTAATGCCCTCTCAACTATTGGCCCTGTCTCCCTCTGCCCCTATTGCCCTCTCTACCATTGGCCATGTCCCCCTCTGTTTCTAATGCCTTCTGTATCTCTAATGCCCTCTCTACTATTGACCGTGTCTCCCTCTGTCCCTAATGCCCTCTGTACCATTGGCTATGTCCGCCTCTTCTCCTAATACCTTCTCTATCTCTAATGCCTTCTCTACTATTGGCCCTGGCTCCTTCTGCCCCTAATGCCCTCTCTACCATTGGCCATGTCCGCCTCTGCTCCTAATACCTTCTCTATCTAATGCCCTCTCTACTATTGGCCCTGTCTCCCTCTGCCCCTAATGCCCTCTCTACCATTGGCCCTGGCCCCCTCTGCCCCTAATGCCCTCTCTTCCATTGGCCCTGGCCCCCTCTGCCCCTAATGCCCTCTCTACCATTGGCTATGTCCGCGTCTGCTCGTAATACCTTCTCTATCTCTAATGCCCTCTCTATTATTGGCCCTGTCTCCCTCTGCCCCAATGCCCTCTCTACCATTGGCTATGTCCCCCTCTGCTCCTAATGCCTTCTCTATGTCTAATGCCCTCTCTACTATTGGCCCTGGCTCCTTCTGCCCCCAATGCCCTCTCTACCATTGGCCATGTCCCCCTCTGCTCCTAATGCCTTCTCTATCTCTAATGCCCTCTCTACTATTGGCCCTGGCCCCCTCTGCCCATAATGCCCTCTCTACCATTGGCTATGTCCCCCTCTGCTCCTAATGCCTTCTCTATGTTGTGGAGGGAAGTCCTTTACTCCCTCCTCATTAAGTTCAATTTGAGATGGGTTTTCGAGTGGAAGAATTCTCAAGATAAAGATGAAGGAAATAGCAGAATCTTCTATTAAATTTTATCTTTTATTAAACGCTCAAACGTTGATTCAACATGGGAAAACCACAAACCTACGCAGAGGATTCGGAATTCCCCGAACAAAAACAAACATTAGCTTATATAATATCATAACTCCTCCTTTACGTTACTAATACACCAATAATATGTGGTAACACCCTTTCATAATATCTTATTTTATCCAATAACAAATTAGGCAAAACATAAATATGTTATATGACCTGTTCTTACCCTATGCGCTTGGGGGCAGTCTTGATCTATCAAATAAAATTGTTTGTGACCTTTCCTCCTGTGCCTTTTAATCAGACCATGAAATTTTCCTTAATTTCCCTTATTTTTTATTCTTCTCCCACCTGTTCGGTCAGCATGATCTATCTTATCAGCTTAGTTATGGAACACAGGAGGAAAACATTCCTGTTTTGACTGGTGTGCTAGATTCCCTCGTCCTTGCTGACAGAGAACTATCCTGCATCCTCTCACCACCCCCCATCTCAGTACTTTTCCACTAGATCTTGAATGTATTATTTAATTATTTATAAAAGTTTGCTTATAAGGCTTTCTTGGGCCCACAGAACAGTTTCACAAAACAGCTTACTTCCACATTCCCCCCTTTGAGACCAGTCGATCTCACACTCTCTTGTTGATACTTCGCCGTTCTTTTACCTCAAAAATGTTTTTTATACGGTTTCCCCCTGCAGTGAGAAACCCTCGTCTTGCACATATTCCACAAAATGTGTACTATATACCCCACAAGCATACGCTGAGTAACAGTAGATATTAACGATGTGTCCTGTACCCCTTCTACAGACTCTTGCTAGGGCTACCAGTTCTGCTTGTTAGGCACTTGTCCCTGGGCTTAGAGCTGATTCTTCGATCGTTTGATATGTCCATGGCCCTTCTTGTCATACTACAGCATATCCGGCTCTCCTTTTTCCTGTGTGGGGATCAAAGGATGATGAACCATGCACAAAGAACACGTGGTCCGGAGCCACCAGTGGTTCTTGGTGTAGGTCTTCTCTTGCTCTTGCTTCTGCTTCCACCATTCTTTCACATTCATGTGGTTGGCCTTCTTCTGGGGTCATTATTAATTCCGCTGGGTTCACAGCTTTGCATCTGATAATGGTCAATCCTGGCTGTGTGAGTAGGATCTCATATCATGATACTCTCAGATGAGTTAGGGACGATTTCCCTCTACTGAGTAGTGCTTCTACTGCATGTGACACATACAGGGTAACTTCATGCCCTGCCGTTATTGGCGTTGCTTGCCATCTCTACTGCAAAGGCGGCTGCTGCCAGCCCTTTCTCTGGAGTCCTCTTTTTACGGCATCTAGTCTCGTACTGTAATAGGCAATGGGTTTGTATCTTTCTTGCTCTTTTTGGGTCAGTACTGCTGTGGCAAACCCCCCTTTTTCTGCACAGAACAGGTGGAACTGTTTGTTGTAGTCTGGGAGTCCCAGAGTTGGAGCTGTTTGTAATGCTTGTTAAGTCCAGTGAAAGCTGATTCTGTCCCTGGGAGCCATTCAATTTGGTGTCTTCCTGCTTTATTTAGGCACAAATCTCTTAGTGGCCGTGCCATTTCCGCATAGTCACAAATCCACTGCCTGCAGTACCCCATCATTCCTAGAAATCTCTGCATTTCTTTCACCATTCTCGGTCTGGGCACCTTCGTAATTGCTTCAATTCGTTCTGCTGAAATACTTTTGCTCCCTTCCTTAAGAGTATGACCCAGGTATTGCACTTGTTCTTGACAAAACTGTAACTTTGACTTGGATACTTTGTGGCCTTTTAGTGTCAGTTCTTGTAACAGTTTCTTACTGTCCTCTTTGCATGCGGTCATACTTGGGTTGCATAGGAGAAGGTCGTCCACGTACTGAATGAGAGTGCTTCCCCCCTTTGGCGCAAAATCCGCTAGGTCATTTCTGACCATTTGATTGAATAGGCTAGGGGATTCTACATATCCTTGAGGCAGTCTCTGATAAGTGTACTGTTGCCCCCTGTATCTATTAAAAAGTTGCATGTTTTCCCTCTTATGAGAATATCAATTGGTGGTTAATTTGTGGCACAGCTGGATGTTATAGATAGCATTTCCTTTGCTTCACACTCTCCCTCTGCTCCTAGGGGTGTAGGATTCTCAAGGCATCCCTATTGAAGGGGATTCTGTTAGGTACTCATTCCCCATTGTTGTTGTGGCTGCTGTGGCTGCCATCCCTCCTGCTGCTGCCCATACATGTTTTGCTGTGGGGTCATTGCT
This sequence comes from Synaphobranchus kaupii, assembly GCA_029718625.1. Classification (NCBI taxonomy): domain Eukaryota; kingdom Metazoa; phylum Chordata; class Actinopteri; order Anguilliformes; family Synaphobranchidae; genus Synaphobranchus; species Synaphobranchus kaupii. The sequence continues at coordinate 5,482,263 of CM056398.1, read as the reverse complement.
ATCTGGTTCTCGGGTCCTTGATATGATGGCATTGGCGGGTACGATGGCCACCACCCAGGGTTTGCTCCTTGGTTCATGCGGCCTCTTGATTGGAATCCTCCTCTTCTTCTTCCTCTCTGACAGTTCCTGGCCCAGTGTCCCATCTTTCCACATTTCCAGCAGTCTTTCTGCTGCTACTGGCCCTGGTTCGTCCATGGGAACACTGGCCTTTGGAAATTTGGTCCAGCCCATTCGATGGATGGGCCCTGTCCTCCTTGGACTTGTTGTGAGGGTGGGGGTGCCTGTATCTGCTGGGTTATCACTGCTGCTTGAATTCCCTGATCTTCTTTCTCCCTTTCGGCTATCTGGAGAAGTAACAGTTTCTTCTTTAGAGATTTATTCTGCCCTTCTGAGGTCTTCATACTTTCTCTGTGCAGCTTCATGTGGTGGACAAGATGGGCTCTTTGTTTATCCCAATTCTCCTGGGAAAGCCCCACAACCTTGCTTAGGGCCTTTATCACTGGTTCGGGCAATGCTTTACACAACATGTGAAAGAACATTGTCGATGTTCCTTGTGATGCATCAAATGGCTGTCCCATGTTTGTTTTCCATGTCTCCTCCTGTTGATAAAATCATGGATGTCCTCTCCTTCTTTTTAGTTCTGCACTCGTTATATCTGCAAGGCTTGATTTATGTGGAAACACTCCCCTCAACGCGGCCCACACACATGATATGTGCCTGCTGAATGCTTCCCCGTCCATCTTGTGAGTGTCCATAATTCCTTTCAGGCCTGCCAGGTCCATTATTTCAGTGACCTGGTGCCCCACACATCTTACTAGTAGCTGCTTAACATCTCCCATGCACAGGGGCAGGTGAGTCGTCTTCATATCTACCTTCACTATCCATGGTCCTGCTCCCTCTGTTATTTTTGGTAAATCCTTGACCATGTTCTCCAGGTCCATTGATGACCATGGGATGTACTTAGTGAGTGACTGTTGTCTCCCTGGTTGGGGTAGGACTTGCAATGGGGCCAGGAAGGTTTCTTCATCCTCTTCGTCTCCTTCCCCTGGATTGTATCGATGAGGTGCTCTCCTTCTTCTGTCGCTCTTCCTGAGGATTTTGCTGGCACTGTTCTGGATATCACTACTGATATCGTAGACCTGCTTCAATTCTTGAACTCGTTGCTGCGAGTACCCTCCTTCGCGCAGGAATGCTTGTTCTGCTTTTTTCACCTCCTTTAGGGGTTGTTTCAGCATTTCCTTTGTCACTTTCTTTTTCTTCCTTGTTGTACTGTCATCTGGTTCTTCACTATCAGAGGAGCTTGATTCATCTCTGGGAAGGGCAGTTGACCTTAGTTTCACTTTCCCTTTGATGTCATATTCTCCTCTCCTTGGGTCTCTTCCAGCTCTTCTTGCTTCTCCTTTCGGTTTCGTTTCTTCCTCCCACATCTCATCCTCTACTTCTTCCATTGCCTGTTGATATTCAGTGGCACATCCTAGCTTGCTGCTCTCTTCAGATTCACGATGTGCCCTTGGCGACTTGACTGTTTTTTTCTTGCATCTTGTCATTCCCTGATTCTCTGGCCTGCCATGAGGTGTATGGAGGTGTGGGCATGGTGTGCTATTTTCAGAATTTCCCTCGTTTCCTCGGCTGTCACTCTGGGCTGTCTCTGATTCTCCTTCCTCTGGGCATGCTGCTGTACCTTTTGATCTTATTAAAATGGTTTCCAAATTACCTTCTACTTCCAGGGTCCCTTTCACTTTCAAACTCTGGCCTCATCCTCACAGTAGTCTCAGGCCCCTGGCTCAAATCTTCTTGTTCCCCAGTGCTGTTCAATAGGGGATACAGGCCTGTAGCTCCATTCGCCGGTCGCCACCATCCTTCTGGTGGTCTCTCTGATGCTGCTGGCTGGGGGTTCACTTTCGGCTGGTGCCCCTCCTTCTCCACAGTCGCTCTCCGTCTGAAAGACTCATTTTTCCATTGATTTAGATGTGCTCTGTAAGTTCGCAACTTTCCTTTCCAGCTCTTACTCTCCTTACTACACAAAATTGTTTCCACTGATTGCAGGTATTGAAGCCAAAAAGTGCCTTCCTTAGGCCATACCAAGGGACCACCTCTTGTCCACTTTTCCCATTTTTTCATAGTCTTCTCATAGTCTGTTTGAAATAATTCACTCATGCAGGAAAGAGGTGTCTTTAAAGTCTGGCCCTTCCGCGTTTTCAAATCCTTATTTTTCTTTATCCCATGCAAGCTTATTCTAGTTAACTGAAAGTAAAACTAAAACTGAAACTAAAAATTAAAAAAAACATTTTAGTTAACTGAAATAAAAATTAAAATTAAAGTTACTTTTAAAACAAAACTAAAACTGTACTGTAGTGGTGCAAAACAAACTGAAATAAAAATAAAAATGAATCATGAATTCTTTTTAGTTTTAGTTTCTGATCCTCTTCCTGATCTGTGATCTGAAATCTGGATTGCATATAGAGTAATTTAAAACATTCAAAACCAATATTTAATTTTTCTCCCTCTAAATTAGAAAGTGAAATTAAAAACTAATAAAAAATAAAAACTAAATGAAAAACTTACAACTATAATAACTTTGCCTCCATGTTTTCTTTTTTTTAAATAAAAAATAAAATTTAAAAAATAAAAATAATTAATTTATTCTTAATTGATTTATTCTTAATTGATTTATTCTTAATTTATTTATTCTTATTATTTTTATAATTCAGGGGACCACTCTGTTCTTGGTAGCCACGCCTTTACCTTTAATCCTGTTAGTTCCCACTTAGTGACTGTGACTCGTGTGGCTCCTCCCCCTGAATGCCCCGGCTCAACTTCCCCTTCTACCTCTTCAGTTCTCAATTCCCTCACTGGGGTACACTCCAGCCACATGGCTCCGTCTGCCCACCAGTCTAAACATATTTCAAATGTTTCTCCTGTTTCTATGGCCTTGGGTAGGAATTTATCAATCCCTGAATGGCAGCACAGAGATTTTACTCCATATAACTGTTCTCATGTTAATTATTCTCCCACTGTATCTTTTCCCACAATAACATACACAATAACAGACATATAATATTTCCACTTTTCTAGTGGAGTACTATCTATCTAAGTAAAACCCTGTTATTTACATAATTTCCTTCAGCATTATATACAGCATATCCAAAATACAACAAATTATCATATAATGTTAGCACATCTTATCTTTTTTCTATTGTTCTCCTGTTACAGTATTGTTTAATCGATTATGTTCAGTTTGATTGTACAACCCGTGCAATGGATCTATTTGTTCTAATTTGATTAATTGAGATATATGTATATACATGTAGTACTATTTACAAAAAATTATAACAAAAACTATAGTATTATTAACAATTGTAAATTATTTGGCCACACAAAATAACTTTTAAAAAAATAGTTATCTTTTTTAAATTTTTTATTTTCTCACAACACTGCTTCCCTAATTGTCCCTACCGTAATATAGCAGTGGCAGTATCTTTCAACTGCTTCACTCTATTCACCGTTTGTGGCGGACTTTGAAGGGAAAGGCGTCCCTTTACACACAACCTCTACGCGACCCACAACCCGGAATTGCTCGGTATTTCAGAGTTTTTGGTTAGCTAACTTGGAGCCCATTGCTCCCCCACAGTGTTGTCATACTCAGAGCTCAAACTTTTTCTAAGAGCTCAAACTTTTTCCTTTTTCTCAGAGCTCAAAAACCACAAAATATCACACTCAGCGCTCAAAAATCACAAAATATCACACTCAACACTCCTGCTTATTTCACTTCATCACAATAATTTCTACCTATTTATCCTATCTTATCCTATTTATTTAATTATTAAATTATTATTATTATTATTTTTTTTTTCTTTCCACTCACCCACTGGAGCCCCGTCACCGGTGTAGGACCACACTTGGGGCCAACGGAGTGCGGGTAATTCCTCTCTGCAGACTTTTTATGAAAAAAGGTGTCTGCTTACCTCTCACTACTGACCGGTCTCTAACTTGAAGATAAAACACCGCATGCCGTTGGTTCCCTCCTGCATCCTTCCCGGGATCTTGGAGTCCTGGCTGGCTTGCCAAATATGTGGAGGGAAGTCCTTTACTCCCTCCTCATTAAGTTCAATTTGAGATGGGTTTTCGAGTGGAAGAATTCTCAAGATAACGATGAAGGAAATAGCAGAATCTTCTATTAAATTTTATCTTTTATTAAACGGTCAAACGTTGATTCAACATGGGAAAACCACAAACCTACGCAGAGGATTCGGAATTCCCCGAACAAAAACAAACATTAGCTTATATAATATCATAACTCCTCCTTTACGTTACTAATATACCAATAATATGTGGTAACACCCTTTCATAATATCTTATCTTATCCAATAACAAATTAGGCAAAACATAAATATGTTATATGACCTGTTCTTACCCTATGCGCTTGGGGGCATAAAATTGTTTGTGACCTTTCCTCCTGTGCCTTTTAATCAGACCATGAAATTTTCCTTAATTTCCCTTATTTTTTATTCTTCTCCGACCTGTTCGGTCAGCATGATCTATCTTATCAGCTTAGTTATGGAACACAGGAGGAAAACATTCCTGTTTTGACTGGTGTGCTAGATTCCATCCCATCTCAGTACTTTTCCACTAGATCTTGACTGTATTATTTAATTATTCATGAAAGTTTGCTTATAAGGCTTTCTTGGGCCCACAGAACAGTTTCACAAAAGAGCTTACTTCCACAATGTCTAAAGCCCTCTCTACTATTGGCCCTGGCTCCTTCTGCCCCTAATGCCCTCTCTACCATTGGCCATGTCCGCCTCTACTCATAATACCTTCTCTATCTCTAATGCCCTCTCTACTATTGGCTATGTCCGCCTCTGCTCCTAATACCTTCTCTATCTCTAATGCCCTCTCTACTATTGGCCCTGTCTCCCTCTGTCACTAATGCCCTCTCTACCATTGGCCATGTCCGCCTCTGCTCCTAATACCATCTCCATCTCTAATGTCCTCTCTACTATTGGCCCTGTCTCGCTCTGCCCATAATGCCCTCTCTACCATTGGCCATGTCCGCCTCTGCTCCTAATACCATCTCCATCTCTAATGCCCTATCTACTATTGACCCTGTCTCCCTCTGCCTCTAATGCCCTCTCTACCATTGGCTATGTCCGCCTCTGCTCCTAATACCTTCTCTATCTCTAATGCCCTCTCTACCATTGGCCCTGGCCCACTCTGCCCCTAATGCCCTCTCTACCATTAGCCATGTCCGCCTCTGCTCATAATACCTTCTCTATCTCTAATGCCCTCTCTACTATTGGCCCTGGCCCCCTCTGCCCGTAATGCCCTCTCTACCATTGGCCATGTCCCCCTCTGCTCATAATACCTTCTCTATCTCTAATGCCCTCTCTACTATTGGCCCTGGCCCCCTCTGCCCCTATTGCCCTCTCTACCATTAGCCATGTCCCCCTCTGTTTCTAATGCCTTCTGTATCTCTGATGCCGTCTCTACTATTGGCCCTGTGTCCCTCTGCCCCTAAAGCCCTCTCTACCATTGGCTATGTCCGCCTCTGCTCCTAATACCTTCTCTATCTCTAATGCCCTCTCTACTATTGGCCCTGGCCCCCTCTGCCCGTAATGCCCTCTCTACAATTGGCCATGTCCGCCTCTGCTCATAATACCTTCTCTATCTCTAATGCCCTCTCTACTATTGGCTATGTCCGCCTCTGCTCCTAATACCATCTCTATCTCTAATGTCCTCTCTACTATTGGCCCTGTCTCCCTCTGCCCATAATGCCCTCTCTACCATTGGCCATGTCCCCCTCTGCTCCTAATGCCTTGTCTATCTCTAATGGTCTTTCTACTATTGACCCTGTCTCCCTCTGCCCCGAATGCCCTCTCTACCATTGGCCATGTCCCCCTCTGCTCCTAATGCCTTCTCTATCTCTAATGCCCTCTCTACTATTGGCCCTGTCTCCCTCTGCCCCTAATGCCCTCTCTACCATTGGCTATGTCCGCCTCTGCTCCTAATACCTTCACTATCTCTAATGCCCTCTCTAATACCATCTCCATCTATAATGTCCTCTCTACTATTGGCCCTGTCTCGCTCTGCCCATAATGCCATCTCTACCATTGGCTATGTCCCCCTCTGCTCCTAATGCCTTCTCTATCTCTAATGCCCTATCTACTATTGACCCTGTCTCCCTCTGCCCCTAATGCCCTCTCTACCATTGGCCATGTCCGCCTCTGCTCATAATACCTTCTCTATCTCTAATGCCCTCTCTACTATTGGCCCTGGCCCCCTCTGCCCGTAATGCCCTCTCTACCATTGGCCATGTCCCCCTCTGCTCATAATACCTTCTCTATCTCTAATGCCCTCTCTACTAGTGGCCCTGGCCCCCTCTGCCCCTATTGCCCTCTCTACCATTAGCCATGTCCCCCTCTGTTTCTAATGCTTTCTGTATCTCTGATGCCGTCTCTACTATTGGCTCTGTGTCCCTCTGCCCCTAAAGCCCTCTCTACCATTGGCTATGTCCGCCTCTGCTCCTAATACCTTCTCTATCTCTAATGCCCTCTCTACTATTGGCCCTGGCCCCCTCTGCCCGTAATGCTCTCTCTACCATTGGCCATGTCCGCCTCTGCTCATAATACCTTCTCTATCTCTAATGCCCTCTCTACTATTGGCTATGTCCGCCTCTGCTCCTAATACCATCTCTATCTCTAATGTCCTCTCTACTATTGGCCCTGTCTCCCTCTGCCCATAATGCCCTCTCTACCATTGGCCATGTCCCCCTCTGCTCCTAATGCCTTGTCTATCTCTAATGGTCTCTCTACTATTGACCCTGTCTCCCTCTGCCCCGAATGCCCTCTCTACCATTGGCCATGTCCCCCTCTGCTCCTAATGCCTTCTCTATCTCTAATGCCCTCTCTACTATTGGCCCTGTCTCCTTCTGCCCCTAATTCCCTCTCTACCATTGGCCATGTCCCCCTCTGCTTCTAATGCCTTCTCTATATCTAATGCCCTCTCTACTATTGGCCCTGGCTCCCTCTGTCCCAATGTACTCTCTACCTCTAATGCTGTCTGTACAATTGGCTCTGGCCCCTCTGCCCCTAATGCCCTCTCTACCATTAGCTATGTCCGCCTCTGCTCCTAATACCTTCTCTATCTCTAATGCCCTCTCTACTATTGGCCCTGGCCCCCTGTGCCCGTAATGCCCTCTCTACCATTGGCCATGTCCCCCTCTGCTCGTAATACCTTCTCTATCCCTAATGCCCTCTCAACTATTGGCCCTGTCTCCCTCTGCCCCTATTGCCCTCTCTACTATTGGCCATGTCCCCCTCTGTTTCTAATGCCTTCTGTATCTCTAATGCCGTCTCTACTATTGGCCCTGACTCCTTCTGCCCCTAATTCCCTCTCTACCATTGGCCATGTCCCCCTCTGCTTCTAATGCCTTCTCTATCTCTAATGCCCTCTCTACTATTGGCCCTGGCTCCCTCTGTCCCAATGTACTCTCTACCTCTAATGCCGTCTGTACAATTGGCCCTGGCCCCCTCTGCCCCTAATGCCCTTTCTACCATTGGCCGTGGCCTCCACTGCTCCTAATGCCATCTCTACCATTGGCCATGTCCGCCTCTCCTCCTAATGCCTTCTCTATTTTTAAGGCCCTCTCTACTATTGGCCCTGTCTCCCTCTGTCCCTTATGCCCTCTCTACCATTGGCTATGTTCGCCAGTTCTGCTAATACCTTCTCTATCTCTAATGCCTTCTCTACTATTGGCCCTGGCTCCTTCTACCCCTAATGCCCTCTCTACCATTGGCTATGTCCCTCTCTGCTCCTAATACCTTCTCTATCTCTAATGCCCTCTCGACTATTGGCCCTGTCTCCCTCTGCCCCTATTGCCCTCTCAACCATTGGCTATATCCCCCTCTGCTCCTAATACCTTCTCTATCTCTAATGCCCTCTCTACCATTGGCTATGTCCCCCTCTCCTCCTAATGTCTTCTCTATCTCTAATGTCCGCTCTACCATTGGCCCTGGCCCACTCTGCCCCTAATTCCCTCTCTACCATTGGCCATGTCCGCCTCTGCTCCTAATACCTTCTCTATCTCTAATGCTCTCTCTACTATTGGCCATGGCTCCCTCTGCCCCTAATGCCCTCTCAACTTCTAATGCCATCTGTACAATTGGCCCAGGCGCCCTCTGCCCCTAATGCCCTGTCTACCATTGGCTATGTCCGCCTCTGCTCCTAATACCTTCTCTATCTCTAATGCCCTCTCTACTATTGGCTATGTCCACCTCTGCTCCTAATACCATCTCTATCTCTAATGTCCTCTCTACTATTGGCCCTGTCTCCCTCTGCCCATAATGCCCTCTCTACCATTAGCTATGTCCCCCTCTGCTCCTAATGCCTTCTCTATCTCTAATGCCCTCTCTACTATTGACCCTGTCTCCCTCTGCCCCGAATGCCCTCTCTACCATTGGCCATGTCCCCCTCTGCTCCTAATGCCTTCTCTATCTCTAATGCCCTCTTTACTATTGGCCCTGTCTCCCTCTGCCCCTAATGCCCTCTCTACCATTGGCTATGTCCGCCTCTGCTCCTAATACCTTCACTATCTCTAATGCCCTCTCTACTATTGGCCCTGGCCCCCTCTGCCCGTAATGCCCTCTCTACCATTGGCCATGTCCCCCTCTGCTCGTAATATCTTCTCTATCCCTAATGCCCTCTCAACTATTGGCCCTGTCTCCCTCTGCCCCTATTGCCCTCTCTACCATTGGCCATGTCCCCCTCTGTTTCTAATGCCTTCTGTATCTCTAATGCCCTCTCTACTATTGACCGTGTCTCCCTCTGTCCCTAATGCCCTCTCTACCATTGGCTATGTCCGCCTCTTCTCCTAATACCTTCTCTATCTCTAATGCCTTCTCTACTATTGGCCCTGGCTCCTTCTGCCCCTAATGCCCTCTCTACCATTGGCAATGTCCCCCTCTGCTTCTAATGCCTTCTCTATCTCTAATGCCCTCTCTACCATTGGCCCTGGCCCACTCTGCCCCTAATGCCCTCTCTACCATTGGCCATGTCCGCCTCTGCTCCTAATACCTTCTCTATCTCTAATGCTCTCTCTACTATTGGCCATGGCTCCCTCTGCCCCTAATGCCCTCTCAACTTCTAATGCCATCTGTACAATTGGCCCAGGCGCCCTCTGCCCCTAATGCCCTCTCTACCATTGGCTATGTCCGCCTCTGCTCCTAATACCTTCTCTATCTCTAATGCCCTCTCTACTATTGGCCCTGTCTCCCTCTGCCCCTAATGCCCTCTCTACCATTGGCCATGTCCCTCTCTGCTCCTAATACCTTCTCTATCTCTAATGCCCTCTCTACTATTGGCCCTGTCTCCCTCTGCCCCTATTGCCCTCTATACCATTGGTCATGTCCCCCTCTGCTCCTAATACCTTCGGTATCTCTAATGCCCTCTCTACCATTGGCTATGTCCCCCTCTGCTCCTAATGCCTTCTCTATCTCTAATGCCCTCTCTAATATTGTCCCTGGCTCCTTCAGCCCCGAATGCCCTCTCTACCACTGGCCATGTCCCCCTCTGCTGCTAATGCCTTCGCTATCTCTAATGCCCTCTCTAATATTGGCCCTGGCTCCCTCTGCCCCTAATGCCCTCTCAACCTCTAATGCCATCTGTACAATTGGCCCTGGCCCCCTCTGCCCCTAATGCCCGCTCTACCATTGGCCCTGGCCCGCTCTGCCCCTAATTCCCTCTCTACCATTGGCTATGTCCGCCTCTGCTCCTAATACCTTCTCTATTTCTAATGCCCTCTCTTCTATTGGCCCTGTCTCCCTCTGCCCCTAATGCCCTCTCTACTATTGGCTATGTCCGCCTCTGCTCCTAATACCTTCACTATCTCTAATGCCCTCTCTACTATTGGCCCTGGCGCCCTCTGCCCGTAATGCCCTCTCTACCATTGGCCATGTCCCCCTCTGCTCGTAATACCTTCTCTATCCCTAATGCCCTCTCAACTATTGGCCTTGTCTCCCTCTGCCCCTATTGCCCTCTCTACCATTGGCCATGTCCCCCTCTGCTTCTAATGCCTCCTCTATCTCTAATGCCCTCTCTAGTATTGGCCCTGGCTCCCTCGGTCCCAATGTACTCTCTACCTCTAATGCCGTCTGTACAATTGGCCCTGGCCCCCTCTGCCCCTAATGCCCTTGCTACCATTGGCCGTGGCCTCCACTGCTCCTAATGCCATCTCTACCATTGGCTATGTCCGTCTCTTCTCCTAATGCCTTCTCTATCTCTAATGCCCTCTCTACCATTGGCAATGTCCCCCTCTGCTTCTAATGCCTTCTCTATCTCTAATGCCCTCTCTACCATTGGCCCTGGCCCACTCTGCCCCTAATGCCCTCTCTACCATTGGCCATGTCCGCCTCTGCTCATAATACCTTCTCTATCTCTAATGCCCTCTCTACTATTGGCTATGTCCGCCTCTGCTCCTAATACCATCTCTATCTCTAATGCCCTCTCTACTATTGGCCCTGTCTCCCTCTGCCCATAATGCCCTCTCTACCATTGGCTATGTCCCCCTCTGCTCCTAATGCCTTCTCTATCTCTAATGCCCTCTCTACTATTGACCCTGTCTCCCTCTGCCCCGAATGCCCTCTCTACCATTGGCCATGTCCCCCTCTGCTCCTAATGCCTTCTCTATCTCTAATGCCCTCTCTACTATTGGCCCTGTCTCCCTCTGCCCCTAATGCCCTCTCTACCATTGGCTATGTCCGCCTCTGCTCCTAATACCTTCTCTATCTCTAATGCCCTCTCTACTATTGGCCCTGGCCCCCTCTGCCCGTGATGCCCTCTCTACCATTGGCCATGTCCCCCTCTGCTCGTAATACCTTCTCTATCCCTAATGCCCTCTCAACTATTGGCCCTGTCTCCCTCTGCCCCTATTGCCGTCTCTACCATTGGCCATGTCCCCCTCTGTTTCTAATGCCTTCTGTATCTCTAATGCCGTCTGTACTATTGGCCCTGACTCCTTCTGCCCCTAATTCCCTCTCTACCATTGGCCATGTCCCCCTCTGCTTCTAATGCCTTCTCTATATCTAATGCCCTCTCTACTATTGGCCCTGGCTCCCTATGTCCCTATGTACTCTCTACCTCTAATGCCGTCTGTACAATTGGCCGTGGCCCCCTCTGCCCCTAATGCCCTCTCTACCATTGGCTATGTCCGCCTCTGCTCCTAATACCTTCTCTATCTCTAATGCCCTCTCTACTATTGGCCCTGGCCCCCTCTGCCCGTAATGCCCTCGCTACCATTGGCTACGTCCGCCTCTGCTCCTAATACCTTCTCTATCTCTAATGCCCTCTCTACTATTGGACCTGACCCCCTCTGCCCGTAATGCCCTCTCTAACATTGGCCATGTCCCCCTCTGCTTGTAATACTTTCTCTATCCCTAATGCCCTCTTCAACTATTGGCCCTGTCTCCCTCTGCCCCTATTGCCCTCTCTACCATTGGCCATGTCCCCCTCTGTTTCTAATGCCTTCTGTATCTCTAATGCCGTCTCTACTATTGGCCCTGACTCCTTCTGCCCCTAATTCCCTCTCTACCATTGGCCATGTCCCCCTCTGCTTCTAATGCCTTCTCTATATCTAATGCCCTCTCTACTATTGGCCCTGGCTCCCTCTGTCCCAATGTACTCTCTACCTCTAATGCCGTCTGTACAATTGGCCCTGGCCCCCTCTGCCCCTAATGCCCTCTCTACCATTGGCTATGTCCGCCTCTGCTCCTAATACCTTCTCTATCTCTAATGCCCTCACTACTATTGGCCCTGGCCCCCTCTGCCCGTAATGCCCTCTCTACCATTGGCCATGTCCCCCTCTGCTTGTAATACCTTCTCTATCCCTAATGCCCTCTCAACTATTGGCCCTGTCTCCCTCTGCCCCTATTGACCTCTCTACCATTGGCCATGTCCCCCTCTGTTTCTAATGCCTTCTGTATCTCTAATGCCGTCTCTACTATTGGCCCTGACTCCTTCTGCCCCTAATTCCCTCTCTACCATTGGCCATGTCCCCCTCTGCTTCTAATGCCTTCTCTATCTCTAATGCCCTGGCTCCCTCTGTCCCAATGTACTCTCTACCTCTAATGCCGTCTGTACAATTGGCCCTGTCTCCCTCTGCCCCTAATGCCCTCTCTACTATTGGCCCTGTCTCCCTCTGCCCATAATGCCCTCTCTACCATTGGCTATGTCCCCCTCTGCTCCTAATGCCTTCTCTATCTCTAATGCCCTCTCTACTATTGACCGTGTCTCCCTCTGTCCCTAATGCCCTCTCTACCATTGGCTATGTCCGCCTCTTCTCCTAATACCTTCTCTATCTCTAATGCCTTCTCTAATATTGGCCCTGGCTCCTTCTGCCCCTAATGCCCTCTCTACCTTTGGCAATGTCCCCCTCTGCTTCTAATGCCTTCTCTATCTCTAATGCCCTCTCTACCATTGGCCCTGGCCCACTCTGCCCCTAATGCCCTCTCTACCATTGGCCATGTCCGCCTCTGCTCATAATACCTACTCTATCTCTAATGCCCTCTCTACTATTGGCTATGTCCGCCTCTGCTCCTAATACCATCTCTATCTCTAATGCCCTCTCTACTATTGGCCCTGTCTCCCTCTGCCCATAATGCCCTCTCTACCATTGGCTATGTCCCCCTCTGCTCCTAATGCCTTCTCTATCTCTAATGCCCTCTCTACTATTGACCCTGTCTCCCTCTGCCCCGAATGCCCTCTCTACCATTGGCCATGTCCCCCTCTGCACCTAATGCCTTCTCTATCTCTAATGCCCTCTCTACTATTGGCCCTGTCTCCCTCTGCCCCTAATGCCCTCTCTACCATTGGCTATGTCCGCCTCTGCTCCTAATACCTTCTCTATCTCTAATGCCCTCTCTACTATTGGCCCTGGCCCCCTCTGCCCGTAATGCCCTCTCTACCATTGGCCATGTCCCCCTCTGCTTGTAATACTTTCTCTATCCCTAATGCCCTCTTCAACTATTGGCCCTGTCTCCCTCTGCCCCTATTGCCCTCTCTACCATTGGCCATGTCCCCCTCTGTTTCTAATGCCTTCTGTATCTCTAATGCCGTCTCTACTATTGGCCCTGACTCCTTCTGCCCCTAATTCCCTCTCTACCATTGGCCATGTCCCCCTCTGCTTCAAATGCCTTCTCTATCTCTAATGCCCTCTGTACTATTGGCCCTGGCCCCCTGTGCCCGTAATGCCCTCTCTACCATTGGCCATGTCCCCCTCTGCTCGTAATACCTTCTCTATCCCTAATGCCCTCTCAACTATTGGCCCTGTCTCCCTCTGCCCCTATTGCCCTCTCTACCATTGGCCATGTCCCCCTCTGCTTCTAATGCCTTCTCTATCTCTAATGCCCTCTCTACTATTGGCCCTGGCTCCCTCTGTCCCAATGTACTCTCTACCTCTAATGCCGTCTGTACAATTGGCCCTGGCCCCCTCTGCCCCTAATGCCCTCTCTACCATTGGCCATGTCCCCCTCTGCTCGTAATACCTTCTCTATCCCTAATGCCCTCTCAACTATTGGCCCTGTCTCCCTCTGCCCCTATTGCCCTCTCTACCATTGGCCATGTCCCCCTCTGCTCCTAATGCCTTCTCTATCTCTAATGCCCTCTCTACTATTGACCCTGTCTCCCTCTGCCCCGAATGCCCTCTCTACCATTGGCCATGTCCCCCTCTGCACCTAATGCCTTCTCTATCTCTAATGCCCTCTCTACTATTGGCCCTGTCTCCCTCTGCCCCTAATGCCCTCTCTACCATTGGCTATGTCCGCCTCTGCTCCTAATACCTTCTCTATCTCTAATGCCCTCTCTACTATTGGCCCTGGCCCCCTCTGCCCGTAATGCCCTCTCTACCATTGGCCATGTCCCCCTCTGCTTGTAATACTTTCTCTATCCCTAATGCCCTCTTCAACTATTGGCCCTGTCTCCCTCTGCCCCTATTGCCCTCTCTACCATTGGCCATGTCCCCCTCTGTTTCTAATGCCTTCTGTATCTCTAATGCCGTCTCTACTATTGGCCCTGACTCCTTCTGCCCCTAATTCCCTCTCTACCATTGGCCATGTCCCCCTCTGCTTCAAATGCCTTCTCTATCTCTAATGCCCTCTGTACTATTGGCCCTGGCCCCCTGTGCCCGTAATGCCCTCTCTACCATTGGCCATGTCCCCCTCTGCTCGTAATACCTTCTCTATCCCTAATGCCCTCTCAACTATTGGCCCTGTCTCCCTCTGCCCCTATTGCCCTCTCTACCATTGGCCATGTCCCCCTCTGCTTCTAATGCCTTCTCTATCTCTAATGCCCTCTCTACTATTGGCCCTGGCTCCCTCTGTCCCAATGTACTCTCTACCTCTAATGCCGTCTGTACAATTGGCCCTGGCCCCCTCTGCCCCTAATGCCCTTTCTACCATTGGCCGTGGCCTCCACTGCTCCTAATGCCATCTCTACCATTGGCCATGTCCGCCTCTCCTCCTAATGCCTTCTCTATTTTTAAGGCCCTCTCTACTATTGGCCCTGTCTCCCTCTGTCCCTTATGCCCTCTCTACCATTGGCTATGTCCGCCTGTTCTGCTAATACCTTCTCTATCTCTAATGCCTTCTCTACTATTGGCCCTGGCTCCTTCTGCCCCTAATGCCCTCTCTACCATTGGCAATGTCCCCCTCTGCTTCTAATGCCTTATCTATCTCTAATGCCCTCTCTACTATTGGCCCTGGCTCCCTCTGTCCCAATGTCCTCTCTAGCTCTAATGCCGTCTGTGCAATTGGACCTGGCCCTCTCTGCCCCAATGCCCTCTCTACCATTGGCCATGTCCGCCTCTGCTCATAATACCTTCTCTATCTCTAATGGCCTCTCTACTATTGGCCCTGTCTCCCTCTGCCCATAATGCCCTCTCTACCATTGGCTATTTCCCCCTCTGCTCCTAATGCCTTCTCTATTTCTAATGCCCTCTCTACTATTGGCCCTGGCTCCTTCTGCCCCTAATGCCCTCTCTACCATTAGCCATGTCCCCCTCTGCTCCTAATGCCTTCTCTATCTCTAATGCCCTCTCTACTATTGGCCCTGGCTCCCTCTGTCACAATGTCCTCTCTACCTCTAATGCCATCTGTACAATTAGCCCTGGCCCCCTCTGCCCCTAATGCCCTCTCTAGCATTGGCTATGTCCCCCTCTGCTCCTAATGCCTTCTCTATGTCTAATGCCCTCTCTACTATTGGCCCTGGCTCTTTCTCCCCCTAATGCCCTCTCTACCATTGGCCATGTCCCCCTCTGCTCCT
The DNA here is from genome assembly GCA_029718625.1 of Synaphobranchus kaupii. NCBI lineage: Eukaryota > Metazoa > Chordata > Actinopteri > Anguilliformes > Synaphobranchidae > Synaphobranchus > Synaphobranchus kaupii. The sequence continues at coordinate 5,466,954 of CM056398.1, read as the reverse complement.
AATGCCTTCTGTACCATTGGCTATGTCCCCCTCTGCTCCTAATGCCGTCTCTATGTCTAATGCCCTCTCTACTATTGGCCCTGGCTCATTCTGCCCTTAATGGCCTCTCTACCATTGGCCCTGGCCCCCTCTGCCCCTAATGCCCTTCTACCATTGGCCATGTCCGCCTCTGCTCGTAATACCTTCTCTATCTCTAATGCCCTCTCTACTATTGGCCCTGTCTCCCTCTTCCCCTAATGCCCTCTCTACCATTGGCTATGTCCCTCTCTGCTCCTAATACCTTCTCTATCTCTAATGCCCTCTCGACTATTGGCCCTGTCTCCCTCTGCCCCTATTGCCCTCTCAACCATTGGCTATATCCCCCTCTGCTCCTAATACCTTCTCTATCTCTAATGCCCTCTCTACCATTGGCTATGTCCGCCTCTGCTCCTAATACCTTCTCTATCTCTAATGCCCTCTCTACTATTGGCCCTGTCTCCCTCTGCCCCTAATGCCCTCTCTACCATTGGCCATGTCCCTCTCTGCTCCTAATACCTTCTCTATCTCTAATGCCCTCTCTACTATTGGCCCTGTCTCCCTCTGCCCCTATTGCCCTCTATACCATTGGTCATGTCCCCCTCTGCTCCTAATACCTTCGGTATCTCTAATGCCCTCTCTACCATTGGCTATGTCCCCCTCTGCTCCTAATGCCTTCTCTATCTCTAATGCCCTCTCTACTATTGTCCCTGGCTCCTTCAGCCCCGAATGCCCTCTCTACCACTGGCCATGTCCCCCTCTGCTGCTAATGCCTTCGCAATCTCTAATGCCCTCTCTAATATTGGCCCTGGCTCCCTCTGCCCCTAATGCCCTCTCAACCTCTAATGCCGTCTGTACAATTGGCCCTGGCCCTCTCTGCCCCTAATGCCCGCTCTACCATTGGCCCTGGCCCGCTCTGCCCCTAATTCCCTCTCTACCATTGGCTATGTCCGCCTCTGCTCCTAATACCTTCTCTATTTCTAATGCCCTCTCTACTATTGGCCCTGGCGCCCTCTGCCCGTAATGCCCTCTCTACCATTGGCCATGTCCCCCTCTGCTCGTAATACCTTCTCTATCCCTAATGCCCTCTCAACTATTGGCCTTGTCTCCCGCTGCCCCTATTGCCCTCTCTACCATTGGCCATGTCCCCCTCTGCTTCTAATGCCTCCTCTATCTCTAATGCCCTCTCTAGTATTGGCCCTGGCTCCCTCGGTCCCAATGTACTCTCTACCTCTAATGCCGTCTGTACAATTGGCCCTGGCCCCCTCTGCCCCTAATGCCCTTTCTACCATTGGCCGTGGCCTCCACTGCTCCTAATGCCATCTCTACCATTGGCTATGTCCGTCTCTTCTCCTAATGCCTTCTCTATCTCTAATGCCTTCTCTACTATTGGCCCTGGCTCCTTCTGCCCCTAATGCCCTCTCTACCATTGGCAATGTCCCCCTCTGCTTCTAATGCCTTCTCTATCTCTAATGCCCTCTCTACCATTGGCCCTGGCCCACTCTGCCCCTAATGCCCTCTCTACCATTGGCCATGTCCGCCTCTGCTCATAATACCTTCTCTATCTCTAATGCCCTCTCTACTATTGGCTATGTCCGCCTCTGCTCCTAATACCATCTCTATCTCTAATGCCCTCTCTACTATTGGCCCTGTCTCCCTCTGCCCATAATGCCCTCTCTACCATTGGCTATGTCCCCCTCTGCTCCTAATGCCTTCTCTATCTCTAATGCCCTCTCTACTATTGGCCCTGGCCCCCTCTGCCCGTGATGCCCTCTCTACCATTGGCCATGTCCCCCTCTGCTCGTAATACCTTCTCTATCCCTAATGCCCTCTCAACTATTGGCCTTGTCTCCCTCTGCCCCTATTGCCCTCTCTACCATTGGCCATGTCCCCCTCTGCTTCTAATGCCTCCTCTATCTCTAATGCCCTCTCTAGTATTGGCCCTGGCTCCCTCGGTCCCAATGTACTCTCTACCTCTAATGCCGTCTGTACAATTGGCCCTGGCCCCCTCTGCCCCTAATGCCCTTTCTACCATTGGCCGTGGCCTCCACTGCTCCTAATGCCATCTCTACCATTGGCCATGTCCGCCTCTCCTCCTAATGCCTTCTCTATTTTTAAGGCCCTCTCTACTATTGGCCCTGTCTCCCTCTGTCCCTTATGCCCTCTCTACCATTGGCTATGTTCGCCAGTTCTGCTAATACCTTCTCTATCTCTAATGCCTTCTCTACTATTGGCCCTGGCTCCTTCTGCCCCTAATGCCCTCTCTACCATTGGCTATGTCCCTCTCTGCTCCTAATACCTTCTCTATCTCTAATGCCCTCTCGACTATTGGCCCTGTCTCCCTCTGCCCCTATTGCCCTCTCAACCATTGGCTATATCCCCCTCTGCTCCTAATACCTTCTCTATCTCTAATGCCCTCTCTACCATTGGCTATGTCCCCCTCTCCTCCTAATGTCTTCTCTATCTCTAATGTCCGCTCTACCATTGGCCCTGGCCCACTCTGCCCCTAATTCCCTCTCTACCATTGGCCATGTCCGCCTCTGCTCCTAATACCTTCTCTATATCTAATGCTCTCTCTACTATTGGCCATGGCTCCCTCTGCCCCTAATGCCCTCTCAACTTCTAATGCCATCTGTACAATTGGCCCAGGCGCCCTCTGCCCCTAATGCCCTGTCTACCATTGGCCATGTCCGCCTCTGCTCCTAATACCTTCTCTATCTCTAATGCCCTCTCTACTATTGGCTATGTCCACCTCTGCTCCTAATACCATCTCTATCTCTAATGTCCTCTCTACTATTGGCCCTGTCTCCCTCTGCCCATAATGCCCTCTCTACCATTAGCTATGTCCCCCTCTGCTCCTAATGCCTTCTCTATCTCTAATGCCCTCTCTACTATTGACCCTGTCTCCCTCTGCCCCGAATGCCCTCTCTATCATTGGCCATGTCCCCCTCTGCTCCTAATGCCTTCTCTATCTCTAATGCCCTCTCTACTATTGGCCCTGTCTCCCTCTGCCCCTAATGCCCTCTCTACCATTGGCTATGTCCGCCTCTGCTCCTAATACCTTCACTATCTCTAATGCCCTCTCTACTATTGGCCCTGGCCCCCTCTGCCCGTAATGCCCTCTCTACCATTGGCCATGTCCCCCTCTGCTCGTAATATCTTCTCTATCCCTAATGCCCTCTCAACTATTGGCCCTGTCTCCCTCTGCCCCTATTGCCCTCTCTACCATTGGCCATGTCCCCCTCTGTTTCTAATGCCTTCTGTATCTCTAATGCCCTCTCTACTATTGACCGTGTCTCCCTCTGTCCCTAATGCCCTCTCTACCATTGGCTATGTCCGCCTCTTCTCCTAATACCTTCTCTATCTCTAATGCCTTCTCTACTATTGGCCCTGGCTCCTTCTGCCCCTAATGCCCTCTCTACCATTGGCAATGTCCCCCTCTGCTTCTAATGCCTTCTCTATCTCTAATGCCCTCTCTACCATTGGCCCTGGCCCACTCTGCCCCTAATGCCCTCTCTACCATTGGCCATGTCCGCCTCTGCTCCTAATACCTTCTCTATCTCTAATGCTCTCTCTACTATTGGCCATGGCTCCCTCTGCCCCTAATGCCCTCTCAACTTCTAATGCCATCTGTACAATTGGCCCAGGCGCCCTCTGCCCCTAATGCCCTCTCTACCATTGGCTATGTCCGCCTCTGCTCCTAATACCTTCTCTATCTCTAATGCCCTCTCTACTATTGGCCCTGTCTCCCTCTGCCCCTAATGCCCTCTCTACCATTGGCCATGTCCCTCTCTGCTCCTAATACCTTCTCTATCTCTAATGCCCTCTCTACTATTGGCCCTGTCTCCCTCTGCCCCTATTGCCCTCTATACCATTGGTCATGTCCCCCTCTGCTCCTAATACCTTCGGTATCTCTAATGCCCTCTCTACCATTGGCTATGTCCCCCTCTGCTCCTAATGCCTTCTCTATCTCTAATGCCCTCTCTAATATTGTCCCTGGCTCCTTCAGCCCCGAATGCCCTCTCTACCACTGGCCATGTCCCCCTCTGCTGCTAATGCCTTCGCTATCTCTAATGCCCTCTCTAATATTGGCCCTGGCTCCCTCTGCCCCTAATGCCCTCTCAACCTCTAATGCCGTCTGTACAATTGGCCCTGGCCCCCTCTGCCCCTAATGCCCGCTCTACCATTGGCCCTGGCCCGCTCTGCCCCTAATTCCCTCTCTACCATTGGCTATGTCCGCCTCTGCTCCTAATACCTTCTCTATTTCTAATGCCCTCTCTTCTATTGGCCCTCTCTCCCTCTGCCCCTAATGCCCTCTCTACTATTGGCTATGTCCGCCTCTGCTCCTAATACCTTCACTATCTCTAATGCCCTCTCTACTATTGGCCCTGGCGCCCTCTGCCCGTAATGCCCTCTCTACCATTGGCTATGTCCCCCTCTGCTCGTAATACCTTCTCTATCCCTAATGCCCTCTCAACTATTGGCCTTGTCTCCCTCTGCCCCTATTGCCCTCTCTACCATTGGCCATGTCCCCCTCTGCTTCTAATGCCTCCTCTATCTCTAATGCCCTCTCTAGTATTGGCCCTGGCTCCCTCGGTCCCAATGTACTCTCTACCTCTAATGCCGTCTGTACAATTGGCCCTGGCCCCCTCTGCCCCTAATGCCCTTGCTACCATTGGCCGTGGCCTCCACTGCTCCTAATGCCATCTCTACCATTGGCTATGTCCGTCTCTTCTCCTAATGCCTTCTCTATCTCTAATGCCCTCTCTACCATTGGCAATGTCCCCCTCTGCTTCTAATGCCTTCTCTATCTCTAATGCCCTCTCTACCATTGGCCCTGGCCCACTCTGCCCCTAATGCCCTCTCTACCATTGGCCATGTCCGCCTCTGCTCATAATACCTTCTCTATCTCTAATGCCCTCTCTACTATTGGCTATGTCCGCCTCTGCTCCTAATACCATCTCTATCTCTAATGCCCTCTCTACTATTGGCCCTGTCTCCCTCTGCCCATAATGCCCTCTCTACCATTGGCTATGTCCCCCTCTGCTCCTAATGCCTTCTCTATCTCTAATGCCCTCTCTACTATTGACCCTGTCTCCCTCTGCCCTGAATGCCCTCTCTACCATTGGCCATGTCCCCCTCTGCTCCTAATGCCTTCTCTATCTCTAATGCCCTCTCTACTATTGGCCCTGTCTCCCTCTGCCCCTAATGCCCTCTCTACCATTGGCTATGTCCGCCTCTGCTCCTAATACCTTCTCTATCTCTAATGCCCTCTCTACTATTGGCCCTGGCCCCCTCTGCCCGTGATGCCCTCTCTACCATTGGCCACGTCCCCCTCTGCTCGTAATACCTTCTCTATCCCTAATGTCCTCTCAACTATTGGCCCTGTCTCCCTCTGCCCCTATTGCCGTCTCTACCATTGGCCATGTCCCCCTCTGTTTCTAATGCCTTCTGTATCTCTAATGCCGTCTCTACTATTGGCCCTGACTCCTTCTGCCCCTAATTCCCTCTCTACCATTGGCCATGTCCCCCTCTGCTTCTAATGCCTTCTCTATATCTAATGCCCTCTCTACTATTGGCCCTGGCTCCCTATGTCCCTATGTACTCTCTACCTCTAATGCCGTCTGTACAATTGGCCGTGGCCCCCTCTGCCCCTAATGCCCTCTCTACCATTGGCTATGTCCGCCTCTGCTCCTAATACCTTCTCTATCTCTAATGCCCTCTCTACTATTGGCCCTGGCCCCCTCTGCCCGTAATGCCCTCGCTACCATTGGCTACGTCCGCCTCTGCTCCTAATACCTTCTCTATCTCTAATGCCCTCTCTACTATTGGACCTGACCCCCTCTGCCCGTAATGCCCTCTCTACCATTGGCCATGTCCCCCTCTGCTTGTAATACTTTCTCTATCCCTAATGCCCTCTTCAACTATTGGCCCTGTCTCCCTCTGCCCCTATTGCCCTCTCTACCATTGGCCATGTCCCCCTCTGTTTCTAATGCCTTCTGTATCTCTAATGCCGTCTCTACTATTGGCCCTGACTCCTTCTGCCCCTAATTCCCTCTCTACCATTGGCCATGTCCCCCTCTGCTTCTAATGCCTTCTCTATATCTAATGCCCTCTCTACTATTGGCCCTGGCTCCCTCTGTCCCAATGTACTCTCTACCTCTAATGCCGTCTGTACAATTGGCCCTGGCCCCCTCTGCCCCTAATGCCCTCTCTACCATTGGCTATGTCCGCCTCTGCTCCTAATACCTTCTCTATCTCTAATGCCCTCACTACTATTGGCCCTGGCCCCCTCTGCCCGTAATGCCCTCTCTACCATTGGCCATGTCCCCCTCTGCTTGTAATACCTTCTCTATCCCTAATGCCCTCTCAACTATTGGCCCTGTCTCCCTCTGCCCCTATTGACCTCTCTACCATTGGCCATGTCCCCCTCTGTTTCTAATGCCTTCTGTATCTCTAATGCCGTCTCTACTATTGGCCCTGACTCCTTCTGCCCCTAATTCCCTCTCTACCATTGGCCATGTCCCCCTCTGCTTCTAATGCCTTCTCTATCTCTAATGCCCTGGCTCCCTCTGTCCCAATGTACTCTCTACCTCTAATGCCGTCTGTACAATTGGCCCTGTCTCCCTCTGCCCCTAATGCCCTCTCTACTATTGGCCCTGTCTCCCTCTGCCCCTAATGCCCTCTCTACCATTGGCTATGTCCGCCTCTGCTCCTAATACCTTCTCTATCTCTAATGCCCTCTCTACTATTGGCCCTGGCCCCCTCTGCCCGTAATGCCCTCTCTACCATTGGCCATGTCCCCCTCTGCTTGTAATACTTTCTCTATCCCTAATGCCCTCTTCAACTATTGGCCCTGTCTCCCTCTGCCCCTATTGCCCTCTCTACCATTGGCCATGTCCCCCTCTGTTTCTAATGCCTTCTGTATCTCTAATGCCGTCTCTACTATTGGCCCTGACTCCTTCTGCCCCTAATTCCCTCTCTACCATTGGCCATGTCCCCCTCTGCTTCAAATGCCTTCTCTATCTCTAATGCCCTCTGTACTATTGGCCCTGGCCCCCTGTGCCCGTAATGCCCTCTCTACCATTGGCCATGTCCCCCTCTGCTCGTAATACCTTCTCTATCCCTAATGCCCTCTCAACTATTGGCCCTGTCTCCCTCTGCCCCTATTGCCCTCTCTACTATTGGCCATGTCCCCCTCTGTTTCTAATGCCTTCTGTATCTCTAATGCCGTCTCTACTATTGGCCCTGACTCCTTCTGCCCCTAATTCCCTCTCTACCATTGGCCATGTCCCCCTCTGCTTCTAATGCCTTCTCTATCTCTAATGCCCTCTCTACTATTGGCCCTGGCTCCCTCTGTCCCAATGTACTCTCTACCTCTAATGCCGTCTGTACAATTGGCCCTGGCCCCCTCTGCCCCTAATGCCCTTTCTACCATTGGCCGTGGCCTCCACTGCTCCTAATGCCATCTCTACCATTGGCCATGTCCGCCTCTCCTCCTAATGCCTTCTCTATTTTTAAGGCCCTCTCTACTATTGGCCCTGTCTCCCTCTGTCCCTTATGCCCTCTCTACCATTGGCTATGTCCGCCTGTTCTGCTAATACCTTCTCTATCTCTAATGCCTTCTCTACTATTGGCCCTGGCTCCTTCTGCCCCTAATGCCCTCTCTACCATTGGCAATGTCCCCCTCTGCTTCTAATGCCTTATCTATCTCTAATGCCCTCTCTACTATTGGCCCTGGCTCCCTCTGTCCCAATGTCCTCTCTACCTCTAATGCCGTCTGTGCAATTGGACCTGGCCCTCTCTGCCCCAATGCCCTCTCTACCATTGGCCATGTCCGCCTCTGCTCATAATACCTTCTCTATCTCTAATGCCCTCTCTACTATTGACCCTGTCTCCCTCTGCCCCGAATGCCCTCTCTACCATTGGCCATGTCCCCCTCTGCTCCTAATGCCTTCTCTATCTCTAATGCCCTCTCTACTATTGGCCCTGTCTCCCTCTGCCCCTAATGCCCTCTCTACCATTGGCTATGTCCGCCTCTGCTCCTAATACCTTCTCTATCTCTAATGCCCTCTCTACTATTGGCCCTGGCCCCCTCTGCCCGTGATGCCCTCTCTACCATTGGCCATGTCCCCCTCTGCTCGTAATACCTTCTCTATCCCTAATGTCCTCTCAACTATTGGCCCTGTCTCCCTCTGCCCCTATTGCCGTCTCTACCATTGGCCATGTCCCCCTCTGTTTCTAATGCCTTCTGTATCTCTAATGCCGTCTCTACTATTGGCCCTGACTCCTTCTGCCCCTAATTCCCTCTCTACCATTGGCCATGTCCCCCTCTGCTTCTAATGCCTTCTCTATATCTAATGCCCTCTCTACTATTGGCCCTGGCTCCCTATGTCCCTATGTACTCTCTACCTCTAATGCCGTCTGTACAATTGGCCGTGGCCCCCTCTGCCCCTAATGCCCTCTCTACCATTGGCTATGTCCGCCTCTGCTCCTAATACCTTCTCTATCTCTAATGCCCTCTCTACTATTGGCCCTGGCCCCCTCTGCCCGTAATGCCCTCGCTACCATTGGCTACGTCCGCCTCTGCTCCTAATACCTTCTCTATCTCTAATGCCCTCTCTACTATTGGACCTGACCCCCTCTGCCCGTAATGCCCTCTCTACCATTGGCCATGTCCCCCTCTGCTTGTAATACTTTCTCTATCCCTAATGCCCTCTTCAACTATTGGCCCTGTCTCCCTCTGCCCCTATTGCCCTCTCTACCATTGGCCATGTCCCCCTTTGTTTCTAATGCCTTCTGTATCTCTAATGCCGTCTCTACTATTGGCCCTGACTCCTTCTGCCCCTAATTCCCTCTCTACCATTGGCCATGTCCCCCTCTGCTTCTAATGCCTTCTCTATATCTAATGCCCTCTCTACTATTGGCCCTGGCTCCCTCTGTCCCAATGTACTCTCTACCTCTAATGCCGTCTGTACAATTGGCCCTGGCCCCCTCTGCCCCTAATGCCCTCTCTACCATTGGCTATGTCCGCCTCTGCTCCTAATACCTTCTCTATCTCTAATGCCCTCACTACTATTGGCCCTGGCCCCCTCTGCCCGTAATGCCCTCTCTACCATTGGCCATGTCCCCCTCTGCTTGTAATACCTTCTCTATCCCTAATGCCCTCTCAACTATTGGCCCTGTCTCCCTCTGCCCCTATTGACCTCTCTACCATTGGCCATGTCCCCCTCTGTTTCTAATGCCTTCTGTATCTCTAATGCCGTCTCTACTATTGGCCCTGACTCCTTCTGCCCCTAATTCCCTCTCTACCATTGGCCATGTCCCTCTCTGCTTCTAATGCCTTCTCTATCTCTAATGCCCTGGCTCCCTCTGTCCCAATGTACTCTCTACCTCTAATGCCGTCTGTACAATTGGCCCTGTCTCCCTCTGCCCCTAATGCCCTCTCTACTATTGGCCCTGTCTCCCTCTGCCCCTAATGCCCTCTCTACCATTGGCTATGTCCGCCTCTGCTCCTAATACCTTCTCTATCTCTAATGCCCTCTCTACTATTGGCCCTGGCCCCCTCTGCCCGTAATGCCCTCTCTACCATTGGCCATGTCCCCCTCTGCTTGTAATACTTTCTCTATCCCTAATGCCCTCTTCAACTATTGGCCCTGTCTCCCTCTGCCCCTATTGCCCTCTCTACCATTGGCCATGTCCCCCTCTGTTTCTAATGCCTTCTGTATCTCTAATGCCGTCTCTACTATTGGCCCTGACTCCTTCTGCCCCTAATTCCCTCTCTACCATTGGCCATGTCCCCCTCTGCTTCAAATGCCTTCTCTATCTCTAATGCCCTCTGTACTATTGGCCCTGGCCCCCTGTGCCCGTAATGCCCTCTCTACCATTGGCCATGTCCCCCTCTGCTCGTAATACCTTCTCTATCCCTAATGCCCTCTCAACTATTGGCCCTGTCTCCCTCTGCCCCTATTGCCCTCTCTACTATTGGCCATGTCCCCCTCTGTTTCTAATGCCTTCTGTATCTCTAATGCCGTCTCTACTATTGGCCCTGACTCCTTCTGCCCCTAATTCCCTCTCTACCATTGGCCATGTCCCCCTCTGCTTCTAATGCCTTCTCTATCTCTAATGCCCTCTCTACTATTGGCCCTGGCTCCCTCTGTCCCAATGTACTCTCTACCTCTAATGCCGTCTGTACAATTGGCCCTGGCCCCCTCTGCCCCTAATGCCCTTTCTACCATTGGCCGTGGCCTCCACTGCTCCTAATGCCATCTCTACCATTGGCCATGTCCGCCTCTCCTCCTAATGCCTTCTCTATTTTTAAGGCCCTCTCTACTATTGGCCCTGTCTCCCTCTGTCCCTTATGCCCTCTCTACCATTGGCTATGTCCGCCTGTTCTGCTAATACCTTCTCTATCTCTAATGCCTTCTCTACTATTGGCCCTGGCTCCTTCTGCCCCTAATGCCCTCTCTACCATTGGCAATGTCCCCCTCTGCTTCTAATGCCTTATCTATCTCTAATGCCCTCTCTACTATTGGCCCTGGCTCCCTCTGTCCCAATGTCCTCTCTACCTCTAATGCCGTCTGTGCAATTGGACCTGGCCCTCTCTGCCCCAATGCCCTCTCTACCATTGGCCATGTCCGCCTCTGCTCATAATACCTTCTCTATCTCTAATGGCCTCTCTACTATTGGCCCTGTCTCCCTCTGCCCATAATGCCCTCTCTACCATTGGCTATTTCCCCCTCTGCTCCTAATGCCTTCTCTATTTCTAATGCCCTCTCTACTATTGGCCCTGGCTCCTTCTGCCCCTAATGCCCTCTCTACCATTAGCCATGTCCCCCTCTGCTCCTAATGCCTTCTCTATCTCTAATGCCCTCTCTACTATTGGCCCTGGCTCCCTCTGTCACAATGTCCTCTCTACCTCTAATGCCATCTGTACAATTAGCCCTGGCCCCCTCTGCCCCTAATGCCCTCTCTAGCATTGGCTATGTCCCCCTCTGCTCCTAATGCCTTCTCTATGTCTAATGCCCTCTCTACTATTGGCCCTGGCTCTTTCTCCCCCTAATGCCCTCTCTACCATTGGCCATGTCCCCCTCTGCTCCTAATGCCTTCTGTACCATTGGCTATGTCCCCCTCTGCTCCTAATGCCGTCTCTATGTCTAATGCCCTCTCTACTATTGGCCCTGGCTCATTCTGCCCTTAATGGCCTCTCTACCATTGGCCCTGGCCCCCTCTGCCCCTAATGCCCTTCTACCATTGGCCCTGTCCGCCTCTGCTCGTAATACCTTCTCTATCTCTAATGCCCTCTCTACTATTGGCCCTGTCTCCCTCTTCCCCTAATGCCCTCTCTACCATTGGCTATGTCCCTCTCTGCTCCTAATACCTTCTCTATCTCTAATGCCCTCTCGACTATTGGCCCTGTCTCCCTCTGCCCCTATTGCCCTCTCAACCATTGGCTATATCCCCCTCTGCTCCTAATACCTTCTCTATCTCTAATGCCCTCTCTACCATTGGCTATGTCCGCCTCTGCTCCTAATACCTTCTCTATCTCCAATGCCCTCTCTACTATTGGCCCTGTCTCCCTCTGCCCCTAATGCCCTCTCTACCATTGGCCATGTCCCTCTCTGCTCCTAATACCTTCTCTATCTCTAATGCCCTCTCTACTATTGGCCCTGTCTCCCTCTGCCCCTATTGCCCTCTATACCATTGGTCATGTCCCCCTCTGCTCCTAATACCTTCGGTATCTCTAATGCCCTCTCTACCATTGGCTATGTCCCCCTCTGCTCCTAATGCCTTCTCTATCTCTAATGCCCTCTCTACTATTGTCCCTGGCTCCTTCAGCCCCGAATGCCCTCTCTACCACTGGCCATGTCCCCCTCTGCTGCTAATGCCTTCGCTATCTCTAATGCCCTCTCTAATATTGGCCCTGGCTCCCTCTGCCCCTAATGCCCTCTCAACCTCTAATGCCGTCTGTACAATTGGCCCTGGCCCCCTCTGCCCCTAATGCCCGCTCTACCATTGGCCCTGGTCCGCTCTGCCCCTAATTCCCTCTCTACCATTGGCTATGTCCGCCTCTGCTCCTAATACCTTCTCTATTTCTAATGCCCTCTCTACTATTGGCCCTGGCGCCCTCTGCCCGTAATGCCCTCTCTACCATTGGCCATGTCCCCCTCTGCTCGTAATACCTTCTCTATCCCTAATGCCCTCTCAACTATTGGCCTTGTCTCCCTCTTCCCCTATTGCCCTCTCTACCATTGGCCATGTCCCCCTCTGCTTCTAATGCCTCCACTATCTCTAATGCCCTCTCTAGTATTGGCCCTGGCTCCCTCGGTCCCAATGTACTCTCTACCTCTAATGCCGTCTGTACAATTGGCCCTGGCCCCCTCTGCCCCTAATGCCCTTTCTACCATTGGCCGTGGCCTCCACTGCTCCTAATGCCATCTCTACCATTGGCTATGTCCGTCTCTTCTCCTAATGCCTTCTCTATCTCTAATGCCTTCTCTACTATTGGCCCTGGCTCCTTCTGCCCCTAATGCCCTCTCTACCATTGGCAATGTCCCCCTCTGCTTCTAATGCCTTCTCTATCTCTAATGCCCTCTCTACCATTGGCCCTGGCCCACTCTGCCCCTAATGCCCTCTCTACCATTGGCCATGTCCGCCTCTGCTCATAATACCTTCTCTATCTCTAATGTCCTCTCAACTATTGGCCCTGTCTCCCTCTGCCCCTATTGCCGTCTCTACCATTGGCCATGTCCCCCTCTGTTTCTAATGCCTTCTGTATCTCTAATGCCGTCTCTACTATTGGCCCTGACTCCTTCTGCCCCTAATTCCCTCTCTACCATTGGCCATGTCCCCCTCTGCTTCTAATGCCTTCTCTATATCTAATGCCCTCTCTACTATTGGCCCTGGCTCCCTATGTCCCTATGTACTCTCTACCTCTAATGCCGTCTGTACAATTGGCCGTGGCCCCCTCTGCCCCTAATGCCCTCTCTACCATTGGCTATGTCCGCCTCTGCTCCTAATACCTTCTCTATCTCTAATGCCCTCTCTACTATTGGCCCTGGCCCCCTCTGCCCGTAATGCCCTCGCTACCATTGGCTACGTCCGCCTCTGCTCCTAATACCTTCTCTATCTCTAATGCCCTCTCTACTATTGGACCTGACCCCCTCTGCCCGTAATGCCCTCTCTACCATTGGCCATGTCCCCCTCTGCTTGTAATACTTTCTCTATCCCTAATGCCCTCTTCAACTATTGGCCCTGTCTCCCTCTGCCCCTATTGCCCTCTCTACCATTGGCCATGTCCCCCTCTGTTTCTAATGCCTTCTGTATCTCTAATGCCGTCTCTACCATTGGCCCTGGTCCGCTCTGCCCCTAATTCCCTCTCTACCATTGGCTATGTCCGCCTCTGCTCCTAATACCTTCTCTATTTCTAATGCCCTCTCTACTATTGGCCCTGGCGCCCTCTGCCCGTAATGCCCTCTCTACCATTGGCCATGTCCCCCTCTGCTCGTAATACCTTCTCTATCCCTAATGCCCTCTCAACTATTGGCCTTGTCTCCCTCTTCCCCTATTGCCCTCTCTACCATTGGCCATGTCCCCCTCTGCTTCTAATGCCTCCACTATCTCTAATGCCCTCTCTAGTATTGGCCCTGGCTCCCTCGGTCCCAATGTACTCTCTACCTCTAATGCCGTCTGTACAATTGGCCCTGGCCCCCTCTGCCCCTAATGCCCTTTCTACCATTGGCCGTGGCCTCCACTGCTCCTAATGCCATCTCTACCATTGGCTATGTCCGTCTCTTCTCCTAATGCCTTCTCTATCTCTAATGCCTTCTCTACTATTGGCCCTGGCTCCTTCTGCCCCTAATGCCCTCTCTACCATTGGCAATGTCCCCCTCTGCTTCTAATGCCTTCTCTATCTCTAATGCCCTCTCTACCATTGGCCCTGGCCCACTCTGCCCCTAATGCCCTCTCTACCATTGGCCATGTCCGCCTCTGCTCATAATACCTTCTCTATCTCTAATGTCCTCTCAACTATTGGCCCTGTCTCCCTCTGCCCCTATTGCCGTCTCTACCATTGGCCATGTCCCCCTCTGTTTCTAATGCCTTCTGTATCTCTAATGCCGTCTCTACTATTGGCCCTGACTCCTTCTGCCCCTAATTCCCTCTCTACCATTGGCCATGTCCCCCTCTGCTTCTAATGCCTTCTCTATATCTAATGCCCTCTCTACTATTGGCCCTGGCTCCCTCTGTCCCAATGTACTCTCTACCTCTAATGCCGTCTGTACAATTGGCCCTGGCCCCCTCTGCCCCTAATGCCCTCTCTACCATTGGCTATGTCCGCCTCTGCTCCTAATACCTTCTCTATCTCTAATGCCCTCACTACTATTGGCCCTGGCCCCCTCTGCCCGTAATGCCCTCTCTACCATTGGCCATGTCCCCCTCTGCTTGTAATACCTTCTCTATCCCTAATGCCCTCTCAACTATTGGCCCTGTCTCCCTCTGCCCCTATTGACCTCTCTACCATTGGCCATGTCCCCCTCTGTTTCTAATGCCTTCTGTATCTCTAATGCCGTCTCTACTATTGGCCCTGACTCCTTCTGCCCCTAATTCCCTCTCTACCATTGGCCATGTCCCCCTCTGCTTCTAATGCCTTCTCTATCTCTAATGCCCTGGCTCCCTCTGTCCCAATGTACTCTCTACCTCTAATGCCGTCTGTACAATTGGCCCTGTCTCCCTCTGCCCCTAATGCCCTCTCTACTATTGGCCCTGTCTCCCTCTGCCCCTAATGCCCTCTCTACCATTGGCTATGTCCGCCTCTGCTCCTAATACCTTCTCTATCTCTAATGCCCTCTCTACTATTGGCCCTGGCCCCCTCTGCCCGTAATGCCCTCTCTACCATTGGCCATGTCCCCCTCTGCTTGTAATACTTTCTCTATCCCTAATGCCCTCTTCAACTATTGGCCCTGTCTCCCTCTGCCCCTATTGCCCTCTCTACCATTGGCCATGTCCCCCTCTGTTTCTAATGCCTTCTGTATCTCTAATGCCGTCTCTACTATTGGCCCTGACTCCTTCTGCCCCTAATTCCCTCTCTACCATTGGCCATGTCCCCCTCTGCTTCAAATGCCTTCTCTATCTCTAATGCCCTCTGTACTATTGGCCCTGGCCCCCTGTGCCCGTAATGCCCTCTCTACCATTGGCCATGTCCCCCTCTGCTCGTAATACCTTCTCTATCCCTAATGCCCTCTCAACTATTGGCCCTGTCTCCCTCTGCCCCTATTGCCCTCTCTACTATTGGCCATGTCCCCCTCTGTTTCTAATGCCTTCTGTATCTCTAATGCCGTCTCTACTATTGGCCCTGACTCCTTCTGCCCCTAATTCCCTCTCTACCATTGGCCATGTCCCCCTCTGCTTCTAATGCCTTCTCTATCTCTAATGCCCTCTCTACTATTGGCCCTGGCTCCCTCTGTCCCAATGTACTCTCTACCTCTAATGCCGTCTGTACAATTGGCCCTGGCCCCCTCTGCCCCTAATGCCCTTTCTACCATTGGCCGTGGCCTCCACTGCTCCTAATGCCATCTCTACCATTGGCCATGTCCGCCTCTCCTCCTAATGCCTTCTCTATTTTTAAGGCCCTCTCTACTATTGGCCCTGTCTCCCTCTGTCCCTTATGCCCTCTCTACCATTGGCTATGTCCGCCTGTTCTGCTAATACCTTCTCTATCTCTAATGCCTTCTCTACTATTGGCCCTGGCTCCTTCTGCCCCTAATGCCCTCTCTACCATTGGCAATGTCCCCCTCTGCTTCTAATGCCTTATCTATCTCTAATGCCCTCTCTACTATTGGCCCTGGCTCCCTCTGTCCCAATGTCCTCTCTACCTCTAATGCCGTCTGTGCAATTGGACCTGGCCCTCTCTGCCCCAATGCCCTCTCTACCATTGGCCATGTCCGCCTCTGCTCATAATACCTTCTCTATCTCTAATGGCCTCTCTACTATTGGCCCTGTCTCCCTCTGCCCATAATGCCCTCTCTACCATTGGCTATTTCCCCCTCTGCTCCTAATGCCTTCTCTATTTCTAATGCCCTCTCTACTATTGGCCCTGGCTCCTTCTGCCCCTAATGCCCTCTCTACCATTAGCCATGTCCCCCTCTGCTCCTAATGCCTTCTCTATCTCTAATGCCCTCTCTACTATTGGCCCTGGCTCCCTCTGTCACAATGTCCTCTCTACCTCTAATGCCATCTGTACAATTAGCCCTGGCCCCCTCTGCCCCTAATGCCCTCTCTAGCATTGGCTATGTCCCCCTCTGCTCCTAATGCCTTCTCTATGTCTAATGCCCTCTCTACTATTGGCCCTGGCTCTTTCTCCCCCTAATGCCCTCTCTACCATTGGCCATGTCCCCCTCTGCTCCTAATGCCTTCTGTACCATTGGCTATGTCCCCCTCTGCTCCTAATGCCGTCTCTATGTCTAATGCCCTCTCTACTATTGGCCCTGGCTCATTCTGCCCTTAATGGCCTCTCTACCATTGGCCCTGGCCCCCTCTGCCCCTAATGCCCTTCTACCATTGGCCCTGTCCGCCTCTGCTCGTAATACCTTCTCTATCTCTAATGCCCTCTCTACTATTGGCCCTGTCTCCCTCTTCCCCTAATGCCCTCTCTACCATTGGCTATGTCCCTCTCTGCTCCTAATACCTTCTCTATCTCTAATGCCTTCTCGACTATTGGCCCTGTCTCCCTCTGCCCCTATTGCCCTCTCAACCATTGGCTATATCCCCCTCTGCTCCTAATATCTTCTCTATCTCTAATGCCCTCTCTACCATTGGCTATGTCCGCCTCTGCTCCTAATACCTTCTCTATCTCTAATGCCCTCTCTACTATTGGCCCTGTCTCCCTCTGCCCCTAATGCCCTCTCTACCATTGGCCATGTCCCTCTCTGCTCCTAATACCTTCTCTATCTCTAATGCCCTCTCTACTATTGGCCCTGTCTCCCTCTGCCCCTATTGCCCTCTATACCATTGGTCATGTCCCCCTCTGCTCCTAATACCTTCGGTATCTCTAATGCCCTCTCTACCATTGGCTATGTCCCCCTCTGCTCCTAATGCCTTCTCTATCTCTAATGCCCTCTCTACTATTGTCCCTGGCTCCTTCAGCCCCGAATGCCCTCTCTACCACTGGCCATGTCCCCCTCTGCTGCTAATGCCTTCGCTATCTCTAATGCCCTCTCTAATATTGGCCCTGGCTCCCTCTGCCCCTAATGCCCTCTCAACCTCTAATGCCGTCTGTACAATTGGCCCTGGCCCCCTCTGCCCCTAATGCCCGCTCTACCATTGGCCCTGGTCCGCTCTGCCCCTAATTCCCTCTCTACCATTGGCTATGTCCGCCTCTGCTCCTAATACCTTCTCTATTTCTAATGCCCTCACTACTATTGGCCCTGGCGCCCTCTGCCCGTAATGCCCTCTCTACCATTGGCCATGTCCCCCTCTGCTCGTAATACCTTCTCTATCCCTAATGCCCTCTCAACTATTGGCCTTGTCTCCCTCTTCCCCTATTGCCCTCTCTACCATTGGCCATGTCCCCCTCTGCTTCTAATGCCTCCACTATCTCTAATGCCCTCTCTAGTATTGGCCCTGGCTCCCTCGGTCCCAATGTACTCTCTACCTCTAATGCCGTCTGTACAATTGGCCCTGGCCCCCTCTGCCCCTAATGCCCTTTCTACCATTGGCCGTGGCCTCCACTGCTCCTAATGCCATCTCTACCATTGGCTATGTCCGTCTCTTCTCCTAATGCCTTCTCTATCTCTAATGCCTTCTCTACTATTGGCCCTGGCTCCTTCTGCCCCTAATGCCCTCTCTACCATTGGCAATGTCCCCCTCTGCTTCTAATGCCTTCTCTATCTCTAATGCCCTCTCTACCATTGGCCCTGGCCCACTCTGCCCCTAATGCCCTCTCTACCATTGGCCATGTCCGCCTCTGCTCATAATACCTTCTCTATCTCTAATGCCCTCTCTACTATTGGCTATGTCCGCCTCTGCTCCTAATACCATCTCTATCTCTAATGCCCTCTCTACTATTGGCCCTGTCTCCCTCTGCCCATAATGCCCTCTCTACCATTGGCTATGTCCCCCTCTGCTCCTAATGCCTTCTCTATCTCTAATGCCCTCTCTACTATTGGCCCTGGCCCCCTCTGCCCGTGATGCCCTCTCTACCATTGGCCATGTCCCCCTCTGCTCGTAATACCTTCTCTATCCCTAATGCCCTCTCAACTATTGGCCTTGTCTCCCTCTGCCCCTATTGCCCTCTCTACCATTGGCCATGTCCCCCTCTGCTTCTAATGCCTCCTCTATCTCTAATGCCCTCTCTAGTATTGGCCCTGGCTCCCTCGGTCCCAATGTACTCTCTACCTCTAATGCCGTCTGTACAATTGGCCCTGGCCCCCTCTGCCCCTAATGCCCTTTCTACCATTGGCCGTGGCCTCCACTGCTCCTACTGCCATCTCTACCATTGGCTATGTCCGTCTCTTCTCCTAATGCCTTCTCTATCTCTAATGCCTTCTCTACTATTGGCCCTGGCTCCTTCTGCCCCTAATGCCCTCTCTACCATTGGCAATGTCCCCCTCTGCTTCTAATGCCTTCTCTATCTCTAATGCCCTCTCTACCATTGGCCCTGGCCCACTCTGCCCCTAATGCCCTCTCTACCATTGGCCATGTCCGCCTCTGCTCATAATACCTTCTCTATCTCTAATGCCCTCTTTACTATTGTCCCTGGCTCCTTCAGCCCCGAATGCCCTCTCTACCACTGGCCATGTCCCTCTCTGCTGCTAATGCCTTCGCTATCTCTAATGCCCTCTCTAATATTGGCCCTGGCTCCCTCTGCCCCTAATGCCCTCTCAACCTCTAATGCCGTCTGTACAATTGGCCCTGGCCCCCTCTGCCCCTAATGCCCGCTCTACCATTGGCCCTGGCCCGCTCTGCCCCTAATTCCCTCTCTACCATTGGCTATGTCCGCCTCTGCTCCTAATACCTTCTCTATTTCTAATGCCCTCTCTACTATTGGCCCTGGCGCCCTCTGCCCGTAATGCCCTCTCTACCATTGGCCATGTCCCCCTCTGCTCGTAATACCTTCTCTATCCCTAATGCCCTCTCAACTATTGGCCTTGTCTCCCTCTGCCCCTATTGCCCTCTCTACCATTGGCCATGTCCCCCTCTGCTTCTAATGCCTCCTCTATCTCTAATGCCCTCTCTAGTATTGGCCCTGGCTCCCTTGGTCCCAATGTACTCTCTACCTCTAATGCCGTCTGTACAATTGGCCCTGGCCCCCTCTGCCCCTAATGCCCTTTCTACCATTGGCCGTGGCCTCCACTGCTCCTAATGCCATCTCTACCATTGGCTATGTCCGTCTCTTCTCCTAATGCCTTCTCTATCTCTAATGCCTTCTATACTATTGGCCCTGGCTCCTTCTGCCCCTAATGCCCTCTCTACCATTGGCAATGTCCCCCTCTGCTTCTAATGCCTTCTCTATCTCTAATGCCCTCTCTACCATTGGCCCTGGCCCACTCTGCCCCTAATGCCCTCTCTACCATTGGCCATGTCCGCCTCTGCTCATAATACCTTCTCTATCTCTAATGCCCTCTCTACTATTGGCTATGTCCGCCTCTGCTCCTAATACCATCTCTATCTCTAATACCCTCTCTACTATTGGCCCTGTCTCCCTCTGCCCATAATGCCCTCTCTACCATTGGCTATGTCCCCCTCTGCTCCTAATGCCTTCTCTATCTCTAATGCCCTCTCTACTATTGGCCCTGGCCCCCTCTGCCCGTGATGCCCTCTCTACCATTGGCCATGTCCCCCTCTGCTCGTAATACCTTCTCTATCCCTAATGCCCTCTCAACTATTGGCCCTGTCTCCCTCTGCCCCAATTGCCATCTCTACCATTGGCCATGTCCCCCTCTGTTTCTAATGCCTTCTGTATCTCTAATGCCGTCTCTACTATTGGCCCTGACTCCTTCTGCCCCTAATTCCCTCTCTACCATTGGCCATGTCCCCCTCTGCTTCTAATGCCTTCTCTATATCTAATGCCCTCTCTACTATTGGCCCTGGCTCCCTCTGTCCCTATGTACTCTCTACCTCTAATGCCGTCTGTACAATTGGCCGTGGCCCCCTCTGCCCCTAATGCCCTCTCTACCATTGGCTATGTCCGCCTCTGCTCCTAATACCTTCTCTATCTCTAATGCCCTCTATACTATTGGCCCTGGCCCCCTCTGTCCGTAATGCCCTCGCTACCATTGGCTACGTCCGCCTCTGCTCCTAATACCTTCTCTATCTCTAATGCCCTCTCTACTATTGGACCTGGCCCCCTGTGCCCGTAATGCCCTCTCTACAATTGGCCATGTCCCCCTCTGCTTGTAATACTTTCTCTATCCCTAATGCCCTCTTCAACTATTGGCCCTGTCTCCCTCTGCCCCTATTGCCCTCTCTACCATTGGCCATGTCCCCCTTTGTTTCTAATGCCTTCTGTATCTCTAATGCCGTCTCTACTATTGGCCCTGACTCCTTCTGCCCCTAATTCCCTCTCTACCATTGGCCATGTCCCCCTCTGCTTCTAATGCCTTCTCTATATCTAATGCCCTCTCTACTATTGGCCCTGGCTCCCTCTGTCCCAATGTACTCTCTACCTCTAATGCCGTCTGTACAATTGGCCCTGGCCCCCTCTGCCCCTAATGCCCTCTCTACCATTGGCTATGTCCGCCTCTGCTCCTATTACCTTCTCTATCTCTAATGCCCTCACTACTATTGGCCCTGGCCCCCTCTGCCCGTAATGCCCTCTCTACCATTGGTCATGTCCCCCTCTGCTTGTAATACCTTCTCTATCCCTAATGCCCTCTCAACTATTGGCCCTGTCTCCCTCTGCCCCTATTGACCTCTCTACCATTGGCCATGTCCGCCTCTGTTTCTAATGCCTTCTGTATCTCTAATGCCGTCTCTACTATTGGCCCTGACTCCTTCTGCCCCTAATTCCCTCTCTACCATTGGCCATGTCCCCCTCTGCTTCTAATGCCTTCTCTATCTCTAATGCCCTCTCTACTATTGGCCCTGTCTCCCTCTGCCCCTATTGCCCTCTATACCATTGGTCATGTCCCCCTCTGCTCCTAATACCTTCGGTATCTCTAATGCCCTCTCTACCATTGGCTATGTCCCCCTCTGCTCCTAATGCCTTCTCTATCTCTAATGCCCTCTCTACTATTGTCCCTGGCTCCTTCAGCCCCGAATGCCCTCTCTACCACTGGCCATGTCCCCCTCTGCTGCTAATGCCTTCGCTATCTCTAATGCCCTCTCTAATATTGGCCCTGGCTCCCTCTGCCCCTAATGCCCTCTCAACCTCTAATGCCGTCTGTACAATTGGCCCTGGCCCCCTCTGCCCCTAATGCCCGCTCTACCATTGGCCCTGGCCCGCTCTGCCCCTAATTCCCTCTCTACCATTGGCTATGTCCGCCTCTGCTCCTAATACCTTCTCTATTTCTAAATTTCTAATGCCCTCTCTTCTATTGGCCCTGTCTCCCTCTGCCCCTAATGCCCTCTCTACTATTGGCTATGTCCGCCTCTGCTCCTAATACCTTCACTATCTCTAATGCCCTCTCTACTATTGGCCCTGGCGCCCTCTGCCGGTAATGCCCTCTCTACCATTGGCCATGTCCCCCTCTGCTCGTAATACCTTCTCTATCCCTAATGCCCTCTCAACTATTGGCCTTGTCTCCCTCTGCCCCTATTGCCCTCTCTACCATTGGCCATGTCCCCCTCTGCTTCTAATGCCTCCTCTATCTCTAATGCCCTCTCTAGTATTGGCCCTGGCTCCCTCGGTCCCAATGTACTCTCTACCTCTAATGCCGTCTGTACAATTGGCCCTGGCCCCCTCTGCCCCTAATGCCCTTTCTACCATTAGCCGTGGCCTCCACTGCTCCTAATGCCATCTCTACCATTGGCTATGTCCGTCTCTTCTCCTAATGCCTTCTCTATCTCTAATGCCTTCTCTACTATTGGCCCTGGCTCCTTCTGCCCCTAATGCCCTCTCTACCATTGGCAATGTCCCCCTCTGCTTCTAATGCCTTCTCTATCTCTAATGCCCTCTCTACCATTGGCCCTGGCGCACTCTGCCCCTAATGCCCTCTCTACCATTGGCCATGTCCGCCTCTGCTCATAATACCTTCTCTATCTCTAATGCCCTCTCTACTATTGGCTATGTCCGCCTCTGCTCCTAATACCATCTCTATCTCTAATGCCCTCTCTACTATTGGCCCTGTCTCCCTCTGCCCATAATGCCCTCTCTACCATTGGCTATGTCCCCCTCTGCTCCTAATGCGTTCTCTATCTCTAATGCCCTCTCTACTATTGACCCTGTCTCCCTCTGCCCCGAATGCCCTCTCTACCATTGGCCATGTCCCCCTCTGCTCCTAATGCCTTCTCTATCTCTAATGCCCTCTCTACTATTGGCCCTGTCTCCCTCTGCCCCTAATGCCCTCTCTACCATTGGCTATGTCCGCCTCTGCTCCTAATACCTTCTCTATCTCTAATGCCCTCTCTACTATTGGCCCTGGCCCCCTCTGCCCGTGATGCCCTCTCTACCATTGGCCATGTCCCCCTCTGCTCGTAATACCTTCTCTATCCCTAATGCCCTCTCAACTATTGGCCCTGTCTCCCTCTGCCCCTATTGCCGTCTCTACCATTGGCCATGTCCCCCTCTGTTTCTAATGCCTTCTGTATCTCTAATGCCGTCTCTACTATTGGCCCTGACTCCTTCTGCCCCTAATTCCCTCTCTACCATTGGCCATGTCCCCCTCTGCTTCTAATGCCTTCTCTATCTCTAATGCCCTCTGTACTATTGGCCCTGGCCCCCTGTGCCCGTAATGCCCTCTCTACCATTGGCCATGTCCCCCTCTGCTCGTAATACCTTCTCTATCCCTAATGCCCTCTCAACTATTGGCCCTGTCTCCCTCTGCCCCTATTGCCCTCTCTACTATTGGCCATGTCCCCCTCTGTTTCTAATGCCTTCTGTATCTCTAATGCCGTCTCTACTATTGGCCCTGACTCCTTCTGCCCCTAATTCCCTCTCTACCATTGGCCATGTCCCCCTCTGCTTCTAATGCCTTCTCTATCTCTAATGCCCTCTCTACTATTGGCCCTGGCTCCCTCTGTCCCAATGTACTCTCTACCTCTAATGCCGTCTGTACAATTGGCCCTGGCCCCCTCTGCCCCTAATGCCCTTTCTACCATTGGCCGTGGCCTCCACTGCTCCTAATGCCATCTCTACCATTGGCCATGTCCGCCTCTCCTCCTAATGCCTTCTCTATTTTTAAGGCCCTCTCTACTATTGGCCCTGTCTCCCTCTGTCCCTTATGCCCTCTTTACCATTGGCTATGTCCGCCTGTTCTGCTAATACCTTCTCTATCTCTAATGCCTTCTCTACTATTGACCCTGGCTCCTTCTGCCCCTAATGCCCTCTCTACCATTGGCAATGTCCCCCTCTGCTTCTAATGCCTTCTCTATCTCTAATGCCCTCTCTACTATTGGCCCTGGCTCCCTCTGTCCCAATGTCCTCTCTACCTCTAATGCCGTCTGTGCAATTGGACCTGGCCCTCTCTGCCCCAATGCCCTCTCTACCATTGGCCATGTCCGCCTCTGCTCATAATACCTTCTCTATCTCTAATGGCCTCTCTACTATTGGACCTGTCTCCCTCTGCCCATAATGCCCTCTCTACCATTGGCTATTTCCCCCTCTGCTCCTAATGCCTTCTCTATGTCTAATGCCCTCTCTACTATTGGCCCTGGCTCCTTCTGCCCCTAATGCCCTCTCTACCATTAGCCATGTCCCCCTCTGCTCCTAATGCCTTCTCTATCTCTAATGCCCTCTCTACTATTGGCCCTGGCTCCCTCTGTCACAATGTCCTCTCTACCTCTAATGCCATCTGTACAATTAGCCCTGGCCCCCTCTGCCCCTAATGCCCTCTCTAGCATTGCCTATGTCCCCCTCTGCTCCTAATGCCTTCTCTATGTCTAATGCCCTCTCTACTATTGGCCCTGGCTCTTTCTCCCCCTAATGCCCTCTCTACCATTGGCCATGTCCCCCTCTCCTCCTAATGCCTTCTGTACCATTGGCTATGTCCCCCTCTGCTCCTAATGCCGTCTCTATGTCTAATGCCCTCTCTACTATTGGCCCTGGCTCCTTCTGCCCTTAATGGCCTCTCTACCATTGGCCCTGGCCCCCTCTGCCCCTAATGCCCTTCTACCATTGGCCATGTCCGCCTCTGCTCGTAATACCTTCTCTATCTCTAATGCCCTCTCTACTATTGGCCCTGTCTCCCTCTGCCCCTAATGCCCTCTCAACCATTGGCTCTATCCCCCTCTGCTCCTAATACCTTCTCTATCTCTAATGCCCTCTCTACCATTGGCTATGTCCCCCTCTCCTCCTAATGTCTTCTCTATCTCTAATGTCCGCTCTACCATTGGCCCTGGCCCGCTCTGCCCCTAATTCCCTCTCTACCATTGGCCATGTCCGCCTCTGCTCCTAATACCTTCTCTATCTCTAATGCTCTCTCTACTATTGGCCATGGCTCCCTCTGCCCCTAATGCCCTCTCAACTTCTAATGCCATCTGTACAATTGGCCCAGGCGCCCTCTGCCCCTAATGCCCTGTCTACCATTGGCCATGTCCGCCTCTGCTCCTAATACCTTCTCTATCTCTAATGCCCTCTCTACTATTGGCTATGTCCGCCTCTGCTCCTAATACCATCTCTATCTCTAATGTCCTCTCTACTATTGGCCCTGTCTCCCTCTGCCCATAATGCCCTCTCTACCATTAGCTATGTCCCCCTCTGCTCCTAATGCCTTCTCTATCTCTAATGCCCTCTCTACTATTGACCCTGTCTCCCTCTGCCCAGAATGCCCTCTCTACCATTGGCCATGTCCCCCTCTGCTCCTAATGCCTTCTCTATCTCTAATGTCCTCTCTACTATTGGCCCTGTCTCCCTCTGCCCCTAATGCCCTCTCTACCATTGGCTATGTCCGCCTCTGCTCCTAATACCTTCACTATCTCTAATGCCCTCTCTACTATTGGCCCTGGCCCCCTCTGCCCGTAATGCCCTCTCTACCATTGGCCATGTCCCCCTCTGCTCGTAATATCTTCTCTATCCCTAATGCCCTCTCAACTATTGGCCCTGTCTCCCTCTGCCCCTATTGCCCTCTCTACCATTGGCCATGTCCCCCTCTGTTTCTAATGCCTTCTGTATCTCTAATGCCCTCTCTACTATTGACCGTGTCTCCCTCTGTCCCTAATGCCCTCTCTACCATTGGCTATGTCCGCCTCTTCTCCTAATACCTTCTCTATCTCTAATGCCTTCTCTACTATTGGCCCTGGCTCCTTCTGCCCCTAATGCCCTCTCTACCATTGGCAATGTCCCCCTCTGCTTCTAATGCCTTCTCTATCTCTAATGCCCTCTCTACCATTGGCCCTGGCCCACTCTGCCCCTAATGCCCTCTCTACCATTGGCCATGTCCGCCTCTGCTCCTAATACCTTCTCTATCTCTAATGCTCTCTCTACTATTGGCCATGGCTCCCTCTGCCCCTAATGCCCTCTCAACTTCTAATGCCATCTGTACAATTGGCCCAGGCGCCCTCTGCCCCTAATGCCCTCTCTACCATTGGCCATGTCCGCCTCTGCTCCTAATACCTTCTCTATCTCTAATGCCCTCTCTACTATTGGCCCTGTCTCCCTCTGCCCCTAATGCCCTCTCTACCATTGGCCATGTCCCTCTCTGCTCCTAATACCTTCTCTATCTCTAATGCCCTCTCTACTATTGGCCCTGTCTCCCTCTGCCCCTATTGCCCTCTATACCATTGGTCATGTCCCCCTCTGCTCCTAATACCTTCGGTATCTCTAATGCCCTCTCTACCACTGGCTATGTCCCCCTCTGCTCCTAATGCCTTCTCTATCTCTAATGCCCTCTCTACTATTGTCCCTGGCTCCTTCAGCCCCGAATGCCCTCTCTACCACTGGCCATGTCCCCCTCTGCTGCTAATGCCTTCGCTATCTCTAATGCCCTCTCTAATATTGGCCCTGGCTCCCTCTGCCCCTAATGCCCTCTCAACCTCTAATGCCGTCTTTACAATTGGCCCTGGCCCCCTCTGCCCCTAATGCCCTCTCTACCATTGGCTATGTCCGCCTCTGCTCCTAATACCTTCACTATCTCTAATGCCCTCTCTACTATTGGCCCTGGCCCCCTCTGCCCGTAATGCCCTCTCTACCATTGGCCATGTCCCCCTCTGCTCGTAATATCTTCTCTATCCCTAATGCCCTCTCAACTATTGGCCCTGTCTCCCTCTGCCCCTATTGCCCTCTCTACCATTGGCCATGTCCCCCTCTGTTTCTAATGCCTTCTGTATTTCTAATGCCCTCTCTACTATTGACCGTGTCTCCCTCTGTCCCTAATGCCCTCTCTACCATTGGCTATGTCCGCCTCTTCTCCTAATACCTTCTCTATCTCTAATGCCTTCTCTACTATTGGCCCTGGCTCCTTCTGCCCCTAATGCCCTCTCTACCATTGGCAATGTCCCCCTCTGCTTCTAATGCCTTCTCTATCTCTAATGCCCTCTCTACCATTGGCCCTGGCCCACACTGCCCCTAATGCCCTCTCTACCATTGGCCATGTCCACCTCTGCTCCTAATATCTTCTCTATCTCTAATGCTCTCTCTACTATTGGCCATGGCTCCCTCTGCCCCTAATGCCCTCTCAACTTCTAATGCCATCTGTACAATTGGCCCAGGCGCCCTCTGCCCCTAATGCCCTCTCTACCATTGGCCATGTCCGCCTCTGCTCCTAATACCTTCTCTATCTCTAATGCCCTCTCTACTATTGGCCCTGTCTCCCTCTGCCCCTAATGCCCTCTGTACCATTGGCCATGTCCCTCTCTGCTCCTAATACCTTCTCTATCTCTAATGCCCTCTCTACTATTGGCCCTGTCTCCCTCTGCCCCTATTGCCCTCTATACCATTGGTCATGTCCCCCTCTGCTCCTAATACCTTCGGTATCTCTAATGCCCTCTCTACCATTGGCTATGTCCCCCTCTGCTCCTAATGCCTTCTCTATCTCTAATGCCCTCTCTACTATTGTCCCTGGCTCCTTCAGCCCCGAATGCCCTCTCTACCACTGGCCATGTCCCCCTCTGCTGCTAATGCCTTCGCCATCTCTAATGCCCTCTCTAATATTGGCCCTGGCTCCCTCTGCCCCTAATGCCCTCTCAACCTCTAATGCCGTCTGTACAATTGGCCCTGGCCCCCTCTGCCCCTAATGCCCGCTCTACCATTGGCCCTGGCCCGCTCTGCCCCTAATTCCCTCTCTACCATTGGCTATGTCCGCCTCTGCTCCTAATACCTTCTCTATTTCTAATGCCCTCTCTTCTATTGGCCCTGTCTCCCTCTGCCCCTAATGCCCTCTCTACTATTGGCTATGTCCGCCTCTGCTCCTAATACCTTCAATCAATCAATCAATCAATATTTATTTATATAGCGCATTTCACAACAAGTTGTCACAATGCACTTCACAGCAAAACAGCAAAACCCAGCCTAAACTCCCCACAAGAGCAAGCCAAAGGCAACAGTGGCAAGGAAAAACTCCCTGGTTTAACTAGGAAGAAACCTTGGAAGGAACCAGACTCAATGGGGGAACCCATCCTCCTCTGGTCGGCTCAGGGTCTAGGGCTTAAGGACCAACATGGTCAAAACAGCCAATGTCCATGATAATACAATTTGCAGAAGCTAGATGACAGTCCAGATGTGGCGGCAGTGATGGTGGGGAACCGGGCGCCGATGGCGGCGGGAGCAGCTGGCAGCGGTGGTAAGGAGGGAGGGGCAAGCGGCAACGGACAGGAAGCCAGACAGCAACTCTCGAGATGCGGGGCATATCTCTAATGCCCTCTCTACTATTGGCCCTGGCGCCCTCTGCCCGTAATGCCCTCTCTACCATTGGCCATGTCCCCCTCTGCTCGTAATACCTTCTCTATCCCTAATGCCCTCTCAACTATTGGCCTTGTCTCCCTCTGCCCCTATTGCCCTCTCTACCATTGGCTATGTCCCCCTCTGCTTCTAATGCCTCCTCTACCTCTAATGCCCTCTCTAGTATTGGCCCTGGCTCCCTCGGTCCCAATGTACTCTCTACCTCTAATGCCGTCTGTACAATTGGCCCTGGCCCCCTCTGCCCCTAATGCCCTTTCTACCATTGGCCGTGGCCTCCACTGCTCCTAATGCCATCTCTACCATTGGCTATGTCCGTCTCTTCTCCTAATGCCTTCTCTATCTCTAATGCCTTCTCTACTATTGGCCCTGGCTCCTTCTGCCCCTAATGCCCTCTCTACCATTGGCAATGTCCCCCTCTGCTCATAATACCTTCTCTATCTCTAATGCCCTCTCTATTATTGGCTATGTCCGCCTCTGCTCCTAATACCATCTCTATCTCTAATGCCCTCTCTACTATTGGCCCTGTCTCCCTCTGCCCATAA
Organism: Synaphobranchus kaupii; assembly: GCA_029718625.1. NCBI lineage: Eukaryota > Metazoa > Chordata > Actinopteri > Anguilliformes > Synaphobranchidae > Synaphobranchus > Synaphobranchus kaupii. Next base: position 5,438,406 of record CM056398.1, on the reverse strand, counting down.
TGCCCTCTCTACCATTGGCTATGTCCCCCTCTGCTCCTAATGCCTTCTCTATCTCTAATGCCCTCTCTACTATTGACCCTGTCTCCCTCTGCCCCGAATGCCCTCTCTACCATTGGCCATGTCCCCCTTTGCTCCTAATGCCTTCTATATCTCTAATGCCCTCTCTACTATTGGCCCTGTCTCCCTCTGCCCCTAATGCCCTCTCTACCATTGGCTATGTCCGCCTCTGCTCCTAATACCTTCTCTATCTCTAATGCCCTCTCTACTATTGGCCCTGGCCCCTTCTGCCCGTGATGCCCTCTCTACCATTGGCCATTTCCTCTCTGCTTGTAATACCTTCTCTATCCCTAATGCCCTCTCAACTATTGGCCCGGTCTCCCTCTGCCCCTATTGCCGTCTCTACCATTGGCCATGTCCCCCTCTGTTTCTAATGCCTTCTGTATCTCTAATGCCGTCTCTACTATTGGCCCTGACTCCTTCTGCCCCTAATTCCCTCTCTACCATTGGCCATGTCCCCCTCTGCTTCTAATGCCTTCTCTATATCTAATGCCCTCTCTACTATTGGCCCTGGCTCCCTCTGTCCCTATGTACTCTCTACCTCTAATGCCGTCTGTACAATTGGCCGTGGCCCCCTCTGCCCCTAATGCCCTCTCTACCATTGGCTATGTCCACCTCTGCTCCTAATATCTTCTCTATCTCTAATGCCCTCTCTACTATTGGCCCTGGCCCCCTCTGCCCGTAATGCCCTCGCTACCATTGGCTACGTCCGCCTCTGCTCCTAATACCTTCTCTATCTCTAATGCCCTCTCTACTATTGGCCCTGGCCCCCTCTGCCCGTAATGCCCTCTCTACCATTGGCCATGTCCCCCTCTGCTTGTAATACTTTCTCTATCCCTAATGCCCTCTTCAACTATTAGCCCTGTCTCCCTCTGCCCCTATTGCCCTCTCTACCATTGGCCATGTCCCCCTCTGTTTCTAATGCCTTCTGTATCTCTAATGCCGTCTCTACTATTGGCCCTGACTCCTTCTGCCCCTAATTCCCTCTCTACCATTGGCCATGTCCCCCTCTGCTTCTAATGCCTTCTCTATATCTAATGCCCTCTCTACTATTGGCCCTGGCTCCCTCTGTCCCAATGTACTCTCTACCTCTAATGCCGTCTGTACAATTGGCCCTGGCCCCCTCTGCCCCTAATGCCCTCTCTACCATTGGCTATGTCCGCCTCTGCTCCTAATACCTTCTCTATCTCTAATGCCCTCACTACTATTGGCCCTGGCCCCCTCTGCCCGTAATGCCCTCTCTACATTGGCCATGTCCCCCTCTGCTTGTAATACCTTCTCTATCCCTAATGCCATCTCAACTATTGGCCCTGTCTCCCTCTACCCCTATTGACCTCTCTACCATTGGCCATGTCCCCCTCTGTTTCTAATGCCTTCTGTATCTCTAATGCCGTCTCTACTATTGGCCCTGACTCCTTCTGCCCCTAATTCCCTCTCTACCATTGGCCATGTCCCCCTCTGCTTCTAATGCCTTCTCTATCTCTAATGCCCTCTCTACTATTGGCCCTGGCTCCCTCTGTCCCAATGTACTCTCTACCTCTAATGCCGTCTGTACAATTGGCCCTGGCCCCCTCTGCCCCTAATGCCCTTTCTACCACTGGCCGTGACCTCCACTGCTCCTAATGCCATCTCTACCATTGGCCATGTCCGCCTCTCCTCCTAATGCCTTCTCTATTTTTAAGGCCCTCTCTACTATTGGCCCTGTCTCCCTCTGCCCCTAATGCCCTCTCTACTATTGGCCCTGTCTCCCTCTGCCCATAATGCCCTCTCTACCATTGGCTATGTCCCCCTCTGCTCCTAATGCCTTCTCTATCTCTAATGCCCTCTCTACTATTGACCGTGTCTCCCTCTGTCCCTAATGCCCTCTCTACCATTGGCTATGTCCGCCTCTTCTCCTAATACCTTCTCTATCTCTAATGCCTTCTCTAATATTGGCCCTGGCTCCTTCTGCCCCTAATGCCCTCTCTACCATTGGCAATGTCCCCCTCTGCTTCTAATGCCTTCTCTATCTCTAATGCCCTCTCTACCATTGGCCCTGGCCCACTCTGCCCCTAATGCCCTCTCTACCATTGGCCATGTCCGCCTCTGCTCATAATACCTTCTCTATCTCTAATGCCCTCTCTACTATTGGCTATGTCCGCCTCTGCTCCTAATACCATCTCTATCTCTAATGCCCTCTCTACTATTGGCCCTGTCTCCCTCTGCCCATAATGCCCTCTCTACCATTGGCTATGTCCCCCTCTGCTCCTAATGCCTTCTCTATCTCTAATGCCCTCTCTACTATTGACCCTGTCTCCCTCTGCCCCGAATGCCCTCTCTACCATTGGCCATGTCCCCCTCTGCTCCTAATGCCTTCTCTATCTCTAATGCCCTCTCTACTATTGGCCCTGTCTCCCTCTGCCCCTAATGCCCTCTCTACCATTGGCTATGTCCGCCTCTGCTCCTAATACCTTCTCTATCTCTAATGCCCTCTCTACTATTGTCCCTGGCCCCCTCTGCCCGTAATGCCCTCTCTACCATTGGCCATGTCCCCCTCTGCTTGTAATACTTTCTCTATCCCTAATGCCCTCTTCAACTATTGGCCCTGTCTCCCTCTGCCCCTATTGCCCTCTCTACCATTGGCCATGTCCCCCTCTGTTTCTAATGCCTTCTGTATCTCTAATGCCGTCTCTACTATTGGCCCTGACTCCTTCTGCCCCTAATTCCCTCTCTACCATTGGCCATGTCCCCCTCTGCTTCTAATGCCTTCTCTATCTCTAATGCCCTCTCTACTATTGGCCCTGGCCCCCTGTGCTCGTAATGCCCTCTCTACCATTGGCCATGTCCCCCTCTGCTCGTAATACCTTCTCTATCCCTAATGCCCTCTCAACTATTGGCCCTGTCTCCCTCTGCCCCTATTGCCCTCTCTACTATTGGCCATGTCCCCCTCTGTTTCTAATGCCTTCTGTATCTCTAATGCCGTCTCTACTATTGGCCCTGGCTCCTTCTGCCCCTAATTCCCTCTCTACCATTGGCCATGTCCCCCTCTGCTTCTAATGCCTTCTCTATCTCTAATGCCCTCTCTACTATTGGCCCTGGCTCCCTCTGTCCCAATGTACTCTCTACCTCTAGTGCAGTCTGTACAATTGGCCCTGGCCCCCTCTGCCCCTAATGCCATCTCTACCATTGGCCATGTCCGCCTCTCCTCCTAATGCCTTCTCTATTTTTAAGTCCCTCTCTACTATTGGCCCTGTCTCCCTCTGTCCCTTATGCCCTCTCTACCATTGGCTATGTCCGCCTGTTCTGCTAATACCTTCTCTATCTCTAATGCCTTCTCTACTATTGGCCCTGGCTCCTTCTGCCCCTAATGCCCTCTCTACCATTGGCAATGTCCCCCTCTGCTTCTAATGCCTTCTCTATCTCTAATGCCCTCTCTACTATTGGCCCTGGCTCCCTCTGTCCCAATGTCCTCTCTACCTCTAATGCCGTCTGTGCAATTGGACCTGGCCCTCTCTGCCCCAATGCCCTCTCTACCATTCGCCATGTCCGCCTCTGCTCATAATACCTTCTCTATCTCTAATGGCCTCTCTACTATTGGCCCTGTCTCCCTCTGCCCATAATGCCCTCTCTACCATTGGCTATTTCCCCCTCTGCTCCTAATGCCTTCTCTATGTCTAATGCCCTCTCTACTATTGGCCCTGGCTCCTTCTGCCCCTAATGCCCTCTCTACCATTAGCCATGTCCCCCTCTGCTCCTAATGCCTTCTCTATCTCTAATGCCCTCTCTACTATTGGCCCTGGCTCCCTCTGTCACAATGTCCTCTCTACCTCTAATGCCATCTGTACAATTAGCCCTGGCCCCCTCTGCCCCTAATGCCCTCTCTAGCATTGGCTATGTCCCCCTCTGCTCCTAATGCCTTCTCTATGTCTAATGCCCTCTCTACTATTGGCCCTGGCTCTTTCTCCCCCTAATGCCCTCTCTACCATTGGCCATGTCCCCCTCTGCTCCTAATGCCTTCTGTACCATTGGCTATGTCCCGCTCTGCTCCTAATGCCGTCTCTATGTCTAATGCCCTCTCTACTATTGGCCCTGGCTCCTTCTGCCCTTAATGGCCTCTCTACCATTGGCCCTGGCCCCCTCTGCCCCTAATGCCCTTCTACCATTGGCCATGTCCGCCTCTGCTCGTAATACCTTCTCTATCTCTAATGCCCTCTCTACTATTGGCCTTGTCTCCCTCTGCCCCTAATGCCCTCTCTACCATTGGCTATGTCCCTCTCTTCTCGTAATATCTTCTCTATCCCTAATGCCCTCTCAACTATTGGCCCTGTCTCCCTCTGCCCCTATTGCCCTCTCTACCATTGGCCATGTCCCCCTCTGTTTCTAATGCCTTCTGTATCTCTAATGCCCTCTCTACTATTGACCGTGTCTCCCTCTGTCCCTAATGCCCTCTCTACCATTAGCTATGTCCGCCTCTTCTCCTAATACCTTCTCTATCTCTAATGCCTTCTCTACTATTGGCCCTGGCTCCCTCTGTCCCAATGTCCTCTCTACCTCTAATGCCGTCTGTGCAATTGGACCTGGCCCTCTCTGCCCCAATGCCCTCTCTACCATTCGCCATGTCCGCCTCTGCTCATAATACCTTCTCTATCTCTAATGGCCTCTCTACTATTGGCCCTGTCTCCCTCTGCCCATAATGCCCTCTCTACCATTGGCTATTTCCCCCTCTGCTCCTAATGCCTTCTCTATGTCTAATGCCCTCTCTACTATTGGCCCTGGCTCCTTCTGCCCCTAATGCCCTCTCTACCATTAGCCATGTCCCCCTCTGCTCCTAATGCCTTCTCTATCTCTAATGCCCTCTCTACTATTGGCCCTGGCTCCCTCTGTCACAATGTCCTCTCTACCTCTAATGCCATCTGTACAATTAGCCCTGGCCCCCTCTGCCCCTAATGCCCTCTCTAGCATTGGCTATGTCCCCCTCTGCTCCTAATGCCTTCTCTATGTCTAATGCCCTCTCTACTATTGGCCCTGGCTCTTTCTCCCCCTAATGCCCTCTCTACCATTGGCCATGTCCCCCTCTGCTCCTAATGCCTTCTGTACCATTGGCTATGTCCCGCTCTGCTCTTAATGCCGTCTCTATGTCTAATGCCCTCTCTACTATTGGCCCTGGCTCCTTCTGCCCTTAATGGCCTCTCTACCATTGGACCTGGCCCCCTCTGCCCCTAATGCCCTTCTACCATTGGCCATGTCCGCCTCTGCTCGTAATACCTTCTCTATCTCTAATGCCCTCTCTACTATTGGCCCTGTCTCCCTCTGCCCCTAATGCCCTCTCTACCATTGGCTATGTCCCTCTCTGCTCCTAATACCTTCTCTATCTCTAATGCCCTCTCGACTATTGGCCCTGTCTCCCTCTGCCCCTATTGCCCTCTCAACCATTGGCTATATCCCCCTCTGCTCCTAATACCTTCTCTATCTCTAATGCCCTCTCTACCATTGGCTATGTCCCCCTCTCCTCCTAATGTCTTCTCTATCTCTAATGTCCGCTCTACCATTGGCCCTGGCCCGCTCTGCCCCTAATTCCCTCTCTACCATTGGCCATGTCCGCCTCTGCTCCTAATACCTTCTCTATCTCTAATGCTCTCTCTACTATTGGCCATGGCTCCCTCTGCCCCTAATGCCCTCTCAACTTCTAATGCCATCTGTACAATTGGCCCAGGCGCCCTCTGCCCCTAATACCCTGTCTACCATTGGCCATGTCCGCCTCTGCTCCTAATACCTTCTCTATCTCTAATGCCCTCTCTACTATTGGCTATGTCCGCCTCTGCTCCTAATACCTTCTCTATCTCTAATGCTCTCTCTACTATTGGCCATGGCTCCCTCTGCCCCTAATGCCCTCTCAACTTCTAATGCCATCTGTACAATTGGCCCAGGCGCCCTCTGCCCCTAATGCCCTTCTACCATTGGCCATGTCCGCCTCTGCTCGTAATACCTTCTCTATCTCTAATGCCCTCTCTACTATTGGCCCTGTCTCCCTCTGCCCCTAATGCCCTCTCTACCATTGGCTATGTCCCTCTCTGCTCCTAATACCTTCTCTATCTCTAATGCCCTCTCGACTATTGGCCCTGTCTCCCTCTGCCCCTATTGCCCTCTCAACCATTGACTATATCCCCCTCTGCTCCTAATACCTTCTCTATCTCTAATGCCCTCTCTACCATTGGCTATGTCCCCCTCTCCTCCTAATGTATTCTCTATCTCTAATGTCCGCTCTACCATTGGCCCTGGTCCGCTCTGCCCCTAATTCCCTCTCTACCATTGGCTATGTCCGCCTCTGCTCCTAATACCTTCTCTATCTCTAATGCTCTCTCTACTATTGGCCATGGCTCCCTCTGCCCCTAATGCCATCTCAAATTCTAATGCCATCTGTACAATTGGCCCAGGCGCCCTCTGCCCCTAATGCCCTGTCTACCATTGGCCATGTCCGCCTCTGCTCCTAATACCTTCTCTATCTCTAATGCCCTCTCTACTATTGGCTATGTCCGCCTCTGCTCCTAATACCTTCTCTATCTCTAATGCTCTCTCTACTATTGGCCATGGCTCCCTCTGCCCCTAATGCCCTCTCAACTTCTAATGCCATCTGTACAATTGGCCCAGGCGCCCTCTGCCCCTAATGCCCTGTCTACCATTGGCCATGTCCGCCTCTGCTCCTAATGCCTTCTCTATCTCTAATGCCCTCTCTACTATTGACCATGTCTCCCTCTGCCCCGAATGCCCTCTCTACCATTGGCCATGTCCCCCTCTGCTCCTAATGCCTTCTCTATCTCTAATGCCCTCTCTACTATTGGCCCTGTCTCCCTCTGCCCCTAATGCCCTCTCTACCATTGGCTATGTCTGCCTCTGCTCCTAATACCTTCACTATCTCTAATGCCCTCTCTACTATTGGCCCTGGCCCCCTCTGCCCGTAATGCCCTCTCTACCATTGGCCATGTCCCCCTCTGCTCGTAATATCTTCTCTATCCCTAATGCCCTCTCAACTATTGGCCCTGTCTCCCTCTGCCCCTATTGCCCTCTCTACCATTGGCCATGTCCCCCTCTGTTTCTAATGCCTTCTGTATCTCTAATGCCCTCTCTACTATTGACCGTGTCTCCCTCTGTCCCTAATGCCCTCTCTACCATTGGCTATGTCCGCCTCTTCTCCTAATACCTTCTATATCTCTAATGCCTTTTCTACTATTGGCCCTGGCTCCTTCTGCCCCTAATGCCCTCTCTACCATTGGCAATGTCCCCCTCTGCTTCTAATGCCTTCTCTATCTCTAATGCCCTCTCTACCATTGGCCCTGGCCCACTCTGCCCCTAATGCCCTCTCTACCATTGGCCATGTCCGCCTCTGCTCCTAATACCTTCTCTATCTCTAATGCTCTCTCTACTATTGGCCATGGCTCCCTCTGCCCCTAATGCCCTCTCAACTTCTAATGCCATCTGTACAATTGGCCCAGGCGCCCTCTGCCCCTAATGCCCTCTCTACCATTGGCCATGTCCGCCTCTGCTCCTAATACCTTCTCTATCTCTAATGCCCTCTCTACTATTGGCCCTGTCTCCCTCTGCCCCTAATGCCCTCTCTACCTTTGGCCATGTCCCTCTCTGCTCCTAATACCTTCTCTATCTCTAATGCCCTCTCTACTATTGGCCCTGTCTCCCTCTGCCCCTATTGCCCTCTATACCATTGGTCATGTCCCCCTCTGCTCCTAATACCTTCGGTATCTCTAATGCCCTCTCTACCATTGGCTATGTCCCCCTCTGCTCCTAATGCCTTCTCTATCTCTAATGCCCTCTCTACTATTGTCCCTGGCTCCTTCAGCCCCGAATGCCCTCTCTACCCCTGGCCATGTCCCCCTCTGCTGCTAATGCCTTCGCTATCTCTAATGCCCTCTCTAATATTGGCCCTGGCTCCCTCTGCCCCTAATGCCCTCTCAACCTCTAATGCCGTCTGTACAATTGGCCCTGGCCCCCTCTGCCCCTAATGCCCGCTCTACCATTGGCCCTGGCCCGCTCTGCCCCTAATTCCCTCTCTACCATTGGCTATGTCCGCCTCTGCTCCTAATACCTTCTCTATTTCTAATGCCCTCTCTTCTATTGGCCCTGTCTCCCTCTGCCCCTAATGCCCTCTCTACTATTGGCTATGTCCGCCTCTGCTCCTAATACCTTCACTATCTCTAATGCCCTCTCTACTATTGGCCCTGGCGCCCTCTGCCCGTAATGCCCTCTCTACCATTGGCCATGTCCCCCTCTGCTCGTAATACCTTCTCTATCCCTAATGCCCTATCAACTATTGGCCTTGTCTCCCTCTGCCCCTATTGCCCTCTCTACCATTGGCCATGTCCCCCTCTGCTTCTAATGCCTCCTCTATCTCTAATGCCCTCTCTAGTATTGGCCCTGGCTCCCTCGGTCCCAATGTACTCTCTACCTCTAATGCCGTCTGTACAATTGGCCCTGGCCCCCTCTGCCCCTAATGCCCTTTCTACCATTGGCTGTGGCCTCCACTGCTCCTAATGCCATCTCTACCATTGGCCATGTCCGTCTCTTCTCCTAATGCCTTCTCTATCTCTAATGCCTTCTCTACTATTGGCCCTGGCTCCTTCTGCCCCTAATGCCCTCTCTACGATTGGCAATGTCCCCCTCAGCTTCTGATGCCTTCTCTATCTCTAATGCCCTCTCTACCATTGGCCCTGGCCCACTCTGCCCCTAATGCCCTCTCTACCATTGGTCATGTCCGCCTCTGCTCATAATACCTTCTCTATCTCTAATGCCCTCTCTACTATTGGCTATGTCCGCCTCTGCTCCTAATACCATCTCTATCTCTAATGCCCTCTCTACTATTGGCCCTGTCTCCCTCTGCCCCTAATGCCCTCTCTACCATTGGCTATGTCCGCCTCTTCTCCTAATACCTTCTCTATCTCTAATGCCTTCTCTACTATTGGCCCTGGCTCCTTCTGCCCCTAATGCCCTCTCTACCATTGGCAATGTCCCCCTCTGCTTCTAATGCCTTCTCTATCTCTAATGCCCTCTCTACCATTGGCCCTGGCCCACTCTGCCCCTAATGCCCTCTCTACCATTGGCCATGTCCGCCTCTGCTCCTAATACTTTCTCTATCTCTAATGCTCTCTCTACTATTGGCCATGGCTCCCTCTGCCCCTAATGCCCTCTCAACTTCTAATGCCATCTGTGCAATTGGCCCAGGCGCCCTCTGCCCCTAATGCCCTCTCTACCATTGGCCATGTCCGCCTCTGCTCCTAATACCTTCTCTATCTCTAATGCCCTCTCTACTATTGGCCCTGTCTCCCTCTGCCCCTAATGCCCTCTCTACCATTGGCCATGTCCCTCTCTGCTCCTAATACCTTCTCTATCTCTAATGCCCTCTCTACTATTGGCCCTGTCTCCCTCTGCCCCTATTGCCCTCTATACCATTGGTCATGTCCCCCCTGCTCCTAATACCTTCGGTATCTCTAATGCCCTCTCTACCATTGGCTATGTCCCCCTCTGCTCCTAATGCCTTCTCTATCTCTAATGCCCTCTCTACTATTGGCTATGTCCGCCTCTGCTCCTAATACCTTCTCTATCTCTAATGCTCTCTCTACTATTGGCCATGGCTCCCTCTGCCCCTAATGCCCTCTCAACTTCTAATGCCATCTGTACAATTGGCCCAGGCGCCCTCTGCCCCTAATGCCCTTCTACCATTGGCCATGTCCGCCTCTGCTCGTAATACCTTCTCTATCTCTAATGCCCTCTCTACTATTGGCCCTGTCTCCCTCTGCCCCTAATGCCCTCTCTACCATTGGCTATGTCCCTCTCTGCTCCTAATACCTTCTCTATCTCTAATGCCCTCTCGACTATTGGCCCTGTCTCCCTCTGCCCCTATTGCCCTCTCAACCATTGACTATATCCCCCTCTGCTCCTAATACCTTCTCTATCTCTAATGCCCTCTCTACCATTGGCTATGTCCCCCTCTCCTCCTAATGTATTCTCTATCTCTAATGTCCGCTCTACCATTGGCCCTGGTCCGCTCTGCCCCTAATTCCCTCTCTACCATTGGCCATGTCCGCCTCTGCTCCTAATACCTTCTCTATCTCTAATGCTCTCTCTACTATTGGCCATGGCTCCCTCTGCCCCTAATGCCATCTCAAATTCTAATGCCATCTGTACAATTGGCCCAGGCGCCCTCTGCCCCTAATGCCCTGTCTACCATTGGCCATGTCCGCCTCTGCTCCTAATACCTTCTCTATCTCTAATGCCCTCTCTACTATTGGCTATGTCCGCCTCTGCTCCTAATACCTTCTCTATCTCTAATGCTCTCTCTACTATTGGCCATGGCTCCCTCTGCCCCTAATGCCCTCTCAACTTCTAATGCCATCTGTACAATTGGCCCAGGCGCCCTCTGCCCCTAATGCCCTGTCTACCATTGGCCATGTCCGCCTCTGCTCCTAATACCTTCCCTATCTCTAATGCCCTCTCTACTATTGGCCCTGTCTCCCTCTGCCCATAATGCCCTCTCTACCATTAGCTATGTCCCCCTCTGCTCCTAATGCCTTCTCTATCTCTAATGCCCTCTCTACTATTGACCCTGTCTCCCTCTGCCCCGAATGCCCTCTCTACCATTGGCCATGTCCCCCTCTGCTCCTAATGCCTTCTCTATCTCTAATGCCCTCTCTACTATTGGCCCTGTCTCCCTCTGCCCCTAATGCCCTCTCTACCATTGGCTATGTCTGCCTCTGCTCCTAATACCTTCACTATCTCTAATGCCCTCTCTACTATTGGCCCTGGCCCCCTCTGCCCGTAATGCCCTCTCTACCATTGGCCATGTCCCCCTCTGCTCGTAATATCTTCTCTATCCCTAATGCCCTCTCAACTATTGGCCCTGTCTCCCTCTGCCCCTATTGCCCTCTCTACCATTGGCCATGTCCCCCTCTGTTTCTAATGCCTTCTGTATCTCTAATGCCCTCTCTACTATTGACCGTGTCTCCCTCTGTCCCTAATGCCCTCTCTACCATTGGCTATGTCCGCCTCTTCTCCTAATACCTTCTATATCTCTAATGCCTTTTCTACTATTGGCACTGGCTCCTTCTGCCCCTAATGCCCTCTCTACCATTGGCAATGTCCCCCTCTGCTTCTAATGCCTTCTCTATCTCTAATGCCCTCTCTACCATTGGCCCTGGCCCACTCTGCCCCTAATGCCCTCTCTACCATTGGCCATGTCCGCCTCTGCTCCTAATACCTTCTCTATCTCTAATGCTCTCTCTACTATTGGCCATGGCTCCCTCTGCCCCTAATGCCCTCTCAACTTCTAATGCCATCTGTACAATTGGCCCAGGCGCCCTCTGCCCCTAATGCCCTCTCTACCATTGGCCATGTCCGCCTCTGCTCCTAATACCTTCTCTATCTCTAATGCCCTCTCTACTATTGGCCCTGTCTCCCTCTGCCCCTAATGCCCTCTCTACCTTTGGCCATGTCCCTCTCTGCTCCTAATACCTTCTCTATCTCTAATGCCCTCTCTACTATTGGCCCTGTCTCCCTCTGCCCCTATTGCCCTCTATACCATTGGTCATGTCCCCCTCTGCTCCTAATACCTTCGGTATCTCTAATGCCCTCTCTACCATTGGCTATGTCCCCCTCTGCTCCTAATGCCTTCTCTATCTCTAATGCCCTCTCTACTATTGTCCCTGGCTCCTTCAGCCCCGAATGCCCTCTCTACCCCTGGCCATGTCCCCCTCTGCTGCTAATGCCTTCGCTATCTCTAATGCCCTCTCTAATATTGGCCCTGGCTCCCTCTGCCCCTAATGCCCTCTCAACCTCTAATGCCGTCTGTACAATTGGCCCTGGCCCCCTCTGCCCCTAATGCCCGCTCTACCATTGGCCCTGGCCCGCTCTGCCCCTAATTCCCTCTCTACCATTGGCTATGTCCGCCTCTGCTCCTAATACCTTCTCTATTTCTAATGCCCTCTCTTCTATTGGCCCTGTCTCCCTCTGCCCCTAATGCCCTCTCTACTATTGGCTATGTCCGCCTCTGCTCCTAATACCTTCACTATCTCTAATGCCCTCTCTACTATTGGCCCTGGCGCCCTCTGCCCGTAATGCCCTCTCTACCATTGGCCATGTCCCCCTCTGCTCGTAATACCTTCTCTATCCCTAATGCCCTATCAACTATTGGCCTTGTCTCCCTCTGCCCCTATTGCCCTCTCTACCATTGGCCATGTCCCCCTCTGCTTCTAATGCCTCCTCTATCTCTAATGCCCTCTCTAGTATTGGCCCTGGCTCCCTCGGTCCCAATGTACTCTCTACCTCTAATGCCGTCTGTACAATTGGCCCTGGCCCCCTCTGCCCCTAATGCCCTTTCTACCATTGGCTGTGGCCTCCACTGCTCCTAATGCCATCTCTACCATTGGCCATGTCCGTCTCTTCTCCTAATGCCTTCTCTATCTCTAATGCCTTCTCTACTATTGGCCCTGGCTCCTTCTGCCCCTAATGCCCTCTCTACGATTGGCAATGTCCCCCTCAGCTTCTGATGCCTTCTCTATCTCTAATGCCCTCTCTACCATTGGCCCTGGCCCACTCTGCCCCTAATGCCCTCTCTACCATTGGTCATGTCCGCCTCTGCTCATAATACCTTCTCTATCTCTAATGCCCTCTCTACTATTGGCTATGTCCGCCTCTGCTCCTAATACCATCTCTATCTCTAATGCCCTCTCTACTATTGGCCCTGTCTCCCTCTGCCCCTAATGCCCTCTCTACCATTGGCTATGTCCGCCTCTTCTCCTAATACCTTCTCTATCTCTAATGCCTTCTCTACTATTGGCCCTGGCTCCTTCTGCCCCTAATGCCCTCTCTACCATTGGCAATGTCCCCCTCTGCTTCTAATGCCTTCTCTATCTCTAATGCCCTCTCTACCATTGGCCCTGGCCCACTCTGCCCCTAATGCCCTCTCTACCATTGGCCATGTCCGCCTCTGCTCCTAATACTTTCTCTATCTCTAATGCTCTCTCTACTATTGGCCATGGCTCCCTCTGCCCCTAATGCCCTCTCAACTTCTAATGCCATCTGTGCAATTGGCCCAGGCGCCCTCTGCCCCTAATGCCCTCTCTACCATTGGCCATGTCCGCCTCTGCTCCTAATACCTTCTCTATCTCTAATGCCCTCTCTACTATTGGCCCTGTCTCCCTCTGCCCCTAATGCCCTCTCTACCATTGGCCATGTCCCTCTCTGCTCCTAATACCTTCTCTATCTCTAATGCCCTCTCTACTATTGGCCCTGTCTCCCTCTGCCCCTATTGCCCTCTATACCATTGGTCATGTCCCCCCTGCTCCTAATACCTTCGGTATCTCTAATGCCCTCTCTACCATTGGCTATGTCCCCCTCTGCTCCTAATGCCTTCTCTATCTCTAATGCCCTCTCTACTATTGTCCCTGGCTCCTTCAGCCCCGAATGCCCTATCTACCACTGGCTATGTCCCCCTCTGCTGCTAATGCCTTCGCTATCTCTAATGCCCTCTCTAATATTGGCCCTGGCTCCCTCTGCCCCTAATGCCCTCTCAACCTCTAATGCCGTCTGTACAATTGGCCCTGGCCCCCTCTGCCCCTAATGCCCGCTCTACCATTGGCCCTGGCCCGCTCTGCCCCTAATTCCCTCTCTACCATTGGCTATGTCCGCCTCTGCTCCTAATACCTTCTCTATTTCTAATGCCCTCTCTTCTATTGGCCCTGTCTCCCTCTGCCCCTAATGCCCTCTCTACTATTGGCTATGTCCGCCTCTGCTCCTAATACCTTCACTATCTCTAATGCCCTCTCTACTTTTGGCCCTGGCGCCCTCTGCCCGTAATGCCCTCTCTACCATTGGCCATGTCCCCCTCTGCTCGTAATACCTTCTCTATCCCTAATGCCCTATCAACTATTGGCCTTGTCTCCCTCTGCCCCTATTGCCCTCTCTACCATTGGCCATGTCCCCCTCTGCTTCTAATGCCTCCTCTATCTCTAATGCCCTCTGTAGTATTGGCCCTGGCTCCCTCGGTCCCAATGTACTCTCTACCTCTAATGCCGTCTGTACAATTGGCCCTGGCCCCCTCTGCCCCTAATGCCCTTTCTACCATTGGCCGTGGCCTCCACTGCTCCTAATGCCATCTCTACCATTGGCCATGTCCGTCTCTTCTCCTAATGCCTTCTCTATCTCTAATGCCTTCTCTACTATTTGCTCTGGCTCCTTCTGCCCCTAATGCGCTCTCTACCATTGGCAATGTCCCCCTCAGCTTCTAATGCCTTCTCTATCTCTAATGCCCTCTCTACCATTGGCCCTGGCCCACTCTGCTCCTAATGCCCTCTCTACCATTGGTCATGTCCGCCTCTGCTCATAATACCTTCTCTATCTCTAATGCCCTCTCTACTATTGGCTATGTCCGCCTCTGCTCCTAATACCATCTCTATCTCTTATGCCCTCTCTACTATTGGCCCTGTCTCCCTCTGCCCCTAATGCCCTCTCTACCATTGGCTATGTCCGCCTCTTCTCCTAATACCTTCTCTATCTCTAATGCCTTCTCTACTATTGGCCCTGGCTCCTTCTGCCCCTAATGCCCTCTCTACCATTGGCAATGTCCCCCTCTGCTTCTAATGCCTTCTCTATCTCTAATGCCCTCTCTACCATTGGCCCTGGCCCACTCTGCCCCTAATGCCCTCTCTACCATTGGCCATGTCCGCCTCTGCTCCTAATACTTTCTCTATCTCTAATGCTCTCTCTACTATTGGCCATGGCTCCCTCTGCCCCTAATGCCCTCTCAACTTCTAATGCCATCTGTGCAATTGGCCCAGGCGCCCTCTGCCCCTAATGCCCTCTCTACCATTGGCCATGTCCGCCTCTGCTCCTAATACCTTCTCTATCTCTAATGCCCTCTCTACTATTGGCCCTGTCTCCCTCTGCCCCTAATGCCCTCTCTACCATTGGCCATGTCCCTCTCTGCTCCTAATACCTTCTCTATCTCTAATGCCCTCTCTACTATTGGCCCTGTCTCCCTCTGCCCCTATTGCCCTCTATACCATTGGTCATGTCCCCCTCTGCTCCTAATACCTTCGGTATCTCTAATGCCCTCTCTACCATTGGCTATGTCCCCCTCTGCTCCTAATGCCTTCTCTATCTCTAATGCCCTCTCTACTATTGTCCCTGGCTCCTTCAGCCCCGAATGCCCTCTCTACCACTGGCCATGTCCCCCTCTGCTGCTAATGCCTTCGCTATCTCTAATGCCCTCTCTAATATTGGCCCTGGCTCCCTCTGCCCCTAATGCCCTCTCAACCTCTAATACCGTCTGTACAATTGGCCCTGGCCCCCTCTGCCCCTAATGCCCGCTCTACCATTGGCCCTGGCCCGCTCTGCCCCTAATTCCCTCTCTACCATTGGCTATGTCCGCCTCTGCTCCTAATACCTTCTCTATTTCTAATGCCCTCTCTTCTATTGGCCCTGTCTCCCTCTGCCCCTAATGCCCTCTCTACTATTGGCTATGTCCGCCTCTGCTCCTAATACCTTCACTATCTCTAATGCCCTCTCTACTATTGACCCTGGCGCCCTCTGCCCGTAATGCCCTCTCTACCATTGGCCATGTCCCCCTCTGCTCGTAATACCTTCTCTATCCCTAATGCCCTATCAACTATTGGCATTGTCTCCCTCTGCCCCTATTGCCCTCTCTACCATTGGCCATGTCCCCCTCTGCTTCTAATGCCTCCTCTATCTCTAATGCCCTCTCTAGTATTGGCCCTGGCTCCCTCGGTCCCAATGTACTCTCTACCTCTAATGCCGTCTGTACAATTGGCCCTGGCCCCCTCTGCCCCTAATGCCCTTTCTACCATTGGCCGTGGCCTCCACTGCTCCTAATGCCATCTCTACCATTGGCCATGTCCGTCTCTTCTCCTAATGCCTTCTCTATCTCTAATGCCTTCTCTACTATTGGCCCTGGCTCCTTCTGCCCCTAATGCGCTCTCTACCATTGGCAATGTCCCCCTCAGCTTCTAATGCCTTCTCTATCTCTAATGCCCTCTCTACCATTGGCCCTGGCCCACTCTGCCCCTAATGCCCTCTCTACCATTGGTCATGTCCGCCTCTGCTCATAATACCTTCTCTATCTCTAATGCCCTCTCTACTATTGGCTATGTCCGCCTCTGCTCCTAATACCATCTCTATCTCTAATGCCCTCTCTACTATTGGCCCTGTCTCCCTCTGCCCATAATGCCCTCTCTACCATTGGCTATGTCCCCCTCTGCTCCTAATGCCTTCTCTATCTCTAATGCCGTCTCTACTATTGACCCTGTCTCCCTCTGCCCGTAATGCCCTCTCTACCATTGGCCATGTCCCCCTCTGCTTGTAATACTTTCTCTATCCCTAATGCCCTCTTCAACTATTGGCCCTGTCTCCCTCTGCCCCTATTGCCCTCTCTACCATTGGCCATGTCCCCCTCTGTTTCTAATGCCTTCTGTATCTCTAATGCCGTCTCTACTATTGGCCCTGACTCCTTCTGCCCCTAATTCCCTCTCTACCATTGGCCATGTCCCCCTCTGCTTCTAATGCCTTCTCTATATCTAATGCCCTCTCTACTATTGGCCCTGGCTCCCTCTGTCCCAATGTACTCTCTACCTCTAATGCCGTCTGTACAATTGGCCCTGGCCCCCTCTGCCCCTAATGCCCTCTCTACCATTGGCTATGTCCGCCTCTGCTCCTAATACCTTCTCTATCTCTAATGCCCTCACTACTATTGGCCCTGGCCCCCTCTGCCCGTAATGCCCTCTCTACCATTGGCCATGTCCCCCTCTGCTTGTAATACCTTCTCTATCCCTAATGCCCTCTCAACTATTGGCCCTGTCTCCCTCTGCCCCTATTGACCTCTCTACCATTGGCCATGTCCCCCTCTGTTTCTAATGCCTTCTGTATCTCTAATGCCGTCTCTACTATTGGCCCTGACTCCTTCTGCCCCTAATTCCCTCTCTACCATTAGCCATGTCCCCCTCTGCTTCTAATGCCTTCTCTATCTCTAATGCCCTCTCTACTATTGGCCCTGGCTCCCTCTGTCCCAATGTACTCTCTACCTCTAATGCTGTCTGTACAATTGGCCCTGGCCCCCTCTGCCCCTAATGCCCTTTCTACCACTGGCCGTGACCTCCACTGCTCCTAATGCCATCTCTACCATTGGCCATGTCCGCCTCTCCTCCTAATGCCTTCTCTATTTTTAAGGCCCTCTCTACTATTGGCCCTGTCTCCCTCTGCCCCTAATGCCCTCTCTACTATTGGCCCTGTCTCCCTCTGCCCATAATGCCCTCTCTACCATTGGCTATGTCCCCCTCTGCTCCTAATGCCTTCTCTATCTCTAATGCCCTCTCTACTATTGACCGTGTCTCCCTCTGTCCCTAATGCCCTCTCTACCATTGGCTATGTCCGCCGCTTCTCCTAATACCTTCTCTATCTCTAATGCCTTCTCTAATATTGGCCCTGGCTCCTTCTGCCCCTAATGCCCTCTCTACCATTGGCAATGTCCCCCTCTGCTTCTAATGCCTTCTCTATCTCTAATGCCCTCTCTACCATTGGCCCTGGCCCACTCTGCCCCTAATGCCCTCTCTACCATTGGCCATGTCTGCCTCTGCTCATAATACCTTCTCTATCTCTAATGCCCTCTCTACTATTGGCTATGTCCGCCTCTGCTCCTAATACCATCTCTATCTCTAATGCCCTCTCTACTATTGGCCCTGTCTCCCTCTGCCCATAATGCCCTCTCTACCATTGGCTATGTCCCCCTCTGCTACTAATGCCTTCTCTATCTCTAATGCCCTCTCTACTATTGACCCTGTCTCCCTCTGCCCCGAATGCCCTCTCTACCATTGGCCATGTCCCCCTCTGCTCCTCATGCCTTCTCTATCTCTAATGCCCTCTCTACTATTGGCCCTGTCTCCCTCTGCCCCTAATGCCCTCTCTACCATTGGCTATGTCCGCCTCTGCTCCTAATACCTTCTCTATCTCTAATGCCCTCTCTACTATTGGCCCTGGCCCCCTCTGCCCGTAATGCCCTCTCTACCATTGGCCATGTCCCCCTCTGCTTGTAATACTTTCTCTATCCCTAATGCCCTCTTCAACTATTGGCCCTGTCTCCCTCTGCCCCTATTGCCCTCTCTACCATTGGCCATGTCCCCCTCTGTTTCTAATGCCTTCTGTATCTCTAATGCCGTCTCTACTATTGGCCCTGACTCCTTCTGCCCCTAATTCCCTCTCTACCATTGGCCAAGTCCCCCTCTGCTTCTAATGCCTTCTCTATATCTAATGCCCTCTCTACTATTGGCCCTGGCTCCCTCTGTCCCAATGTACTCTCTACCTCTAATGCCGTCTGTACAATTGGCCCTGGCCCCCTCTGCCCCTAATGCCCTCTCTACCATTTGCTATGTCCGCCTCTGCTCCTAATACCTTCTCTATCTCTAATGCCCTCACTACTATTGGCCCTAGCCCCCTCTGCCCGTAATGCCCTCTCTACCATTGGCCATGTCCCCCTCTGCTTGTAATACCTTCTCTATCCCTAATGCCCTCTCAACTATTGGCCCTGTCTCCCTCTGCCCCTATTGACCTCTCTACCATTGGCCATGTCCCCCTCTGTTTCTAATGCCTTCTGTATCTCTAATGCCCTCTCTAGTATTGGCCCTGGCTCCCTCGGTCCCAATGTACTCTTTACCTCTAATGCCGTCTGTACAATTGGCCCTGGCCCCCTCTGCCCCTAATGCCCTTTCTACCATTGGCCGTGGCCTCCACTGCTCCTAATGCCATCTCTACCATTAGCCATGTCCGTCTCTTCTCCTAATGCCTTCTCTATCTCTAATGCCTTCTCTACTATTGGCCCTGGCTCCTTCTGCCCCTAATGCCCTCTCTACCATTGGCAATGTCCCCCTCTGCTTCTAATGCCTTCTCTATCTCTAATGCCCTCTCTACCATTGGCCCTGGCCCACTCTGCCCCTAATGCCCTCTCTACCATTGGTCATGTCCGCCTCTGCTCATAATACCTTCTCTATCTCTAATGCCCTCTCTACTATTGGCTATGTCCGCCTCTGCTCCTAATACCATCTCTATCTCTAATGCCCTCTCTACTATTGACCGTGTCTCCCTCTGTCTCTAATGCCCTCTCTACCATTGGCTATGTCCGCCTCTTCTCCTAATACCTTCTCTATCTCTAATGCCTTCTGTACTATTGGCCCTGGCTCCTTCTGCCCCTAATGCCCTCTCTACCATTGGCAATGTGCCCCTCTGCTTCTAATGCCTTCTCTATCTCTAATGCCCTCTCTACCATTGGCCCTGGCCCACTCTGCCCCTAATGCCCTCTCTACCATTGGCCATGTCCGCCTCTGCTCCTAATACTTTCTCTATCTCTAATGCTCTCTCTACTATTGGCCATGGCTCCCTCTGCTCCTAATGCCCTCTCAACTTCTAATGCCATCTGTACAATTGGCCCAGGCGCCCTCTGCCCCTAATGCCCTCTCTACCATTGGCCATGTCCGCCTCTGCTCCTAATACCTTCTCTATCTCTAATGCCCTCTCTACTATTGGCCCTGTCTCCCTCTGCCCCTAATGCCCTCTCTACCATTGGCCATGTCCCTCTCTGCTCCTAATACCTTCTCTATCTCTAATGCCCTCTCTACTATTGGCCCTGTCTCCCTCTGCCCCTATTGCCCTCTATACCATTGGTCATGTCCCCCTCTGCTCCTAATACCTTCGGTATCTCTAATGCCCTCTCTACCATTGGCTATGTCCCCCTCTGCTCCTAATGCCTTCTCTATCTCTAATGCCCTCTCTACTATTGTCCCTGGCTCCTTCAGCCCCGAATGCCCTCTCTACCACTGGCCATGTCCCCCTCTGCTGCTAATGCCTTCGCTATCTCTAATGCCCTCTCTAATATTGGCCCTGGCTCCCTCTGCCCCTAATGCCCTCTCAACCTCTAATGCCGTCTGTACAATTGGCCCTGGCCCCCTCTGCCCCTAATGCCCGCTCTACCATTGGCCCTGGCCCGCTCTGCCCCTAATTCCCTCTCTACCATTGGCTATGTCCGCCTCTGCTCCTAATACCTTCTCTATTTCTAATGCCCTCTCTTCTATTGGCCCTGTCTCCCTCTGCCCCTAATGCCCTCTCTACTATTGGCTATGTCCGCCTCTGCTCCTAATACCTTCACTATCTCTAATGCCCTCTCTACTATTGGCCCTAGCGCCCTCTGCCCGTAATGCTCTCTCTACCATTGGCCATGTCCCCCTCTGCTCGTAATACCTTCTCTATCCCTAATGCCCTCTCAACTATTGGCCTTGTCTCCCTCTGCCCCTATTGCCCTCTCTACCATTGGCCATGTCCGCCTCTGCTCCTAATACCATCTCTATCTCTAATGCCCTCTCTACAATTGGCCCTGTCTCCCTCTGCCCATAATGCCCTCTCTACCATAGGCTATGTCCCCCTCTGCTCCTAATGCCTTCTCTATCTCTAATGCCCTCTCTACTATTGACCCTGTCTCCCTCTGCCCCGAATGCCCTCTCTACCATTGGCCATGTCCCCCTCTGCTCCTAATGCCTTCTCTATCTCTAATGCCCTCTCTACTATTGGCCCTGTCTCCCTCTGCCCCTAATGCCCTCTCTACCATAGGCTATGTCCGCCTCTGCTCCTAATACCTTCTCTATCTCTAATGCCCTCTCTACTATTGGCCCTGTCTCCCTCTGCCCCTAATGCCCTCTCTACCATTGGCTATGTCCGCGTCTGCTCGTAATACCTTCTCTATGTCTAATGCCCTCTCTACTATTGGCCCTGTCTCCCTCTGCCCCTAATGCCCTCTCTACCATTAGCCATGTCCGCCTCTGCTCGTAATACCTTCTCTATCTCTAATGCCCTCTCTACTATTGGCCTTGTCTCCCTCTGCCCCAAATGCCCTCTGTACCATTGGCTATTTCCCCCTCTGCTCCTAATGCCTTCTCTATGTCTAATGCCCTCTCTACTATTGGCCCTGGCTCCTTCTGCCCCTAATGCCCTCTCTACCATTAGCCATGTCCCCCTCTGTTCCTAATGCCTTCTCTATCTCTAATGCCCTCTCTACTATTGGCCCTGGCTCCCTCTGTCACAATGTCCTCTTTACCTCTAATGCCATCTGTACAATTAGCCCTGGCCCCCTCTGCCCCTAATGCCCTCTCTACCATTGGCTATGTCCCCCTCTGCTCCTAATGCCTTCTCTATATCTAATGCCCTCTCTACTATTGGCCCTGGCTCTTTCTGCCCCTAATGCCCTCTCTACCATTGGCCAGGTCCCCCTCTGCTCCTAATGCCTTCTGTACCATTGGCTATGTCCCCCTCTGCTCCTAATGCCGTCTCTATGTCTAATGCCCTCTCTACTATTGGCCCTGGCTCCTTCTGCCCTTAATGGCCTCTCTACCATTGGCCCTTGCCCCCTCTGCACCTAATGCCCGTCTACCATTGGCCATGTCCGCCTCTGCTCGTAATACCTTCTCTATCTCTAATGCCCTCTCTACTATTGGCCCTGTCTCCCTCTGCCCCTAATGCCCTCTCTACCATTGCCTATGTCCCTCTCTGCTCCTAATACCTTCTCTATCTCTAATGCCCTCTCTTCTATTGGCCCTGTCTCCCTCTGACCCTAATGCCCTCTCTACTATTGGCCCTGGCGCCCTCTGCCCGTAATGCCCTCTCTACCATTGGCCATGTCCTCCTCTGCTCGTAATACCTTCTGTATACCTAATGCCCTCTCAACTATTGGCCTTGTCTCCCTCTGCCCCTATTGCCCTCTCTACCATTGGCCATGTCCCCCTCTGCTTCTAATGCCTTCTCTATCTCTAATGCCCTCTCTAGTATTGGCCCTGGCTCCCTCGGTCCCAATGTACTCTCTACCTCTAATGCCGTCTGTACAATTGGCCCTGGCCCCCTCTGCCCCTAATGCCCTTTCTACCATTGGCCGTGGCCTCCACTGCTCCTAATGCCATCTCTACCATTGGCCATGTCCGCCTCTTCTCCTAATGCCTTCTCTATCTCTAATGCCTTCTCTACTATTGGCCCTGGCTCCTTCTGCCCCTAATGCCCTCTCTACCATTGGCTATGTCCCCCTCTGCTTCTAATGCCTTCTCTATCTCTAATGCCCTCTCTACCATTGGCCCTGGCCCACTCTGCCCCTAATGCCCTCTCTACCATTGGCCATGTCCGCCTCTGCTCATAATAGCTTCTCTATCTCTAATGCCCTCTCTACTATTGGCTATGTCCGCCTCTGCTCCTAATACCATCTCTATCTCTAATGCCCTCTCTACTATTGGCCCTGTCTCCCTCTGCCCATAATGCCCTCTCTACCATTGGCTATGTCCCCTGTGAAGGAATTTTCTGTTTTACAATATGTGTGTATTATCATAAAGACAATCACATGATTATCATTAAGCATTTAATATAATAGATCAATTATATATTGAGTTAAGTAATTAAATAATGTATTCTTTGTGAACACTGAGTAGGTCATGGTTCACTCCCTCTGTGTCTCTCTTTCACAAACTGCTGAGACAGGCAGATGTTTTCGTTACTTGTTTTGAAGGTTATAGAAAGACAAAACACCAAGAATTGGATACCCTTGTCTCTGTATGTTTAGAAACCGCCCCTTGTGGCTGGCCAGTAAAGCAATGATAGATTGTTTATAAATCTCCTCTGTATACTGTTTCTCAGGTTAGAGAGATTCTGACTCTCTCTCATTCTAAGTTTATCTCCAATAAACTGAAATTATTTTTCTTATTCTATTACATGCGTTTTGTTGTGGTTCTGTTTGGACAGACTTGCTCACTGTGGGTTGAATGGGAAAAATCCACGACAATATGGCGTAGTCGGCAGGATTGCTAACTTGATTTTCTCCTACGCAGATTTCTCTCAAGTCGGAACGGCTTAGACAGTGCACTGCCGGGAGTTCAAACCCCGATACCGCAACCCACCTTCTCACAGAGAGGTAACTGTAACCAGTGGCCTAGAGGAAGGACGGCGGCGACCAGACCGAGGAGAGTAAGACGTCTGTCTGGGGTGATCAATACGCAATCCATAGAAAGAGAATCACAGGTGAGCCACCACAGCAAAACGTAACTTGAGGCTGTATCGCGCTCAAATTCTAAAAAGTTTGATTAGTGACCGACGGGTCCGTCACTCTGTGGAGTGATTCAAACTGTGGAGGCTGTATGCTACTCCCACCCATGGACTAATATTTCTCTTTTTCTTTCACCTTTTTCTTTATCTTGTAGTGAGCTCTGAAACATTTTTGTAATGTGGTATCATGTATTGTCAGTAGAGGCAAATGATATACACGGATTAGTACAGGAGAGGCATTTTTGCAGAGGAGATGATTATGGTCATTTGTACCTGTACGAGACACTTAAGAGGTTGACGGATATGGAAGTGGTTTTTCTGTTGTAGCTATACCTAGAGGTGAATGGTTAAAAGAGAAGGAAATGGCATTAATAGAAGTTAGGCTAAACGTTCACCCTGAAAGTGAGGGCAATTATCCAGAGGATAGTGCAGAATCTGAAACTGATTCTGACTAAAATAGGCCTAATTAAAAGGGAAAAAAAAATTTTTTTTTATTTTTTTTATTTTTAAAAATTAAAAGGCATAGTTTGGTTGTGGGACAAACGCATGAAAAATGGGTTCTAAAAATTCAAAGAAGCAGGACTCTGAATTTACGGGTCCAATGAAAATAATGCATGACAAATATGGTCCGGCAACCACACACCAGCGTGTTAAATGGTAAAAGTTAGGTTTCCCTGAAAAAGGCTCTTTTAGCCTAAATCAGATTGATAACTTAAAAATGCGGCTGCGGTCATATGAGGTTAAAAATAGTAAACGTAAAAATAAATGGCAACCCGACTGGGATGTAGTAGATTTGTGGGAAAAGGAATCAAAATTAAGGCAGGAAAAACAGACCAAGGGAGAAAATAAAAATACTGTGGAGAAATCCCAACAAAGTAATTCAGTGCTATCTCCTGTTGTGCATTCCGGCGGCTCTTTGTATCCCAATGTAGCACAGCTTGCAAGCGTACACAAAATTAACCTGGACTTGGACTGTCCTGCGTGTCCTCCAGCTTGTGTGTGTTCCACAGCAAGCGGCAGGAGCTCACGGACATCCCTCAGCCTCTGCTCCCCAGGCAGTGCATTCCAGTGCTGCTGCACAACCATCTGCGAGTGGGCCGGCGACCAGAGCGAGACCTGCAGCTTCAGTAGGCCCAGATTCCACAGTACAGGTAACGTCCCACAAGGGCGAACTGAACGAGGTAGAGATGCCTACCATCCATACAATGATGATGCTGCGTCTGAGTATATGGAACAAATTAAGACTTTGGAAACCAGTATGAAAACCAAATTCCCTGTTCGTCTGAACTGGGAAGCAGTCAGACAGGTTAAACAAAAGCCTGGTGAAACTGTTAATGATTTCTTGAGACTTTCAGAGAAGTACGACGCACACAGTGGAATGGACAAACCGGAAAACAGCGAGACTCTTACTCCGTATGAGACTCAGCTAACCCACTGTTTCCTGGATGGATTGGATAAACACCTTGCAACCGCTACTAAGACCTCCTGTGTTGGCTGGCAGACTCGGAGACTTAAGGACGTTCTCCGTTATGCTGTTCACTGCGAAGAACAGGACCGCGACAAGCAAAACAAAGACAAAAAGAAGAGCGACAAGATGACCTCTCAGCTGCAGCTGGCCCAGCTCCATTCCTACCAGGGGAACCGAGACGGTGCCGGTGGACAGCAGCAGCAAAGGAGAGGCCGCGGCAGACGTGGAGGATGGAATCAAGGGAACAGACAGAGACCCAACTCCATGGGACCCACTACCATGGTGGATTATGATGTTTGCCGAAGATGTGGAAAAAAAAAGAAAAAAGGGACATTGGGCTCGCGGTTGTAAATTTTCTTCGCGTTGGAACCTGCTTCCAAGATGTCTCTCGTAATTCCCGAGAAGTTTCAGCACATCCTGCGTGTTCTCAACACGAACATTGACGGGAGGCGGAAGATCGCCTTCGCCATCACCGCCATCAAGGGTGTCGGCAGACGGTACGCCCATGTCGTGCTGAGGAAGGCTGATAATTGGGACACAGCACCCCACGGGAATGTTACTTTCCAACATCCTGGGGGTCAAACTGGATTACCTGGACAATGACATTTTGTGGGAGACGAGGAAACGCATGCGGACATGGGTGAGTTTGCTGGGTTCCTTTACCATACGGCTCCAAATGCGTTACCACTTTGGTCATTAAAAGTTGATGGGCGAGCATTAGACTTCATTGTGGATACGGGAGCTGGTCGGTCTGTAATAACAGCTAAATCATGGGATTCAAAACCTCCTCTTTTTAGTGGTAAAACCATGCTCAGCCAAGATGCTGGTGGAAATACCACGACAGAGAAATTTACAGCTCCATTACTGGTGCAAAGATTTCAATACGGGCTCAAATATTACTTTGAAACATGCGTTCTTGTTCTCCCCTGTATGTCCGGTAAACCTGCTTGGCAGAGACTTAATGTGCAAATTAGGTCTGAGTGTGCAGTGTACTGATGACGGTTTAACTATTGACAGATCTGCTACGGCAGAAACTCTAGAAATGTTTTACTATGCTTGGGATCTGGACAGATCCTCAGTCACAGCTAAAGCCATACAAATGGCCAGAACTGAGTGGACAGGCACTGGCGACAGACTGACAGA
Organism: Synaphobranchus kaupii; assembly: GCA_029718625.1. NCBI lineage: Eukaryota > Metazoa > Chordata > Actinopteri > Anguilliformes > Synaphobranchidae > Synaphobranchus > Synaphobranchus kaupii. Next base: position 5,412,626 of record CM056398.1, on the reverse strand, counting down.
ATTACAACTACATGTAACAGCACATTTTAGTCGAGGTAGAGATTGGGAATTTGAGAAGAATTGGTACGGTGATTGTAAATTAAATTCGACACTGTTTTTGGTTGGTCGCGATTTCTGTGCATTGTCTGTAGAATTGAGCTCAGCACAGCATCAATTCTATTCCATAGCGGGAAGTGCACCCCATGTTTCACTGTGCAAAGCCTCAAATAAAAAATGGGAGGACACAGGGCCATGGGTGGAATTATATTTGGACACCACGGACTGGGAAAAGACAGGGGAATTTTCAAAATATTCTCCCTCTCTGCGTGTCACTGCGCACCAGTTTCCGAACTCTCTGACAGCTGTCTGCAGCATTCATGAGTTGTTGTGTGACACCCAAGCCTACTTGCATTTGTCAGACCCGAGATTCAGTGCAATTCCCTCTCAATTGTGGGCAACGTCCCAAAATGATGTGGGGCTCATAGCTGGAGTTACTCCACTTCAAGTAACCCCTAAATCTGAATACAGACCATGCAAATGTCAATATCCCCTACGCCCAGAAGCCGAAGACGGCATTGTCCCCGTATTTAATGCGTTGTTAGAAGCTGGTGTTGTGGTTCCCTGTCCTGACTCTCCATGCAACACTCCTATCTTGCCTGTAAAAAAGCCTGATGGGTCTTGGCGCGCTCCCGTTGTGCCGAACCCCGCGACCATTCTTACACAGGTCCCGGGTAATGCTAAATATTTTTCTGTGATCGATCTAGCGAATGCATTCTTTAGTATTCCTGTTGATGTAAATTCCCAGTACTGGTTTGCCTTTACATTCAGGGCAAAAAGGTATACCTGGTCTCGATTACCCCAGGGGTATGCTGAATCACCAGCAGTTTTTTCAGCAGCGCTGCAGGAAAACTTGGAACAATTCCAGTTTTCTTCAGGCCAAAGTACTTTGATTCAATACGTTGATGATCTCCTCGTCTGCTCTCCAGACGAGCACAGCTGTATTCAGGATTCACTTGAACTGTTGACATTCCTAGCCACAGAGGGCCACAAAGTTAAACAGGAGAAAACTGCAATTTGCATTAAATACTGTTACCTACTTAGGACACGCTATTTCTGCAGAAGGCAAATCTTTGGGAACTGACAGAATCCAAGCGATTCTTGACCTCCCTAAACCGGTTACAAAAAAGCAGGTAATGTCTTTTCTAGGCATGACAGGTTACTGTAGGCAATGGATTTCTGATTACGCTGAAATATCCCAACCCTTGCAAGATTTGGCACATGGACAGAGCTTGCTGAAATCTCCTTTCAGAAGTTGAAACAACAATTGGCCTCTTCTCCTACTTTGGGCCTGCCTGACATGATTAAACCTTTTCTTTTGACTGTTGATGAGAAGGCCGGCTACATGTCTGCTGTTCTTTTGCAAAAGCACGGGCCTGTGGCGTACTATTCTCAGCGACTTGATGCTGTTTCTAGGGGCCTTCCTCTTTGTTTGCGCTCCATTTCAGCAGCGGCTTTGGCGGTAACTGCATCTGCATCACTTGTTGCTTATCGTCCTTTCACTGTCCTTGTTCCTCATGCGGTAGCAGAAATTCTGTTAAAGAAAAAAAAACAGCTCAGTAGGCAGGGGATTAGGCCCCCCGAACCTAGTGTGCAACAGGCGGCGGCGGAATTGCAAAGTTCCGAGGGCACGTTAAAAACGTTTTATAGTGCAGGGGAGAAGACTGAAGGCCCCCGTGTTTGATGAAGTATGAATTGACATACTGCCGTGGTACCGTCTAGTCGGCGTAGTTGTCGCATGTAAGTATGCAGGCACTGCGTGGTACGTGGATGACAGTCCACACCTAGCAGAGGGGCGTAAGAGACGACCTCTGTGAACAGGCAAGGCTGGTGAAAACGGTCAAAGTTTCTATACCCATAGCAAGGTGGGATAGGGATCAGACCGTCGGCTCCCAACCGGGTGGCTAATTACCACTACGGGGCTCGGTGTTTAGACACTGGGCTGGGGATCGCTATCGACTGGGTCACCGGCCGGTCGGGTCGCACAGAGCAGTAAGACCATGTGTGGCGTCCCTGAAGTGGAGCCCTTGGCCGCTGCGCTCGGCTCAATGTACAGTCAGGCCACTGTAAGCTGAAACCGAATGCGTTAGTAAGCGAGCAGTGCTTTCTGTGATCAGGGTTTCTGAAAAGGAAACGCCTGGGAAGCAGAGAGGCTGAGGGTCCTTCACTCCGAGGAGTCGGGTGGAAGGAACTCAGTGGAAAGGGGTCCAGCCTGGAGCTGCGCCCGAGAGAGGGAGGCTCGAAGGATCAAAGTGGCTACTCTTTTACCTACACCTGAGGATGGGGAGCCACATAATTGTGTTCATGTGTTAGATCAAATTCTCTCCCCCCATCCTGACCTCGCCACCACTCCCCTCTCAAATGCATTTGATATGTTTGTTGACGGTTCTGCCAGTCGATGTCCCCTCACAGGTGACAGTCAGGTTGGCTATGCAGTAGTGACACAACACCAGGTTCTGGAGTCAGCCCGCCTTCCTGGACATCTCTCAGCACAAGCAGCTGAACTGTTCGCTCTTACACGCGCTTGCCATTTGGCTGAAGGTAAAACTGTAAATATTTTCACTGACAGCAGATATGCTTTTGGAGTTGTGCACGACTTTGGAACTCTTTGGCAGCATAGAGGCTTCCTTACCTCTACAGGGAAAACTATACAGAATGGACACTTAGTGAGCTGCCTCCTACAGGCTTCTTTTGCCTGCTGCCATTGCTATATGTAAATGCTCCGCTCACACAAACCAGACTGATGCTATCTCTCAAGGTAATGAGCAGGCGGACTTGGCTGCCAAGACAGCTGCAATCGCCCCCCCTCACTCAACTCTCAGTCTGCTCACACAGGCTGCTGTTCCCACAGACACTCCAATGGCCTCTGTACAGGACTGCCAAGCTGGGGCCACACCCCAGGAAAAGGCCAAATGGAAGCGAGACGGCACCTACACTGATGGGGTCTGGCTAGGCCCTACTGGTAAACCCTGTTTATCTCGTTTTTTATTTCCCTATTATGCTAAATTGACTCATGGACTGGATCATGTGTCAAAAGGAGGGATGATATATTTGATGTCCAGACACTGGGACACAAGCGGATTTTCTACTTATGCAAAAAACTTTTGTGAAAAGTGTGTTATCTGTGTTGTAAATAATGCTGGGAGGGGCCAGAAGGTTCCAAATGCGGCCCACCCGGCTCCACAGGAGCCTTTCGAGTACCTGATGATGGACTTCATTGAACTTAACCCATGCAGGGGTAAGAAATATTGTTTGGTGTTTGTTGACATGTTTTCAAAGTGGGTTGAAGTTTTTCCTACAGGGAAAGCTGATGCTGCAGCAGTGGCGAAAGCCCTACTAACAGAGCTTATTCCTAGGTGGGGGATCCCGAGGAAGCTGTCTTCAGACAGAGGCTCACACTTTTTAAATAAGGTGTTGGACAAAGTGACCGAGCAATTGGGGATCAGGTTGAAGTTCCATTGTGCTTACCACCCTCAGAGTGGAGGGGCGGTAGAGAGGGCAAATGGAACCATTAAGAACCGGTTAACTAAAGTGATGGCAGAGACAGGTCTGGATTGGGTCCAGGCCCTGCCAATTGTCCTTACAGGTATGCGGGGGAGGGTCCACGCTGCTACAGGGTTGTCGCCCTATGAAGTCATCACAGGGCGGCCCATGAGGACTGGATGTCACCCCCCAGGGCTGATGTTGGACAAGGAGCTAGCTGACACTCGCATGGTGAGTTACTGTGTTCAGCTAACCAATGTTCTGAGATCTGTGCATCAACAGGTGAAAGCAGCTCTCCCAGATCCAGCCAGCGGGCCTCTACATGACCTGCAGCCAGGAGACTGGGTGGTGATAAAAGACTTCAGAAGGAAGAAGTGGCACCAGGCCAGGTGGAGGGGTCCTTTCCAGATACTACTCACCACGCCCACAGCCGTGCGAGTGGAAGGCCGTGCTTCTTGGGTCCACGCCAGCCACTGCAAAAGAGCTCCACCAGCGCCAAAGGAGGGATAAGGGTGAGAGACCCACCTCGACCGACGCGCAGGGACGAGTAAGTTCTCACGGAGTTTAAAAACTCAGAGAACCACCACTTCAAGGAGCACGTGACGGTAATATCTGCTCCCAACATGCCAGACGACAGCAGGAACACCGAGGGGTACAACCCTTTGAGAAGATTAGGCTGCAGCCTGAAGGTAGGCCTATTGATACTAGGCCTCATTACGCTCATCACAGTTCTGCCCATTATCCTGATTCATGAGACATTCTACACCATTAACACCAGTGAACCAAACGGTACTGTTGTAATGACTAGTAGGCCTAAAAGGTATGTCACCACCGGGAATGAAGCTTGGCTGACACCAGGAACTGTGAAGCATCATTATGCTAGTAATTCTTGGTGGCGTTATGCTGAGTGGACTGCAAAACAGCACTTTAACCAGTCTTGTTATGTTTGCTCTCACATGCCTCATTCCACAGCAGGCTCTCTTCTTCAGGTGCAGAATCTGAAGAACGACCTCTCAACGTGTTTGGTGGGACTGAGTTCTCACCCAGGTGTGGGAATACGGTGGGATAAAGCTGATTTCTCTGTGCCATTAAATCTGTCACTTTTGAGTACTCCAGTAGTCAATACAAATTGTTCTTTCCTGAAAGATTACCTAGCATGGCCACAGGTGTCATGGAAAATGCCCGGTCCAGTCGTACTTAAACATAGTATGAAGTTTGCAATGTGTATTATAGGTAATGGCTCTAATGCACTAGGTCAATTAGACAATGTTCAGAGTAAAACTGTTTTCTGTTACTGTCCGCCCATGCATCCTGATAAGTGTTTTGACTGTCTGAGTGATTCCTATAGTCCTTGCAGAGACTACCCTGACATGGCTGATGAGATATGTAGGACGAACTGGTCACACGCAATCTCATTACCTTGGAATAGGAAGCAAACTGCAAACTGTTCCGGGATAACACCATCCTCTCGCCTTGGGAGCCGGCTGTTATCTGATTGGTAATTGCTTTGTGGGCACTCTGCTCTCCCCCCTGACTGGAGTAGAGTTTGCGCCCTCATTGCCACATATGTGATTCCTGACTCAAGTTGCCATAGGTCAGTACTTACAGCAAAATGTTCCTGATCCGGAACAAGATAATGTATTCCTTCTCCGACAACTTCCTGAGTTTACTGACGACCCTATATAAAGTATAGGCCTGAATTATGTACCCACCCTGTCACATGGTTGGTGGGAAGACAGACAGTGTTGTAATGTGAAGAGATAAAAGGTTGACATTCCAGGAGTTGTGAAAAGTCTCCATTACATGATGGGTTTTTATTTTTTATCTTTCTTTTCTTTCAGACTTTCTCTTGATAGTAATAATTTTATATGTTAAATAATCAGTAGTACATTATAGTGAAAATTATTTTTATATTCAATTATATTCTATCCTGTTACTATATTTACTATGATTTCATTTTTTATATTTTTATTTTTTCCTATGTTGATTCTTGTTATTAATCAGATATGGATGATGTGCGATAATTGCTAATATCCGGAAGCGACGCTTGATTGCCTTAAGAGGGATCGGAGGAATTATTTTTTCCGGAACTGATTGGGTTTTCTGGCTCTGTGCTAGTTTTGTCCCATATAAGTCCTGAATCTGCCGGTTTTTCAATTCCCCCTGGATTATTGGAGTATTGTACATATCCACACGAGATTATTGTATTTGGTCTGTATAATCATGTAATCATTTATGATGTTATTAAAATGAATCACTTACTAATTGATTGAGTACATTAGGTAGATTGTAACAGAAAACTGTTAGTTATCATGAAATGATAAAAGGAGGGAAATGTGAAGGAATTTTCTGTTTTACAATATGTGTGTATTATCATAAAGACAATCACATGATTATCATTAAGCATTTAATATAATAGATCAATTATATATTGAGTTAAGTAATTAAATAATGTATTCTTTGTGAACACTGAGTAGGTCATGGTTCACTCCCTCTGTGTCTCTCTTTCACAAACTGCTGAGACAGGCAGATGTTTTCGTTACTTGTTTTGAAGGTTATAGAAAGACAAAACACCAAGAATTGGATACCCTTGTCTCTGTATGTTTAGAAACCGCCCCTTGTGGCTGGCCAGTAAAGCAATGATAGATTGTGTATAAATCTCCTCTGTATACTGTTTCTCAGGTTAGAGAGATTCTGACTCTCTCTCATTCTAAGTTTATCTCCAATAAACTGAAATTCTTTTTCTTATTCTATTACATGCGTTTTGTTGTGGTTCTGTTTGGACAGACTTGCTCACTGTGGGTTGAATGGGAAAAATCCACGACACCCCCCTCTGCTCCTAATGCCTTCTCTATCTCTAATGCCCTCTCTACTATTGACCGTGTCTCCCTCTGTCCCTAATGCCCTCTCTACCATTGGCTATGTCCGCCTCTTCTCCTAATACCTTCTCTATCTCTAATGCCGTCTCTACTATTGGCCCTGACTCCTTCTGCCCCTAATTCCCTCTCTACCATTGGCCATGTCCCCCTCTGCTTCTAATGCCTTCTCTATATCTAATGCCCTCTCTACTATTGGCCCTGGCTCCCTCTGTCCCAATGTACTCTCTACCTCTAATGCCGTCTGTACAATTGGCCCTGGCCCCCTCTGCCCCTAATGCCCTCTCTACCATTGGCTATGTCCGCCTCTGCTCATAATACCTTCTCTATCTCGAATGCCCTCACTACTATTGGCCCTGGCCCCCTCTGCCCGTAATGCCCTCTCTACCATTGGCCATGTCCCCCTCTGCTTGTAATACCTTCTCTATCCCTAATGCCCTCTCAACTATTGGCCCTGTCTCCCTCTGCCACTATTGACCTCTCTACCATTGGCCATGTCCCCCTCTGTTTCTAATGCCTTCTGTATTTCTAATACCGTCTCTACTATTGGCCCTGACTCCTTCTGCCCCTAATTCCCTCTCTACCATTGGCCATTTCCCCCTCTGCTTCTAATGCCTTCTCTATCTCTAATGCCCTCTCTACTATTGGCCCTGGCTCCCTCTGTCCCAATGTACTCTCTACCTCTAATGCCGTCTGTACAATTGGCCCTGGCCCCCTCTGCCCCTAATGCCCTTTCTACCACTGGCCATGACCTCCACTGCTCCTAATGCCATCTCTACCATTGGCCATGTCCGCCTCTCCTCCTAATGCCTTCTCTATTTTTAAGGCCATCTCTACTATTGACCCTGTCTCCCTCTGCCCCTAATGCCCTCTCTACCATTGGCCCTGGCCCCCTCTGCCCCTAATGCCCTCTCTTCCATTGGCCCTGGCCCCCTCTGCCCCTAATGCCCTCTCTACCATTGGCTATGTCCGCGTCTGCTCGTAATACCTTCTCTATGTCTAATTCTCTCTCTACTATTGACCCTGTCTCCCTCTGCCCCTAATGCCCTCTCTACCATTAGCCATGTCCGCCTCTGCTCGTAATACCTTCTCTATCTCTAATGCCCTCTCTACTATTGGCCTTGTCTACCTCTGCCCCAAATGCCCTCTGTACCATTGGCTATTTCCCCCTCTGCTCCTAATGCCTTCTCTATGTCTAATGCCCTCTCTACTATTGGCCCTGGCTCCCTCTCTCCCAATGTACTCTCTACCTCTAATGCCGTCTGTACAATTGGCCCTGGCCCCCTCTGCCCCTAATGCCCTCTCTACCATTGGCTATGTCCGCCTCTGCTCCTAATACCTTCTCTATCTCTAATGCCCTCACTACTATTGACCCTGGCCCCCTCTGCCCGTAATGCCCTCTCTACCATTGGCCATGTCCCCCTCTGCTTGTAATACCTTCTCTATCCCTAATGCCCTCTCAACTATTGGCCCTGTCTCCCTCTGCCCCTATTGACCTCTCTACCATTGGCCATGTCCCCCTCTGTTTCTAATGCCTTCTGTATCCCTAATGCCGTCTCTACTATTGGCCCTGACTCCTTCTGCCTCTAATTCCCTCTCTACCATTGGCCATGTCCCCCTCTGCTTCTAATGCCTTCTCTATCTGTAATGCCCTCTCTACTATTGGCCCTGGCTCCCTCTGTCCCAATGTACTCTCTACCTCTAATGCCGTCTGTACAATTGGCCCTGGCCCCCTCTGCCCCTAATGCCCTTTCTACCACTGGCCGTGACCTCCACTGCTCCTAATGCCATCTCTACCATTGGCCATGTCCGCCTCTCCTCCTAATGTCTTCTCTATTTTTAAGGCCCTCTCTACTATTGGCCCTGTCTCCCTCTGCCCCTAATGCCCTCTCTACCATTGGCCCTGGCCCCCTCTGCCCCTAATGCCCTCTCTACCATTGGCCATGTCCCCCTCTGCTTGTAATACCTTCTCTATCCCTAATGCCCTCTCAACTATTGGCCCTGTCTCCCTCTGCCCCTATTGACCTCTCTACCATTGGCCATGTCCCCCTCTGTTTCTAATGCCTTCTGTATCTCTAATGCCGTCTCTACTATTGGCCCTGACTCCTTCTGCCTCTAATTCCCTCTCTACCATTGGCCATGTCCCCCTCTGCTTCTAATGCCTTCTCTATCTGTAATGCCCTCTCTACTATTGGCCCTGGCTCCCTCTGTCCCAATGTACTCTCTACCTCTAATGCCGTCTGTACAATTGGCCCTGGCCCCCTCTGTCCCTAATGCCCTTTCTACCACTGGCCGTGACCTCCACTGCTCCTAATGCCATCTCTACCATTGGCCATGTCCGCCTCTCCTCCTAATGTCTTCTCTATTTTTAAGGCCCTCTCTACTATTGGCCCTGTCTCCCTCTGCCCCTAATGCCCTCTCTACCATTGGCCCTGGCCCCCTCTGCCCATAATGCCCTCTCTTCCATTGGCCCTGGCCCCCTCTGCCTCTAATGCCCTCTCTACCATTGGCTATGTCCGCGTCTGCTCGTAATACCTTCTCTATCTCTAATGCCCTCTCTACTATTGGCCCTGTCTCCCTCTGCCCCTAATGCCCTGTCTACCATTAGCCATGTCCGCCTCTGCTCGTAATACCTTCTCTAACTCTAATGCCCTCTCTACTATTGGCCTTGTCTCCCTCTGCCCCAAATGCCCTCTGTACCATTGGCTATTTCCCCCTCTGCTCCTAATGCCTTCTCTATGTCTAATGCCCTCTCTACTATTGGCCCTGGCTCCTTCTGCCCCTAATGCCCTCTCTACCATTAGCCCTGTCTCCCTCTGCCCCTAATGCCCTGTCTACCATTAGCCATGTCCGCCTCTGCTCGTAATACGTTCTCTATCTCTAAGGCCCTCTCTACTATTGGCCCTGTCTCCCTCTGCCCCTAATGCCCTCTCTACCATTGGCCCTGGCCCCCTCTGCCCCTAATGCCCTCTCTTCCATTGGCCCTGGCCCCCTCTGCCCCTAATGCCCTGTCTACCATTGGCCATGTCCGCGTCTGCTCGTAATACCTTCTCTATCTCTAATGCCCTCTCTACTATTGGCCTTGTCTGCCTCTGCCCCAACTGCCCTCTGTACCATTGGCTATTTCCCCCTCTGCTCCTAATGCCTTCTCTATGTCTAATGCCCTCTCTACTATTGGCCCTGGCTCCTTCTGCCCCTAATGCCCTCTCTACCATTAGCCATGTCCGCCTCTGCTCCTAATGCCTTCTCTATCTCTAATGCCCTCTCTACTATTGGCCCTGGCTCCCTCTGTCACAATGTCCTCTCTACCTCTAATGCCATCTGTACAATTAGCCCTGGCCCCCTCTGCCCCTAATGCCCTCTCTACCATTGGCTATGTCCCCCTCTGCTCCTAATTCCTTCTCTATGTCTAATGCCCTCTCTACTATTGGCCCTGGCTCTTTCTGCCCCTAATGCCCTCTCTACCATTGGCCAGGTCCCCCTCTGCTCCTAATGCCTTCTGTACCATTGGCTATGTCCCCCTCTGCTCCTAATGCCGTCTCTATGTCTAATGCCCTCTCTACTATTGGCCCTGGCTCCTTCTGCCCTTAATGGCCTCTCTACCATTGGCCCTTGCCCCCTCTGCCCCTAATGCCCGTCTACCATTGGCCATGTCCGCCTCTGCTCGTAATACCTTCTCTATCTCTAATGCCCTCTCTACTATTGGCCCTGTCTCCCTCTGCCCGTAATGCCCTCTCTACCATTGGCTATGTCCCTCTCTGCTCCTAATACCTTCTCTATCTCTAATGCCCTCTCTTCTATTGGCCCTGTCTCCCTCTGCCCCTAATGCCCTCTCTACTATTGGCTATGTCCGCCTCTGCTCCTAATACCTTCACTATCTCTAATGCCCTCTCTACTATTGGCCCTGGCGCCCTCTGCCCGTAATGCCCTCTCTACCATTGGCCATGTCCCCCTCTGCTCGTAATACCTTCTCTATCCCTAATGCCCTCTCAACTATTGGCCTTGTCTCCCTCTGCCCCTATTGCCCTCTCTACCATTGGCCATGTCCCCCTCTGCTTCTAATGCCTTCTCTATCTCTAATGCCCTCTCTAGTATTGGCCTTGGCTCCCTCAGTCCCAATGTACTCTCTACCTCTAATGCCGTCTGTACAATTGGCCCTGGCCCCCTCTGCCCCTAATGCCCTTTCTACCATTGGCCGTGGCCTCCACTGCTCCTAATGCCATCTCTACCATTGGCCATGTCCGCCTCTTCTCCTAATGCCTTCTCTATCTCTAATGCCTTCTCTACTATTGGCCCTGGCTCCTTCTGCCCCTAATGCCCTCTCTACCATTTGCAATGTCCCCCTCTGCTTCTAATGCCTTCTCTATCTCTAATGCCCTCTCTACCATTGGCCCTGGCCCACTCTGCCCCTAATGCCCTCTCTACCATTGGCCATGTCCGCCTCTGCTCCTAATACCATCTCTATCCCTAATGCCCTCTGAACTATAGGCCCTGTCTCCCTCTGCCCCTATTGCCCTCTCTACCATTGGCCATGTCCCTCTCTGTTTCTAATGCCTTCTGTATCTCTAATGCCGTCTCTACTATTGGCCCTGACTCCATCTGCCCCTAATTCCCTCTCTACCATTGGCCATGTCCCCCTCTGCTTCTAATGCCTTCTCTATATCTAATGTCCTCTCTACTATTGGCCCTGGCTCCCTCTGTCCAAATGTACTCTCTACCTCTAATGCCGTCTGTACAATTGGCCCTGGCCCCCTCTGCCCCTAATGCCCTCTCTACCATTGGCTATGTCCGCCTCTGCTCCTAATACCTTCTCTAATTCTAATGCCCTCTCTACTATTGGCCCTGGCCCCCACTGCCCGTAATGCCCTCTCTACCATTGGCCATGTCCCCCTCTGCTCGTAATACCTTCTCTATCCCTAATGCCCTCTCAACTGTTGGCCCTGTCTCCCTCTGCCCCTATTGCCCTCTCTACCATTGGCCATGTCCCCCTTTGTTTCTAATGCCTTCTGTATCTCCAATGCCGTCTCTACTATTGGCCCTGACTCCTTCCGCCCCTAATTCCCTCTCTACCATTGGCCATGTCCCCCTCTGCTTCTAATGCCTTCTCTATCTCTAATGCCCTCTCTAGTATTGGCCCTGTCTCCCTTTGCCCATAATGCCCTCTCTACCATTGGCTATGTCCCCCTCTGCTCCTAATGCCTTCGCTATCTCTAATGCCCTCTCTACTATTGACCCTGTCTCCCTCTGCCCCGAATGCCCTCTCTACCATTGGCTATGTCCCCCTCTGCTCCTAATACCTTCTCTATCTCTAATGCCCTCTCTACTATTGGCCCTGTCTCCCTCTGCCCCTAATGCCCTCTCTACCATTGGCCATGTCCTCCTCTGCTCGTAATACCTTCTCTATCCCTAATGCCCTCTCAACTATTGGCCCTGTCTCCCTCTGCCCCTATTGCCCTCTCTACCATTGGCCATGTCCCCGTCTGTTTCTAATGCCTTCTGTATCTCTAATGCCGTCTCTACTATTGGCCCTGACTCCTTCTGCCCCTAATTCCCTCTCTACCATTGGCCATGTCCCCCTCTGCTTCTAATGCCTTCTCTATCTCTAATGCCCTCTCTACCATTGGCCCTCGCCCACTCTGCCCCTAATGCCCTCTCTACCATTGGCCATGTCCGCATCTGCTCATAATACCTTCTCTATCTCTAATGCCCTCTTTACTATTGGCTATGTTCGCCTCTGCTCCTAATACCATCACTATCTCTAATGCCCTCTCTACTCTTGGCCCTGTCTCCCTCTGCCCATAATGCCCTCTCTACCATTGGTTATGTCCCCCTCTGCTCCTAATGCCTTCTCTATCTCTAATGCCCTCTCTATTATTGACCCTGTCTCCCTCTGCCCCGAATGCCCTCTCTACCATTGGCCATGTCCCCCTCTGCTCCTAATGTCCTCTCTACCTCTAATGCCGTCTGTACAATTGGACCTGGCCCTCTCTGCCCCTAATGCCCACTCTACCATTGGCCATGTCCCTCTCTGCTCCTAATGCCTTCTCTATCTCTAATGCCTTCTCTACTATTGGCCCTGGCTCCTTCTGCCCCTAATGCCCTCTCTACCATTTGCAATGTCCCCCTCTGCTTCTAATGCCTTCTCTATCTCTAATGCCCTCTCTACCATTGGCCCTGGCCCACTCTGCCCCTAATGCCCTCTCTACCATTGGCCATGTCCGCCTCTGCTCCTAATACCATCTCTATCCCTAATGCCCTCTGAACTATAGGCCCTGTCTCCCTCTGCCCCTATTGCCCTCTCTACCATTGGCCATGTCCCTCTCTGTTTCTAATGCCTTCTGTATCTCTAATGCCGTCTCTACTATTGGCCCTGACTCCATCTGCCCCTAATTCCCTCTCTACCATTGGCCATGTCCCCCTCTGCTTCTAATGCCTTCTCTATATCTAATGTCCTCTCTACTATTGGCCCTGGCTCCCTCTGTCCAAATGTACTCTCTACCTCTAATGCCGTCTGTACAATTGGCCCTGGCCCCCTCTGCCCCTAATGCCCTCTCTACCATTGGCTATGTCCGCCTCTGCTCCTAATACCTTCTCTAATTCTAATGCCCTCTCTACTATTGGCCCTGGCCCCCACTGCCCGTAATGCCCTCTCTACCATTGGCCATGTCCCCCTCTGCTCGTAATACCTTCTCTATCCCTAATGCCCTCTCAACTGTTGGCCCTGTCTCCCTCTGCCCCTATTGCCCTCTCTACCATTGGCCATGTCCCCCTTTGTTTCTAATGCCTTCTGTATCTCCAATGCCGTCTCTACTATTGGCCCTGACTCCTTCCGCCCCTAATTCCCTCTCTACCATTGGCCATGTCCCCCTCTGCTTCTAATGCCTTCTCTATCTCTAATGCCCTCTCTAGTATTGGCCCTGTCTCCCTTTGCCCATAATGCCCTCTCTACCATTGGCTATGTCCCCCTCTGCTCCTAATGCCTTCTCTATCTCTAATGCCCTCTCTACTATTGACCCTGTCTCCCTCTGCCCCGAATGCCCTCTCTACCATTGGCTATGTCCCCCTCTGCTCCTAATACCTTCTCTATCTCTAATGCCCTCTCTACTATTGGCCCTGTCTCCCTCTGCCCCTAATGCCCTCTCTACCATTGGCCATGTCCTCCTCTGCTCGTAATACCTTCTCTATCCCTAATGCCCTCTCAACTATTGGCCCTGTCTCCCTCTGCCCCTATTGCCCTCTCTACCATTGGCCATGTCCCCGTCTGTTTCTAATGCCTTCTGTATCTCTAATGCCGTCTCTACTATTGGCCCTGACTCCTTCTGCCCCTAATTCCCTCTCTACCATTGGCCATGTCCCCCTCTGCTTCTAATGCCTTCTCTATCTCTAATGCCCTCTCTACCATTGGCCCTCGCCCACTCTGCCCCTAATGCCCTCTCTACCATTGGCCATGTCCGCATCTGCTCATAATACCTTCTCTATCTCTAATGCCCTCTTTACTATTGGCTATGTTCGCCTCTGCTCCTAATACCATCACTATCTCTAATGCCCTCTCTACTCTTGGCCCTGTCTCCCTCTGCCCATAATGCCCTCTCTACCATTGGTTATGTCCCCCTCTGCTCCTAATGCCTTCTCTATCTCTAATGCCCTCTCTATTATTGACCCTGTCTCCCTCTGCCCCGAATGCCCTCTCTACCATTGGCCATGTCCCCCTCTGCTCCTAATGTCCTCTCTACCTCTAATGCCGTCTGTACAATTGGACCTGGCCCTCTCTGCCCCTAATGCCCACTCTACCATTGGCCATGTCCCTCTCTGCTCCTAATGCCTTCTCTATCTCTAATGCCCTCTCTACTATTGGCCCTGGCTCCCTCTGTCACAATGTCCTCTCTACCTCTAATGCCATCTGTACAATTAGCCCTGGCCCCCTCTGCCCCTAATGCCCTCTCTACCATTGGCTATGTCCCCCTCTGCTCCTAATGCCTTCTCTATGTCTAATGCCCTCTCTACTATTGGCCCTGGCTCTTTCTCCCCCTAATGCCCTCTCTACCATTGGCCATGTCCCCCTCTACTCCTAATGCCTTCTGTACCATTGGCTATGTCCCCCTCTGCTCCTAATGCCGTCTCTATGTCTAATGCCCTCTCTACTATTGGCCCTGGCTCCTTCTGCCCTTAATGGCCTCTCTACCATTGGCCCTGGCCCCCTCTGCCCCTAATGCCCTTCTACCATTGGCCATTTCCGCCTCTGCTCGTAATACCTTCTCTATCTCTAATGCCCTCTCTACTATTGGCCCTGTCTCCCTCTGCCCCTAATGCCCTCTCTACCATTGGCTATGTCCCTCTCTGCTCCTAATACCTTCTCTATCTCTAATGCCCTCTCTACTATTGGCCCTGTCTCCCTCTGCCCCTATTGCCCTCTCTACCATTGGCTATATCCCCCTCTGCTCCTAATACATTCTCTATCTCTAATGCCCTCTCTACCATTGGCTATGTCCCCCTCAGCTCCTAATGTCTTCTCTATCTCTAATGCCCGCTCTACCATTGGCCCTGGCCCGCTCTGCCCCTAATTCTCTCTCTACCATTGGCCATGTCCGCCTCTGCTCCTAATACCTTCTCTATCTCTAATGCTCTCTCTACTATTGGCCATGGCTCCCTCTGCCCCTAATGCCCTCTCAACTTCTAATGCCATCTGTACAATTGGCCCTGTCTCCCTCTGCCCCAATGCCCTCTCTACCATTGGCTATGTCCGTCTCTACTCCTAATACCTTCACTATCTCTAATGTCTTCTCTACTATTGGCCCTGTCTCCCTCTGCCCCTAATGCCCTCTCTACCATTGGCCATGTCCCTCTCTGCTCCTAATAACTTCTCTATCTCTAATGCCCTCTCTACCATTGGCTATGTCCCCCTCTGCTCCTAATGCATTCTCTATCTCTAATGCCCTCTCTACTATTGGCCCTGGCTCCCTCTGTCACAATGTCCTCTCTACCTCTAATGCCATCTGTACAATTAGCCCTGGCCCCCTCTGCCCCTAATGCCCTCTCTACCATTGGCTATGTCCCCCTCTGCTCCTAATACCTTCTCTATCTCTAATGCCCTCTCTACTATTGGCCCTGTCTCCCTCTGCCCCTAATGCCCTCTCTACCATTGGCCATGTCCCCCTCTGCTCGTAATACCTTCTCTATCCCTAATGCCCTCTCAACTATTGGCCCTGTCTCCCTCTGCCCCTATTGCCGTCTCTACCATTGGCCATGTCCCCGTCTGTTTCTAATGCCTTCTGTATCTCTAATGCCGTCTCTACTATTGGCCCTGACTCCTTCTGCCCCTAATTCCCTCTCTACCATTGGCCATGTCCCCCTCTGCTTCTAATGCCTTCTCTATCTCTAATGCCCTCTCTACCATTGGCCCTCGCCCACTCTGCCCCTAATGCCCTCTCTACCATTGGCCATGTCCGCATCTGCTCATAATACCTTCTCTATCTCTAATGCCCTCTCTACTATTGGCTATGTTCGCCTCTGCTCCTAATACCATCACTATCTCTAATGCCCTCTCTACTCTTGGCCCTGTCTCCCTCTGCCCATAATGCCCTCTCTACCATTGGTTATGTCCCCCTCTGCTCCTAATGCCTTCTCTATCTCTAATGCCCTCTCTATTATTGACCCTGTCTCCCTCTGCCCCGAATGCCCTCTCTACCATTGGCCATGTCCCTCTGCTCCTAATGTCCTCTCTACCTCTAATGCCGTCTGTACAATTGGACCTGGCCCTCTCTGCCCCTAATGCCCACTCTACCATTGGCCATGTCCCCCTCTGCTCCTAATGCCTTCTCTATCTCTAATGCCCTCTCTACTATTGGCCCTGGCTCCCTCTGTCACAATGTCCTCTCTACCTCTAATGCCATCTGTACAATTAGCCCTGGCCCCATCTGCCCCTAATGCCCTCTCTACCATTGGCTATGTCCCCCTCTGCTCCTAATGCCTTCTCTATGTCTAATGCCCTCTCTACTATTGGCCCTGGCTCTTTCTCCCCCTAATGCCCTCTCTACCATTGGCCATGTCCCCCTCTACTCCTAATGCCTTCTGTAGCATTGGCTATGTCCCCCTCTGCTCCTAATGCCGTCTCTATGTCTAATGCCCTCTCTACTATTGGCCCTGGCTCCTTCTGCCCTTAATGGCCTCTCTACCATTGGCCCTGGCCCCCTCTGCCCCTAATGCCCTTCTACCATTGGCCATTTCCGCCTCTGCTCGTAATACCTTCTCTATCTCTAATGCCCTCTCTACTATTGGCCCTGTCTCCCTCTGCCCCTAATGCCCTCTCTACCATTGGCTATGTCCCTCTCTGCTCCTAATACCTTCTCTATCTCTAATGCCCTCTCTACTATTGGCCCTGTCTCCCTCTGCCCCTATTGCCCTCTCTACCATTGGCTATATCCCCCTCTGCTCCTAATACATTCTCTATCTCTAATGCCCTCTCTACCATTGGCTATGTCCCCCTCTGCTCCTAATGTCTTCTCTATCTCTAATGCCCGCTCTACCATTGGCCCTGGCCCGCTCTGCCCCTAATTCTCTCTCTACCATTGGCCATGTCCGCCTCTGCTCCTAATACCTTCTCTATCTCTAATGCTCTCTCTACTATTGGCCATGGCTCCCTCTGCCCCTAATGCCCTCTCAACTTCTAATGCCATCTGTACAATTGGCCCTGTCTCCCTCTGCCCCAATGCCCTCTCTACCATTGGCTATGTCCGTCTCTACTCCTAATACCTTCACTATCTCTAATGTCTTCTCTACTATTGGCCCTGTCTCCCTCTGCCCCTAATGCCCTCTCTACCATTGGCCATGTCCCTCTCTGCTCCTAATAACTTCTCTATCTCTAATGCCCTCTCTACCATTGGCTATGTCCCCCTCTGCTCCTAATGCATTCTCTATCTCTAATGCCCTCTCTACTATTGTCCCTGGCTCCTTCAGCCCCGAATGCCCTCTCTACCATTGGACATGTCCCCCTCTGCTCCTAATGCCTTCTCTATGTCTAATGCCCTCTCTACTATTGGCCCTGGCTCTTTCTCCCCCTAATGCCCTCTCTACCATTGGCCATGTCCCCCTCTACTCCTAATGCCTTCTGTACCATTGGCTATGTCCCCCTCTGCTCCTAATGCCGTCTCTATGTCTAATGCCCTCTCTACTATTGGCCCTGGCTCCTTCTGCCCTTAATGGCCTCTCTACCATTGGCCCTGGCCCCCTCTGCCCCTAATGCCCTTCTACCATTGGCCATTTCCGCCTCTGCTCGTAATACCTTCTCTATCTCTAATGCCCTCTCTACTATTGGCCCTGTCTCCCTCTGCCCCTAATGCCCTCTCTACCATTGGCTATGTCCCTCTCTGCTCCTAATACCTTCTCTATCTCTAATGCCCTCTCTACTATTGGCCCTGTCTCCCTCTGCCCCTATTGCCCTCTCTACCATTGGCTATATCCCCCTCTGCTCCTAATACATTCTCTATCTCTAATGCCCTCTCTACCATTGGCTATGTCCCCCTCTGCTCCTAATGTCTTCTCTATCTCTAATGCCCGCTCTACCATTGGCCCTGGCCCGCTCTGCCCCTAATTCTCTCTCTACCATTGGCCATGTCCGCCTCTGCTCCTAATACCTTCTCTATCTCTAATGCTCTCTCTACTATTGGCCATGGCTCCCTCTGCCCCTAATGCCCTCTCAACTTCTAATGCCATCTGTACAATTGGCCCTGTCTCCCTCTGCCCCAATGCCCTCTCTACCATTGGCTATGTCCGTCTCTACTCCTAATACCTTCACTATCTCTAATGTCTTCTCTACTATTGGCCCTGTCTCCCTCTGCCCCTAATGCCCTCTCTACCATTGGCCATGTCCCTCTCTGCTCCTAATAACTTCTCTATCTCTAATGCCCTCTCTACCATTGGCTATGTCCCCCTCTGCTCCTAATGCATTCTCTATCTCTAATGCCCTCTCTACTATTGTCCCTGGCTCCTTCAGCCCCGAATGCCCTCTCTACCATTGGACATGTCCCCCTCTGCTCCTAATGCCTTCTCTATCTCTAATGCCCTCTCTACTATTGGCACTGGCTCCCCCTGTCCCAATATCCTCTCTACCACTAATGCCGTCTGTACAATTGGCCCTGGCCCCCTCTGCCCCTAATGCCCTTTCTACCATTGGCCGTGGCCTCCACTGCCCCTAATGCCATCTCTACCATTGGCTATGTCCGCCTCTCCTCCTAATACCTTCTCTATCTTTAAGGCCCTCTCTACTATTGGCCCTGTCTCCCTCTGTCCCTAATGCCCTCTCTACCATTGGCTATGTCCGCCTCTTCTCCTAATACCTTCTCTATCTCTAACGCCTTCTCTACTATTGGTCCTGTCAACCTCTGCCCCTAATGCCCTCTCTCCCATTGGCTATTTCCCCCTTTGCTCCTAATGCCTTCTCTATCTCTAATGCCCTCTCTACTATTGACCCTGTCTCCCTCTGCCCGGAATGCCCTCTCTACCATTGGCCATGTCCCCGTCTGCCCCTAATGTCCTCTCTACCATAAAAACTGTTGTGGGTGTGGCTAGTCACAAAAACGCTAATAACTCTTCAATTCTTCAATGGATATTAATAACATTTGGTTTCTATACTTGCACTGATGTTATGAGCCAAACTCTAAAGTATTGGCTTAATAGAATCAAATGGTGGGGCTATAGAGCATAATTTTTTTTTTTTTAATTAATAAATTCATAAAAAATCACCATAATTTTTATACATTTAAAACTTGCTATATTGATCAATTTCCTCATCTGGAACATATGTATGTCCCATATATGTCGCTGCCATCTTGGATTGGCCGCCATATTGGAAATGCTATTACCATTTCCCTTCATGAAAAATCACTGTTGTGTATTAAACATTGAAAATTATGTATCGTCATCAATCACAGGTCAACCACAGGTTAACTGTTATGGCTTAGTGGTAAGAGCAATGGCTTGGTATGTGGGAGACTTGGGTTCAATCCCCACCATAGGTTAATTTTATTTTCAATGAAAACAATGCACAGTTTGTTTTGCTTTTCACACTTAATAATGTTATTTTCGCATTATTGCAAAGGCGAAGAGATTTTACTATATTAACTATTCACTGTTTCACTAGTACTTAAATTCGTGAAACAAATAAAGTTTTAATAAAGTTATTCTTTTTCCTGCCAAATTCTTCATCAAAAATACTTCATACCCTCAAGTAATTCTCTTGATAGTATACAACATCTGCAATGGCTTTGTGGTTAGAGTGATTGCCTTCAATGTGGGAGACACGAGTTCAAATCCCACCAGGTACCAAAGGTTCCATTTCTTTTTGACAACATCCACTTTCTTATGCTTTTCACATCTACAAATCTTATTTTCACATTAATGGGATAGGAAACACTAAAACACATTTTTTGAGATAATATCTAGGCATTGCCTCAGATGGAAAAGAACAATATTATGCATTATGTCATTGTTACGGCCCCCAATTAAATACATTCCTGAGAAGCCACGACCATGTCTATTTGACAATCGTTAAGTTAGTTGTTGTTCCTGTTAGCCAATAGTCTCTTTCAATTTATTAGCTTTTTTTTCAATTCTGCTAGTTATTCGCAACTGTACATTCGTTTTTTTCAATTCCAGTTAGGGGTCCAAGCACGTAGTGCTGGAACCCTATTGTTTTTGCTGGTATTATTATTATTAGGGGTCCAAGCACGTAGTGCTGGAACCCTATTGTTTTTGCTGGTTTTATTAGGGGTCCAAGCACGTAGTGCTGGAACCCTATTGTTTTTGCTGGTTTTCTTATTAGGGGTCCAAGCACGTAGTGCTGGAACCCTATTGTTTTTACTGGTTTTATTATTATTTGGGGACCGAGCAGCGAAGCTGCTGGTACCCTATTGTATCTGTTCAGATTCTTTTCTTTTTTCTTTTTTTTTTCTCCCGTTTCACCTAAAATTCCTGTGAGCTGGTTTGTCCTAGAATCACCACACTTGGCACGCTTGTTGGGATTCCCAAACTCTTGGATCCTCTATATTATGATGCAGATTGAACACCTGGTGGCGCTGTAGTGCACGTTACAAAATTTTGACATTGCCACGCCCACTGCTGATGCCCCGTTTCAACTAGAGTCACTAGATTTGATAGACCGGTCCCTTTGCTCATTCTGAACAAATTTGCCACAAGGACCCATAAAGTCCGCCATATTGAATTTTTTGCTAATTAGCATTTTTTGTAAAACGCTTAAAATGCTACTCCTCCTACAAAATCTGACCAATTGAGATGAAACTTGGTGGACACACTCCGTACACCATGTCTCATAAAAGTTATATTCAGAATTTTGATATTTTCAAAGATGGCCAAATGACGAGCCAATGAATTTTCAATGGGCGTGACTTATCACAAAAATGCTGATAATTCCAAAATCATTTGACAGAAAGTTATGAAACCTGGTAGATCTATTAAGAGTAACATGAGGAATGGACCTCTACAGTTTCAACCCAATCTAGCCATGTGGTGGTGCTATATAGATCCAAATATAAAAAAATATAAAAAGATTCACTAAAAATCATTGACATGCCCACTGCATACGCCCCGTTTTATCTAGAGTCACAAAATGTGGGATAGCGGTCCTTCTGCTCATACTGAACAAATTTGCCTCAAGGAACCATCAAGTTAGCCCTATTGGATTTTCTGCTAATTAGCATTACTTGTAAAACACTTAAAATACTACTCCTCCTATAAAATTTTACCAATTTACATGAAACCTGGTAAACACACTCCTTACACCATGCCTCATAAAAGTTATAAACAGAATTTTGATCTATTTTGATCCGTTTGATCTACAGTCACAAAATTTGGTGGATAGATCCCGCTACTTGTGCCCAACAAATTTGCCTCAAGAAACCATGAAGTCTGCCATCTTTGATTTTCCGCTAGTTAGCATTTTTTGTAAAACACTTAAAATGCTACTCCTCTTACAGAATTAGACCAATTTGCACCAAACCTGTTCAAGGGACTCAAACCGCATCCCTACATACATGCATTACTTTATTAAGGCGTATGTCAAAAATTGGCTGAATGAGAAGCCAATGAATTTTGCATTGGGCGTGGCTTATCGCCCAAATGCTCATTCTTCTAAAACCGTTTGATATAAAGTTCTGAAACTTGGTGGTTGATCGAGAGTTAGATCAAGACTTGAGCCCTGCAGTTTTAACCCAATCAATCTGCGTGGTAGCACTAAAGAAATACAAATGTTGGGATGGCAGGTATGCCATCCGCCAAGAACACTATCTCTGCTTAACAGGCCGTCTACCTACTACACCAACTGTGAAAGTTCCTGTAGCTTAGTGGTTAAGGCATTTGACTGCCAGGTACTAGGTTGGTGGTTCGATCCCCACCTGTTCCCAAGTTTTTTTTGAGGCACACAATGTGCACGTCATTCTAAGAATGTTCTTTTTATTGCAAAGGCTAGGAAATTTCACAATATTATCTGTTATCTGTTTGAATTATGAAGTCAGTAAGCCAAAACAATCTGATACCGCAACGCACAAGTCTTATTTGGCCTCTTCATTTCTGTTAACCTGCTTTGGCCTAGTGGATACATTATTGGCTTTCCATGTATGTGGTCAGCGTTTCAATTCCAGCTTGGTACCAATGGATAAGTTAATGTTTGGCAAAACTATTGTGCAAATGCTATGCTTCTTTTAATGTTGTTTTCACATTAAGAAACACCTTTTCATTGCAAAAGTTAAGAAATTTAACAGTATTAACTGTTCACTTTTTCACTTGTACTTAAAAGACTTAATATGCAAGCCCTTACTGGATCGCGTTAAGATACCATCAACAATGGCAAAAGCCCTGATTAGAAACAAATATTTGTATTTTGGGTCAACCCTGTCTAGAGTTGTCTACCATTTTGCAGTTTCTGCGTTTGACAAATGCCGCTAATGCTGCACGGTCCCCGGAAATCGCTGCTTGCAGCTGTATTTATTATTATTATTACTATTATTCCCACATTTGCTACAATTGCAGCAAAACCACATGATAACTTTTGCTGAAACTTTGCACACATATAGACACTGCGACTCCACACGTACAGCGAATTCCAACCAAATTGACCTGAAGGTGGCGCTATAGAGACAAAGTAAAATTCTATAATCTTTTGGGCTATAACTTTTGAACCGTTTAGCCAATCTTCAAAATTCTTCTTGTCTCAAATTCCTTGGTTCGTGCCAAATAACTTTGCCATTAGGACAAATGAGGTCCGCCATATTGGATCTTTTGCAAATTAGCATTTTGTGAAAAACCTATAAAATCGAACTCCTCCGAGACCATTTGACATATCAACATGCAATTCACACCATTTTGTTCAGGGGACAATTCTCTAAAGAATCACAAAGCGATTTTCTTGATTTTCTAAATATCCTGATTGCAGTAAGCCAATAAAAACTGTTGTGGGCGTGGCTAGTCACAAAAACACTAATAACGCTTCAATTCTTCTATGGATATTAATAAAATTTGGTTTCTATACTTGCACTGACCTTCTGAGCCAAACTCTAAAGTATTGGCTCAATAGAATCAAATGGTGGCGCTATAGAGCATAATATTTTTTGTTTTAATTCATAAATTCATAAAAAATCACCATTATTTTTTAGACATTTAAAACTTACTGTAGTGATCAATTCCTCACCTGGAACATATGTATGTCCCATATATGTCGCTGCCTTAGATGTGGGAGACCCGGGTTCAAATCCCACCAGGTACCAAAGGTCGCCTTTCTTTTTTGACAACACAACATGCGCTTTCTTATGCTTTTCATATCTACAAATCTTATTTTCACATTAATGGGGTAGGAAACACTAAAACACATTTTTTGACTTAATATCTAGGGCATTGCCTCAGATTGAAGGTCTCTTTCATGAATGTCTTCTCAAATTATTCAGTTTACCCAGAATTAACTGAAGGTGGTGGTCTGAAAACAGTTTGACCTTTTATACATATTCATGTTTAGACACTCACGTCATGCAGCTACATGTGTCTCACATATACCTTCCGAGACTCAATTGTAAAAGGAAACCAATGTAACATGATTCCAACAAAATTACAACCTTTTGCTTGGACCCCGTATAATCGCTGCTTGCAGCTATATTTTTATTATTATTATTTGTTACTACAAAGCTTTTGTTTCAGTCAACAGAGCTTACAGTTAGAGGTACATTTTTTTTTATCTCAAGCCAGAAGGATTACAGAAGCAGTGAAGAATGAGAATTGGCAACTTTATTGTCGATTTCATTTATTAATTCAATGTTATCAACATTGTACAGGACCACCCAATCACAAGCCTGGTCCACCCGCCAACAAGAGAAAAGGAAGACAAAAAAAAACGTGCATTGTTGGGTTTTCTGTAGGCGTATTTGTGGGTGGAGCTCATATATTGTACAGATCGATGACAAATATGCCATTTTTACACACACACGTTAAGGCTGAACAAAAGATAAATGTTGGTACAAAACCACAGGAATACTCAAATAAAAACGTCAGATTCTACTTTTATATCTCGTGTCCCTATTTTGATCTCACATTAAAATTTCAGGACTGTGCAGAAAAAAATAATTGTTCAGAATGTCCAATAGCCTATTTATGGGGGGCATGTAGCCTAACTACTGAAGTGAATTAGCCCAATGTCATAGGGCTAGCTAGCTTATTTACTAAAAAAGAAAACACAAAAATACAGTAGACCTACATAGGTCGCAGTCATTGTGAAACGCAATATTGATCAATTTTGTTTGCCTGTCACAACGTTCATGCTGCATCTAATATTTTTTTAATGCGTATTTCGCTAATTTATCACCCTATTGTAGGCCTACTGTATCAAGCTAGAATCATATGCTTCATGATCTTGAGGGAAATAATTTTATACACATATTTCAATATTTCATACCAAACCCAATAGTCTTGTAGAATATGGTCGTATAGTTATGCTCAGTTGTCTCAAAGCCATAGCCTACGCTAACGTTACAGCAGAGAGTAGGCTACTAACATTAGCTACTAATGGGAGGCGAGCGTCTCACTGTCCCCTATTAGCAAAGAAGTAGGCTATCGTGCACTGCAAGAGAACCCAATTTAGAAATACATGGCTGAGTCAGAATTTTAAAAAAAAGTTTTATCAAGTATGCTATAGAGTAGGCTACAACAGAACACACAAAAGAATGTTAAAATACAATGTTTGCAGCCCTGAGCGTGTCCCAATTATTGATACGTGGTTGCCATCTAGTGGCGTAAAGTGTTGTTTTCCCATACAATGACATGCAGGTGCAGAATTTCATAGAAATTTAATTCTCGGTCAGGTATATCATCGGCAAAGGCCTCGTACACACTGACACTAACATTTGTGCGTATTTTATTATTATATTATTTTATCTCTATATTACGGCTGCCGATCATGGTTAAATTAGGAAGGAGGAGGAGACGCCTACAACACTTGGAAAGCCTAAAACCACAGAATGCCTTCGAGTAATGTGTACGAGCAGGTCAAGGGAGCGAAAACCTCAAAACTGAAACGTTTCCGAAACTAAAACCCCAGTATGTACGAGGCCAAAAGGTTTTGTTGTCATAATATATATAATGATGCACGATTAAGTTAACGTTGCCTCTGAGAATCAAGGTAGTCTCCGAAAAAACATAATATTTTTCAGTTCAACGACAATTAGCCTATAACTCTGCGCCTCTGCCTTTAACACATTCAGTCAACTCATAAGAGGACGCCCATTGCCCGCCTCCATTGCATATTAAATGACAGTCGAATAAATGTTAAAACGGCGCGGCGCGGTGGCATATGTGTAGCTAGTTAACTAGCTGGCCTTAAGAGCCAGCCACCTAGCTAGCGAGCTAGTTCGCAAATGTCTTTTTAAAACGTAGCTAGTTAACTAGTTGGCCTTAACACAGTGTCAGCTAGTGAACTAGTTGCCCTTATTTCCATGTAGCTAGTAAACTAGCTGCACTTTGTTCATTAGCTAGTGAACTAGCTGGCGTTTTAACACAACTAGCTGGGACATATGGCTAGCTAGTAGGACAAATGGGCAGCTAGCTCGGGCTAAAACTTAAGATAGCTAGCTACGGAAGTCGAATATATGTTAAAACGGCATGCAGCTATATGTAGCTAGCTGACCATTAAAGGCCACCTAGTTAGCTAGCTACGTTCTAAAAAGAGGTTTGCTACCTAGCTAGCTCACTAGCTGGCCTTACGACCATGGCAGCTAGTTAACTAGCTGCCCCTTTTGCCATGCAGCTAGTTAACTAGCTAGATGTCACTTCTTATTCAACTAGCTACCTTTTTGGTGCACCTAGTTGGCCTTTTACCACAACTAGGTGGCCATTTGTCACAGCTAGCTGTGCCAAAAAAGCCAGCTAGTTAACTAGCTGCCCCATTGATTTTAAGTAGTCTTTTAAGTAGTCTTAACTAGCTTTTTGGTGCAGCTAGCTAGGTTGTATGACCAACTAGTTAGGTCGCAGGCCACAGCTAGCTGGCCAAAAAGCCAACTAGTTAAGTCAAATGGGCACCTAGCTAGGTTGCATGCCATAGCTCAGTGGCCATGCGACCTAGCTAGCTGTGCAAAAAGCCACCTAGCTGTGCAAAACGGCCACCTAGTTAACAAGCTAAAAATAAGAAATAACATCTAGCTAGTTAACATTTGACTATGACATTAGCTATGTGGCACAAATTGCACCTAATTAACTAGGTGGCTGACATTAAGGCTTACTAGTTAACTAGTTAGCTTGCAAGCCCTTTTTAAAACGCAGCTAGTTAACTAGGTGGCATTTATGCCATAGGTTTTCAAATATTTTTGCCCGCAACTAGTAAGCTAGTTAGGTTGTAAACATGTTCTTACAACTGAACTAGCTAACTAGTGTGCCTTATAAAACCTAGCTAGTTAACTAGTAAGCACTACTTTATGGTAGCTAGTTAACTAGCTGCACTTTGTCCGTGCTTACAACCTAACTAGTTAACTAGCTGCACTTTTGTGCCACCTAGTTGGCAAAAAAGCCAGCTAGCTGTGCTCAGAGCTAGGTCGTATGGCCAGCTAGTTGGCCCAAATGGCAGCTAGCTAGGGCAATTGTGGTAGCTAGCTGGGACATATGGCCAGCTAGCTAGGACTAATAAGGTAGCTAGCTACGGAAGTTGAATAAAAGCTAAAACGGCTTGCCATATGTATTCGCCCATGCATGTCTGGAGCATCATTTGGTTGGAGGGGCCTAGGAGGGAGAAGAGAAGCAGGGGGAAGTCTTTTTGCCTCTTTGCCTTTTGTCTTTTCAAATGATTGTGGTTCTTGGAATTTCCTCCAGACTTACCTACTACAGCTTTAACGGGCTACCGGCTACCTGCAGCTGACCCGGGGGGAGTTGCCTCAGGTAAACGATGACTGGTGATGGACCGAGAGGAGAAATTAGTAATGGGTAAGCATCACAGACTTCTGGCTAGTTGAGCTAATTTGTTGTCAAAAGTAGATAAATGGAGCGCTTGCTCAGTATTTAGCTAACGTTATTCTGAATGTTAATTTAGAACTGGGATGTGTGTGGAATAAGTAACATTAGCAGACTATATCTTGTATCATAGCTAGATAATAGCCTTGTAAACTAAATGACTTTATTCATGAAGATATTTGTAGACAAATATTATTTATTTTCTCAAATACTAGGTAATATTACATCTTTATTAATCCGATACAAAAGGTACCTGACATCTAGCTACCTAGCTTCATAGCTAGAGGGAACGGGACTCATAGGTCTAACAGAAAACATGCAGACAACTCCGCATTACCTTTAAAACCCTTGCAAAACTTCAGCTGTCACAATCGAGAAAAATCTAATCCGAGGTTGTGTCACGGTTTCTCAGGTTGCCGCCTCCCCGGGTTTTTTCTGTCACCTTGGAATCATTGCCTACACCTGCTCTGCTCTTCTGTCGGCTATTTAAGCTCCGCGTCTTCTGGTCTCGGTGCTTCCATGTTGTCTTACATTTTGACACTAAGCCAGTACGGTATAGGTTTAGGCACTTTAAGGAGACATAAACATTGCCCCATCGCCTTGCTGTGCATTAGAGTTCTTGTTTAGGATTTTTCTTTCTCTTTTGCGCTTTCTGTCCCTCGTCCTGGTCCGCCTTGTATTTTCTCTTGGAGACAGTTCTTTCTTTACCCTTTCATTTTACCTTTCTTTATTTTGTATCCTCTCTTATTGAGAGTGAGAGGTATTTTTCCTTTTGTGAGAGGTATTTTTCCTTCTACTCTCAAGCCTACGAGTTATTTCGATTATTTTCGGGTCGCTATTATTTCTCCTTTCTCCCAGTCTCCTCCTTATTGCTCTCTAGTATTGAGAGTGGGAGCTATTTTGTTTTCCCCTTTTTATTCCTTCCCCTTTCACGGAAGCCTTTCCGTTCCACTACGTGGAAACGTTAGGAATCCTTACTTCCGCGTCTGGTCCTCCGAACCCGACTCCCCCCATTATAGAACATGGAAGCTGCTATGGAGGCACCAACGACACCGCAGGGAATTAAGCAGACACTGGCCGCCCAAAGTTCTGCCTAGGCCTCTCATGAAGAGGGCATTCTTGCCATCAGGCCAGGCAGCAGGCCATACAGGCGCAGCAGGACCTGCTGATGGATCAGTTGCGCTATCAGGGAGACTGCCTGCAGGATTTAGCAGACAGTCTCTGCATACTGACCCTCACTACTGCTCCCCCAGTCACACAAGCACCGGTTAACCCCGCCCCAAGGCCCACTGCACTCACCACCAGAGAGCCTAAACTTCAGCTCCCGCTCCGCTATGGTGGGGAGCCAGGGAAGTGTTGGGGGATTTTAACACAATGTCTGATTTTTTTTAAGACTCAGTCGTCCCGGTTCGCTACCCAGGAGTCCCGGGTAGCATTTATTTTATCCCTTTTAACCGGTACTGCCCTGGCATGGGCTGATCCTCTAATTCGGGCTAATAACCCGATTATAAACAACGTGAATGATCTGATGGAGGAGATGCCGTTGGTCTTTGACCACAACGTCTCTGGTCAGGAGGCAATCATGAGACTAACCCGTCTCCACCAGGGCACCGACACTGTGGCAGGCTTCTCCATCACTTTTCAAGCACTGGCAGGGCGACAGGCTGGTCAGATGGTCCACTTAGCTCCTTGTTCCTAAACGCTTTGTCAGATCCCGTTAAGGACACCCTTGCAGTGCTTGAGCCACCTGCCACGTTCGGTACTCTGGTTGCCACGGCCATTCGCGTCAACTACCGCATCAATGAGCGAGAGCAAGAGAGAGAGGCAGGGGAATGTAAAGGCCGCCCAGCTCACTTCCACTCTTCCCCTCTGGCAGCACCCCTTGTTTGCTCATCTGCCTACTCCTCCCTTAATCGGGAGGAGCCCATGCAGGTGGATGGGGTGGCTCTGCGTGAGCCCAGGGATGCTAAGCCGCGAGAGAGCTGGTGCCAGTACTGTAGGCGCAGGGGCCATTTAAAAGATAATTGCCCGAGGTTGAAGGGAAACGGGATGGTCTCGCTAGGGAGGCTGGGGCCCCTTGCGAGACACAGTACCGTTATCCCTCTGACCTTGCTACCGGTTCAGTTGCTCTGGGGGAGGTGTTTGGTGGACGTTGACACCTTTATCGACTCCAGAGCCGTGGAGTGCCTCATGGACGCTATATGGGCTAAAGAGTTCAGAATTCCCATCTCCCTCCCTCTCACTCCACCCCGTCTGTTTACTGCCCTCGACGGTCGACCGCTAGGCTCTGGGACCATAAAAAATATCAAGGGCCTGTTGCGCATGCGCGCTTCCTATCAGGGTCATCTAGAAACGGAGCAGTTCTTTTTAGTGGAGTCTCCCACATATCTCCTCATTTTAGGCCATTCATGGCTGATACAACACAGCTCCCATATAAATTGGGGAGGGGACAGGGCTATTAACCTCCAGTGGGGGTCCCAGTGCAGGTCCCACTGCCGTTCACCTAGTTTTCTTGCGTCAGGTGGTCGTGCTGATCGCTCTGAGCTCAGTTCTGACACTGATTTAGAGGAGACTGATACTCTTCCTGGTCAAGAGAGCCTTGCTTCTCCCTCCGAGAATATGGAGAGCTTGGCTTGGGACTAGTTTGCGGACGGCAACTCTACTTGGGAGGAGGAGTTCACGGATTCCGAGATTGGGTGGGAGTTACCACCTGATTCGTCCCGAGCACTAGAGTAGGAGGGTCACTCAAATTCCTTTTGCCTGTTAACGTTCCTGCCGATTACGTGGACCTCGCTGAGGTCTTGAAAAAACAACGTGCTACTACGTTGCCTCCTCACAGACCTTATGACTGCGCCATAGAATGAGGGAATACATTAAGGAGTCTCTAGCCAATGGCTTTAACAGACCTTCCACTTCGCCGGCAGGGGCTGGCTTCTTCTTTGTAAAAAAGAAGGATGGGGGGCTGAGGCCATGCATCGGGGACTGAACGACATCACCGTTAAGAACCGGTATCCTCTTCCTCTTATGAACTCCGCATTTGAGTGCCTGCAGGGGGCTTCGGTCTTTACTAAGCTCGACCTTCGCAACGCATACAATCTGGTGCGCATACGTGAGGGCGATGAGTGGAAGACGGCCTTTAACACGCACAACGGACACTACAAGTACCGGGTGATGCCGTTCGGGCTCACTAGCGCCCCCTCAGTCTTTCAGGCACTAGTGAATGATGTCCTTCATGAGATGCGGGAGATCAGTCTTCGTATACCTTGATGATATAAAAAGATTTTCCCCCAATATCTCCACTCACATCGTTCATGTCAGGCAGGTCTGAGAGGCACTCCTGAAGACATGTTTGTTTGTGAAAGCGGAGAAGTGTTCATTTCACACTAGCTCCATCTCCTTTTTAGGATTCATTGTGGCGGACGGAAAGGCGGAAAGTTCACGGAACTTAACCCCTTGGCGCAGATGGCAAATTTGGTAAATTCTCACCTATTTAGGGGGTGTTTAAGGCTTTATAACTCCAGGTGTGAGCATCACATAAACTTGGTAAATGGCTTCAATGAAACAGGACAGGTGTACCATTTACAATACAAACTTAGATTTATTCATTTTCATAATTTAAGTCAAAATAAAGTGCCACAAATGCAAAGAGATTTAACTACAAATCACCAGTTTTGTCTCATAAAACTCACTTTTGCATCATTTTCAAGTGGGAATTACTATATGGTTATCAGTATAGGGGGGTAGATATCTATGGGTCAAAAACCCCGATGCAAAACATGTCATAAAATGAATAAAATTAGTTTTGTCCATTATAAAGCATATACAGTCAAGCCGGAAAGTCTGCACACTCCTTTCACCTTCTCCACGTTTTATTACGTTACAGACATATTCTACAATAGATTGAGTTCATTTTTTGTCTCAAAAAACACAAAATAGCCCATAATGACAAAGTGAAAACAGGTTTTTAGACATTTGTGCTAATTTATTAAAAATCAAAATGTAAAATATCATATGTACACAAGTGTGCACAACCTTTGATATGACACCCAAAAGTTAGCTGAGGTGCATTTTGTTTCCACTGATACTGCTTGAGAAGCTTCTACAACTTAATTGGAGTCCATCTGTGATAAATTCAATTGATTGGACATGATTGGGGATTGCCAACACCTGCCTATATAAGGTCCCACAGTTGACAGTGCATGTCAGAGCAAACTCCAAGCCATGGGGTCAAAGGAATTATCTGCAGACCTCAGAAACAGGATTGTGTCAAGGCATAGATCTGGAGAAGGGTACGGAAAAATCTCTGCAGCTTTACAGGTCCCAAAGAGCACAGTGGCCACCATCATTTGTAAATGGAAGAAGTTTGGAACCACCAAGAATCTTCCTAGACCTGGCCACCCGGCCAAACTGAGCAATCGGGGAAGACAGGCCTTGGCCAGGGAGGTGAGCAGGAACCTGAGGGTCACTCTGACAGAGCTCCAGCGTATCCTTGTGGAGATGAGAAAACCTTTCAGAAGATCAACCATCCAGGCAGCACTCCACCAATCAGGCCTTTATGGTAGAGTGGCCAGACGGAAGCCCCTCCTTAGTAAAAGGCACATCACAGCCCGCTGTGGCACCTAGAGGACTCTCAAACCATGAGAATCAAGATTCTCTGGTCTGATGAAACCAAAATTGAACTTTTTGGCCTGAATACCAAGCGTCACGTCTGGAGGAAACCAGGCACCGCTCATCACCTGGCTAATACCATCCCTACAGTGAAGCATGGCGGTGGCAGCATCATGATGTGGGGATGTTTTTCAGCAGCGGGAACGGGGCGACTAGTCCTGATAGAGGGAAAGATGAATGCAGCTAAGTACACCGAGATCCTTGTAGAAAACCTGCTCCAGAGTGCTCTGGACAATCAGACTGGGGCGAAGGTTTACCTTCCAACATGACAACGACCCGAAGCACACAGCCAAGAGAACAAAGCAGTGGCTTCGGAGAAAGTCTGTGCATGTCCTTGAGTGGCCCAGCCAGAGCCCAGACCTGAATCCAATTGAACACCTGTGGAAAGAGCTGAAAATGGCTGTGTACCGATGCTCCCCATCCAACCTGATGGAGCTTGCAAGGATATGCCAAGAGGAATGAGCAAAAATGTCCAGAAACAAGTGTGCCAAGCTCATAGCTTCTTTCCCAAGACGCCTTGAAGCTGTAATCGCTGCCAAAGGTGCAGCAACCAAGTATTAGGCTAAGGGTGTGTACAGATATGTAACCCCTAAATAACCTATTTTTGTCAGTAAAATAAAATTGCATATTTTCTAAAAACCTGTTTTCACTTCGTCATTATTGGCTATTGTGTGTAGATGTTTGAGGCAAAAAATTAACTCAATCTATTGTAGTATAAGTCTGTAACATAATAAAATGTGGAGAAGGTGAAAGGAGTGTGCAGACTTTCCGGCTTGACTGTACATTTGCTCCTTCTGATGGCTTAAGATAAAGATATTGATACCACAGTGTTACATACACCTAAATATGTTGCCTAATTATTCGCCGCAATAAAACATCACTTTTCCCTGTACTCTACAGTATGTATACTTTTGCCCTGGGACTGCATTTTTCAGTAGTCTTTTTTAATGTTCCTATTCATAATGACTCCAAGGAAAAATTTTACATTAATCTACCACAGATCAGCGTGCAGTAAATTGGAATCTGATCAAAAACGTCTACGACGTAAAAAAAAAAAAAAGCCAAGTTACTCACACATAGCCTACAGAGCGCTGTCTATAAGTTCTTAATTCTTCAACTTGCAAAAACTAGGCCTGCCTTTAAAAGTATTGATATCAAAATGTGGCCAAGTTAGAACTAACAATATTGCTTATCGTAGCTCACACTAAATAAACTAGCTCTATTCCAAAGCAATGCTATCCAAACTTTCCTAAATTATTTAATGCAACTTGGCCCTGTGTTTCTTCATCTTTGCATGTGAAGAGATTGTGCCTCATGGAACAACATATGATTTCAATTAATGTTTTTAACAGTTGATGAATAATTACACTCCAGAAAGGATATGGTTATACTTTAGAAAATGTACAGGTTTTAAAATGTTAAGTGCTGCTAAAGATGATATATTTTATAGTTAGTTAGCTTTAGAAGTATTTTTCTTTTTATTTATTTATTTATTTATATACCTTTAACTGATGCTTGCACTTTACTGTTTGTTTGCACTTGATAGGATTGCATCCAATTTCGTTGTACATGTACAATGACAATAAAGATATTCATTCATTCATTCAGATTTCTTTACAATTCACAAACAGACATTTATATCAAGTAACATCATGTACAATAGAGAAAGGGGATGAATAAATAAGTGCAGATAAAAATTTGTAATATTTTTACCTAGAAAATAGCGTACATATAGCATTTTTACAAATGTATCCAGACATGTTTGTGGGTCAGATGATGGCAAATAAGTAATAGTACTAATTTTCTTAACATAATAATAGTTATGATATTTGCTAACAGAATTTTGTGAACACAAGGATATCTATGCTGTAGGACCACACAGATAATAATAAATAAATCAGTAAATACATAATAATAATAATAATAATAATAATAATAATAATAATAATACATTTTATTCATTCTGTGCTTTTCATAGACCCAAAGCAGTGGATGCAGATAATTGTTCAAACATGCCCTATAGTGTGGTAATTTTTCTGTTTAATTTCTTAATGAGAAGAATAAGAATAAGAATAAGAAGAAGAAGAAGAAGAAGAAGAAAGAAGAAGAAGAAGAAGAAGAAGGAAGAAGAAGAAGAAAGAAGAAGCAGAAGGAAAAAAAAAAAGGCAAAATAACCCAAGTTTGGGGTTTTATTGTGTGGATGTGTGAAGTTGTATCTGAATGGTGTGCAGTTACATGAGGTCAGAATGTACAGAAGTTAATGTTTTTAAGGGCTGAGACTCTGTGGTCATTGTGGTTACTTCTGTAGGAAACCCTGAAAAGTACCAAACTCTCTGTGCTGTATAGGTATGGGGCATGCCCCGCCAAGCCGTAACTTGGTGGATGGCATACCTGCCATCCCAATAATAGCTCTTAGTTGATCACTCGTGAAATGATAAACGCATGCAAATACTTTGGCTGCGCCCGCAAAATAACACACATAGTAAATCGACCCCTTTGTGTAGTATTTTATTACTGCCACCCTGATACAGGAGAAAGAAAGAGTATGAGCTCATTTGAAAAGATACCCTATTCATAACTTTTTTGTTTTTATAGAGCAAATGACAACGATTTTTTCTGGTCTTTACCTAATCAGATGCAAAAATAGCAGTTTTATTCTCAAACCAATTCTATTCCGTATTTGAACCTTTTTTGCGTTTGGATTGGTGATTGCAATTGTAGATCTGCACATCTTACAATGCACTTTCTTGCAGTTGCCCCTTCTTTTACCAGCTGATTTGCACAGTCATTGTATCTAAGGGGGCCACACTGGGGGCTGCTGATGCAGGCAGAGAACAACAGAGGAGTCTCTCTCGCACAAGCCAAATAATCCCCACTTACCAAGTGGGCTGGTTACATTCCCAAATAATTGAAATACTTCAAAGGAACACATCTAGTTAATAACAGCCCTTAACCTAACAGTTAATAACACATTACATTACATTATGAATCATTTGGCAGATGCTCTTATCCAGAGCGATGAACAGTAGTGAGAGAACAGTGTTACTTCAGGAATACAAAAATGCAGCATCACCAAGAAGGCACAGAGGCCCATTTATAATCACTCAATACACAAGCAACAATTTTACGCAGCTACTGTATATCTATAACATTATCTAAATGGAAATCCAGTAAGAAATAAATAGAGAGATAGGGAAAAGAAAAGGATATCTAGCACCTCAGATAAAGTGGTAATCAAATTATTAATAGATGATTGTATCCATCTGTTATTTTATTTCCCCAATCTCTGTACACTAAAGTAAAAATAAGACTGCCTCAAGTGTGGCTCATGTCATCCAATATCTGTTATAAATACAATGCTGAAGTACTGACTAAGGTCCTTGTCTGCAGAGTAGAAAATAATGGGCAGTAAATTTCCATACATCATACTGTGTTCATATCAAATATTGTTCATCTCATGGGCCTTCTGTGCATTCTTGGTAATATCACACTTTAGTATTCCTGAGATTAAGAATATTCTTACAGTAGCAGACATTATTTAATTTATTGAAAAATATTAGATAATTTTAAGTTCTTTCAGTTATTTTTGCATAGCCCCTGAGATTGGTAGTGTAGCAAAATGGTTAGGGAACTGGGCTTGCAGCTCCAAGGTTGCGGGAATTCCCAGGGTACCTTCTACTCTTGAGTAAGGTACATAACCTGAATTGTTTCAGTAAATATGGAGCTGTATATATTAATTGTATGCAAGAAAAATATAAGCTCTATAATATTATCTCGATAAGATTGTATGCTAAAATGCAAATGTACGGCCTTTGAGAAATTCTCAGATTGTAGAAAAATCAGGGACATCAATAATGTATTTTCCCACTGGAGGGCAACATACACCATCAAGATTATAGCAGCAACTAGAATTGGAACTTTAACACACACTCCTGATATTAAGACATGGAAAACAAGGCAACATATTGTACAATACCGTTGGGTTTATTAATGGTCAAATATCGGCTTTCACAAAACAATCAGTACACTGGTAAATTTACAGGGGCAGGATTTGGAAGCACTGTCACCTGACTGTCTGTCTGCTGTTCCCTTCAGTCTGCATTCCAAGTCTCCAAAGTAAGCATGGTCATTCAGTTCAATTCAATTGTATTTGTACAGCACTTTTTACATAGAATTGAACAAAGATGCTTTACAGAGAAATAGAAGGAAAATTGGGCAAAAAACAGTCCTGAACCCCCAAAAGGCAAGCAAGGTAAAAACTCCCCAGTGGGAAGAAAAACACTCAAACAGTGGTGAGAAAAACCTCCCCAATGGGAAGAAATCTCAGGAGTAACCTGGCTACAGAGGGGAGGACCATTCTGGTGTAAAGTAAAGGTGGAACGGATGGTACCAGAAATGTAATAAAGGATTTATCACAGAAAATAATGAAATGGGTTGAGCAAGTTACATTCTGAGGAGTTATTTTTTATTTCTATTTTCATATTTTTTCCCCAATTTGGTAGCCAATTGGACCCTATGTAATTCAATTCCCCCCATGTTGCAACCACGAGAGAATCACCGCTACGCAACCCCATCGTTACAAAAGAGGGCACCACGTCCTCTTAAGGGTGCAACTCCTCAAGCTTCTGGTTGTGATTCCAACTCACCCAGGGCTGTCTTATGTGCAACGATTCTTGCCAAATCCCTCCCCCCACCCCGGGAGTACCGGCCATATTCGGATCTTTGGGGCATAACTGCACAGACTGAAAGTCTGCGCTTTTACCGCTACACCACTCCAGTGGCTACATTCTGAGGTATTAAACTAGCTGGTCCAAATGAAGAGAAGTATAATATGTAATTCAGAGGGGCATGGTGATGCATCTGGGGCTCCTGATTGATCCCATGCCTTGACGCTTGAACCAGGAGAGGAACAGGGCTGGAGCTGTCTGCGAATGCAAGGATAGGGACAGGGCCGGAGAACTCACGGTGAGAGAAGGGCAGAAGCCCCAGGGAAAAAATACTGGAGTCATAAATTAAGTTTGCTACATTTACTTTATTTCCAGCAACACCAAGTGGGATTTGGTTCCAATTTAAGAAAGAGGAGGGAGTAATTATTGCGCCCAATCTGGAGCCCCAGATGCATCACCACGCCCCTCTGAATTACATATTTTGCCCAATTTTCCTTCTGTTTCTCTGTAAAGCATCTTTGTTACAATTCTATGTAAAAACTGCTGTACAAATACAATTGAATTGAAATGAACTGCATGGCTATGCTTCCTTTGGAGACTTGGAATGCATACTGTCATGGTTTTGCAGGTTGCCGTCCCTTCTCTGCAGAAGTTTCTCTTGCAGCCTCGGGACGGCGTCCTTGCTGTGTTTTTCCACCGCCCGGCACTTATCTATCTCACCTGTTCAGGTGTCTGGCTGGCTACTTAAGCGCTGTGCTTTCCGGTTACGGTGCTTTTTTGTCAATCTTTGCCACGCTAAGCCAGGTACGCGGTATAGGATTTCAGGCGACTACTTGTCCTTTCGGCTATATTGCTGAAAGAACACGTGGGACTTGTCTTAGTGTGTTGAGGAGTTTCTTTGTAAGAAGTTTACTTTTCCTTTCACACTTAGTTCCTTCCTTTATTGAGCTAGAAGCAATTCCTTTTTTTTTTCTCGATTTACTGCTCGAGTCTGCAAGCTTTTCGCCCACTTTTCTGGGTCGCTATTCTTTGGCTTTACGCCGGGAGTTTTTTCCCGTTTGTTTATTTACTCTGCTCCGTTCGCGGACCTTCTTTCCTTCCTATTTTTAGTGGTTCCCACTTCTTCTTTCTGATCCCCTCATGGTCGTGTCTGGTCCTCCGTTCCCGACTCACTACACATACTGAGTGGAATGGCAGACAGACATCAGTCAGGTGACAGTGCTTCCAAATCCTGCTCCTGTAAATTGACCAGTGTTCTGATTGTTTTGAAAAGCCAATATTTGGCCATTATTAAACCCAACGGTATTATACAATGCCATGTCTCACTCCCCACATTTATCCTCCCTTCCACCAATGGTATAGAATGCAAGCTTCCAGCAAGAAGGGAATCCCACAAAGCAATGCTCCACACAGAAAAGGTGGGCGGTCACGTTTCAACTCGTCTTGCTGGAAGCTTGCATTATTCTGCATTCACGTAATATGAGAACTATGGTTTGAACAACTGGGTTGCTCATAACAACAACTTAGAAGCATTCATGCGTTGACCTCAGATGAATCCGTTTTAATGCCAAAGATCACCAGAGATTTGGGGAGGGTCTCTATGATCACTAAAAAGATTGAGGTTTACCGAAAACTTTTGTTTTTGTTAACTATCACCATTTTGGCTCATTTTGCCAAACTTTTCAGAACATTTGATTCGACTGTAGCTAGCCTAGGGACTTTTGATATGTCGTCAGGTAATCCACTAAATCCAATAAATGACAGTTACATTATTTGTTGAAAATATGCTTCTTTTTACATTTGAAGCAAGGGAAGATAACGACAGGAAGAAAGCATAAAATTCAGATCTGAATGCAGCCCCCATATGAATGCCAGCCAGCAGCCACACCACCATGTTCCCTGCTCCTGTGAAATGGCTGAAGCTAAGCAGATGTGGACTTGGTTAGTACTTGGATGGGAGACCTTCCAGGAAAACTAATTTTCTGCTGGAAGTGGTGTTGCTGGGTTAGTAAAGGGGAATCTTCCCTCTGGTCCAATAAACCCTAATGCCCCAGTGTAATGATGGGGATACTGTGCTATAGGAAATTCAATTGGATGAGACGTTAATCCGAGGTCCTGATTCACAGCCACCAATAAACATCCCATGACACTCACTGCAAAAAGTAGGGGGTTCCCTGGTGTCCTAGCTAAATTCACCACCTGGCTCTCTCAACCTGCCACCTAATCATCCCTGAGTTTACTTCGCTAAATATTGTTTTCTCCCTCTCCACCTCAGTTGATGTGTGGTGAACCTTATGCCGCAATATAAACACAAGGAATTATTAATTATTATTATTAAATGCATGACTGTTACTGGATCACTGTCTCATCATGCTCCAGCATCCCTCTGTTGTCTAGCATGTACCCACAGTCTACCTGCTGTCTACAACACTCTTTAGCCCTAAATGTATCATTTGTACAGACCGTTTAATGGTACAATAGTCTGTGGACTATGTGGTCCTAGGTTTGAAGATAAGTGGTTGAGTCATGTAATTTTATTTTTAAAATATAGGATACACCTATTTATCTTTACATAGATTTTGGGCTGCTGG
Organism: Synaphobranchus kaupii; assembly: GCA_029718625.1. Classification (NCBI taxonomy): domain Eukaryota; kingdom Metazoa; phylum Chordata; class Actinopteri; order Anguilliformes; family Synaphobranchidae; genus Synaphobranchus; species Synaphobranchus kaupii. Next base: position 5,373,818 of record CM056398.1, on the reverse strand, counting down.
GGAGCTCATCCTGCTTATGTGGGTTTAAGCATAGTGACGCACGAACCCTAGAATCTATTCTGAAATTCTGACAGTGCCGGCGCTGACTCTGGCTGGCAACCCCACATTGTGTCATAGTGTCTCCAAATGAAGCAGTGTCTGAGTCAGCAGGGTCTCATTGTACAAGACTGACTCATCCGGTTTATTGGACACCTATAGTCTGTCTGCACCAGGTGTGAAGGAGATGTAATCCTCTGATGTAGTAACTGTGCATCTCATCTGGTGGACTGTGGAGTATAAATAACCGATGACTGACACTTTGGAGGGAGTTCTCTGCACCCTTCTGAATCGACCAAGGATGCTGCAAAACTACTGAGACAGGTTGGAATTCTTTCATTGAACTCGATTTAAAAAGCATAAGGGCCATTGAGTTTGCCACATGTCATGCTCAAAACTACTTTGCTACAGGAGACAACCATGGTTCTGAAGTGCCTGGATGTTTCCAATTTTTGCCTCCATCCAAATCCACGTTGCGTTTTGAACAGGGGGTCCACAAAGATACTGTCAGCCCCCCCCCCCCCCCCCCCCATTAAAAAAAGGTTTTATTTTTAAAATATATATGAAAACAGGTGACCATGTGCTGGAGGTACTCAGTGTATCCCCATTTATACTTTTCACATATTCAGGCTTAATCAAGAAATCAATCTTGGATGGAACCAGAATTATAAGTATCACTGGCACTGCAGGGTTGGCAGCCCCTGTGCTATTACACTGTACTGCAGGAACACACTTTCTGGGTAACTGTACAAGTGATTCATTGTTCATGCATGAGCCCTACGTCAGCTCTACGATTTCTGTCTGCTTTTTCTGCTTGATGGAACGTTGCTAATACACCAATGACGTAATTTCATACCTTATCTATTTTGTAACATTTGGCTTTATGGAACTCCAACCAAAATGTAATAGAAAAAATACATATATAACCGCTTGTCTGAATATTCCGTGTAAAATACAAGTTAAATCAAGAATTTGCGGGTAGAAACAGAATGACAGAAATCTTTTTCCCATTTTTGGAAATACAATGAAACATAATTGACCGTAGGCAAGCAGCTACCCGTGTGCTGTAAATTGTGCTATATTGAACAGTAGGCTATATAGCCGTTTTCTTAAAAGCGCGGATCTGGACTGGTCTATGGTTTTCATCCATATGAGCAGGTCAATATTGTAGGGGGCTATACGTCAGGTGTTAAAAATATTCGCCTGGTGTGTTTTTTTCGCGATATCACGTGATTAAGTGAGAGTGAGGGTGGAGTAAATGAGAAAAGCAGCTGCTCGTTACTAGCATACAAGGAAACAGTGAACTGAGCGAATTGGTGAGTGAAGGGCAGGATGCATCCGCTATATATTTTTTTTATGTTAGACATGTATAGTAGCTGCTACTCTTTAGCGGACAGTTGTGATTGCGTATATCCTGTTCATGTTTGCCTCAATGTTTTAAAAGCAGCAAATCAATGAAAAAAGTCCAGTGTGTCAACGTGGGCTTTGGTTTCGGTTTATCATTCCTGCTACTATGCTAAGCTAAGTTGGACAAACCTAATTATTGAAATTGCAAGTGATGCAACTAAGAATGATTTCTGCCATTTTCAAACGTTAATCGGATTTTTACTTCATAGAATTTATATATATATATATATAAGCCATTTTCATTGAAATCGAACTTGTGCACAGGGGAAATAAACTTGATGGCTGTCTCGTTACAAATGTAGCCGGCTTGCAAGCTAACTAAGCTATTTACAAAGTAACCTGAATAACTGAATCACACCTCTATATCGAATTGCCTGACGAGGAATTACTCTAGCTAGTGTTTTATAATTTCCACAAATGTTTCCTGCCAGAAAATGTAAAGAAAGCATTTTCCAAACATTCCACGATCAAGGCAATTAATTTTATCTTCCTGCGAACCAAAGTCTTGATATGAAATGTATGCAAACTTACAACTAAACAAACTAAATATGCAATGCTACCCGCGTTTCGCTACATTCGGTTATTTAACTGGGCCCTGTAATTCATCTCAATCATATCTTCCCTCATTAGGTTTCTTCAAATGCGACATCAAAGACAAATCCCAAAATCTAAGTGTAGGCCTATATGAAATCGTCTTTATGGCTTTAACATTACAAACACCAATTAGCCCAAACCATACAGTTTATGTAACCCCTTTGATATTGATTGATACTTCAAATTACAACCTTAGACGTCCTGAAACATTACATACAATACCAAGGCTTACAGCAGGGGTGGGGAATCTTATTCGAAAAGGGCTGGTGTGGGTGCAGGTTTTTTGTTTTAGCCCAGAACTAAGACACCTGATTCAACTAATTAACTAATCATGGTGTTCAATCAAGACCTTGATAAGTAGAATCGGGTGTCTTAGTGCTGGGCTGAAACAAAAACCTGCACCCACACTGGCCCTTTTCACATAAGATTCCCCACCCCTGGCTTACATGATGATCATCAACACAAAATGCATATTTTATGTGTTCAAAGAATAAAGGAAGACCTAAAAGTACTTCCTAGTTTCAAACAGTACTGTATGTGCAAAGGACCAACTATCCATAATGCTATCTCATCATTAACACAGTAACATATTATGTGCCTCCAAGACCACAGTTCTTGCACAATAATAATAATAATAATAATAATAATAATAATGTATAACAAGAAAACATTTCTCCACATTACCATGACCACTCAAGTGGACCTTCATCACAGAGATTTTCCGCTAACTAGCAAAGATTACATATATTGATCATGCACATAAAGACTACAATTTCATGAGATGGCAAGATGAAGAATCCCAGGGCCAAGTTACATGAAAATATGAATGAAAGAATAATTGCTTTGGAACAGTGTTTAGTTTGAATGTTGTTGGAAGTAGGCATTGCATTTGTAAACACATTTTATGCATTTAGCGCGAAATCATATTCTGATTCAGACTTGCATGCGATTTCAAGTCTGACACACCCTTGAATATTGACTGAATATCTTAATGGCACATAGGCTACCTCGATGAATATCTTAATGGCACATAGGCTACCTCGAGGTAAAATACACCCTCCTGGCTATGTTTATATTGTGATGAGACGTGGATTCTGTGTTATTTGCTTAAATAAGGATGGAAAGAAAAAAATCTGAAGATTGACTCTTAATGTTTTATTAGCAGTGGCTTTTGGATTACACTTTTTGGATTACAAGATTTATTCCTGGTACTCCCAGAAAACAGCGAACGTACGGCCGTGGTATCGTGAGTAACATTAAAGTCTAAAACAAGCCTATCAAAAATCAGATTGTTGGCAAGGAAGCAAAGCAGAGTTGGCTATGTGCAAATAACGGATTAACGCTGCACAGCGTCATAGTCGGCATATTATGCAGTGGGACACAGATAACGGCCGGCAGGGCCGGCCCAAGGATTTTGGTGGCCCTAAACAAGATTTTGTTTGTGGCCCCAAAACACTCCCAGCGCAACCACTAAATCACACGCCAATTATACAATTTAACAACAACATAGCTAGAAAGCAAATGGTAAGCCTGAAACTATTTGGGGCAATTTCATATGTTATGCATTTAAATAATAAATCAAAACACACATTTAATGTTGCAAGAAAACATTGGTAGCTCATTAACAAGCAAAGCTAGCCTTTATAAATGGGAAATGATGCTTGCAATCATACTCATGTTAGCTAGCAAGCAAATGGCAAGAAATCAAGCTTGTTCTAATGGAAAACGTTTCAGCTAAAATTAATAATACCTGCATTCATTACTTTCTAGCCAGCTTGCCAGGTTAAAATGAGTTGTGGCTATATGTCCAGTTTAATTTGTTCAAAATCAAAACACGACTTTAATGCTGCAAGAAAACATTGGTAGGTAGCTAACAAGCAAAGCTAGCCTTACAATCATGGAGGTTAAATGATGCTTACAGTCCTACTCAGGTTAGCTAGCAAGCAATGGAAAAAAACAAGCATGTTCTTATGAAAAACATTTCAGAATCAGCATCTAAGTGTTAATGCATTTATTACTAGTGATAATGCCTAGTGATAATGACACCGGTGTCATCATTTTGCTCAACTGAGACTCTGTGTTTTAACTTTATTGGTAGATGGTTTGTGACGATTTCTGCCCAATACGGAGTTTCTAAGTGTCGCTATTTTCCCGTAGCAAGTCCATTTAACAAGCACCCCCCACCCAGTCTATACCTACCCATGCATTACATAGTGGACAATAGCGTCTATGTTTGAGTTTATAAATATATTCGTCATATAAAATTTGAATTCCGTCATAGCAACAAGATAAACCCAACAATAGCCTGATCGTATGCCAGAAAAGCCGTGAAAAGCCCTGCTCACTCAAGTGCAAAATAAACTTCTGAAAGTAGTGTCTCATTCTACCATGTATTCTACTAGCAATATATGCTACTAAATATGAAATAAATATACAATCCTACCATTGGTTTTACACATCGAGATGTTCCTTTCAAAATTCAGTGATCATTTATTGTCTGTACAATTGGTTTGAGAAATATACAACACTTTATACCGCTATTACACTATCTGAAACGTCGACTCGTAATACCCCCATGCCCTGCAAGTCTGTCTCATGCATTACAGTTCATTCTGGTTTAATTGTCGGCTCTTTAATCCAATAGAGTACATTATAACCTTTGCAACGGTATATGCCATGTCTTCTTGGGTGCTTTGAACAATTTACTACAGCCGACCGTAACGGCAGTTTTCTTTTTAACGGTCTAGTATTACGCAAGCCCTATATAAAACGAATTAGGGAGGGGAGTGTTCCCTTTCCTGATATGTAATTATTTTTGCGTCTAAAATGCGGTTGGTCTCGCTGGCTACATATGTACATTTCTTTTTTCCACTCGAGCACTGTCTTTCCAATATGATTGATAGGCCTATTGTTATTTTCACATTTTGAGTGCATTTCACATACTGTAGTGCAATCGTTAAATACATTTTTGATGCAGGCTACAGATTTTCATTGAAGATAGAACATTTGGCAGCATTTTGCAGATGGTGGTATACTATTTTATTTTCAAGTCATTCCATATGAAATCACCCAGTTTGAGAATTTCACAGGTGCTCCTATACCAAACTTATGGAGAAATCCCAAATATTAGGTCTGTGTATCTAATAGTTTTGAAACTACAGCCCTTTGAAATTTTTATTAATTTTATGCATTTTGCCGAACAAGCCTTTCGGTCCAACTTCCGACATTCATAGCTCCTTTGATATGGCATGTACAGCTTTGACTATGGCTAACTTTTTCTGTAGAATTCACAAAAATGTAATCAGATCAGGTGTATCTTATGTCATATCATCTTCAGATATATAAGAATACATGTCCTTTGGTGCTTTGGTGCAAAAAGTGCAAATAAATCCCAGAACAACAGCAAAGGACCTTGTGAAGATGCTGGAGGGAACAGGTACAAAAGTATCTATATCCACAGTAAAACAAGTCCTATATCGACATAACCTGAAAGGCTGCTCAGCAAGGAAGAAGCCACTACTCCAAAACCACCATAAAAAAGCCAGACTACAGTTTGCAACTGCACATGGGGACAAAGATCTTACTTTTTGGAGAAATGTCCTCTGGTCTGATGAAACAAAAATTTAACTGATTGGCCATAATGGCCATCGTTATGTTTGGAGGAAAACAGTGAGGCTTGCAAGCCAAAGAACACCATCCCAGCCGTGAAGCACGGGGGTGGCAGCATCATGTTGTGGGGGTGCTTTGCTGCAGGAGGGACTGGTGCACTTCATAAAATAGATAGCATCATGTGGAAGGAAAATTATGTGTATATATTGAAGCAACATCTCAAGACATCAGCCAGGAAGTTAAAGCTTGGTCGCAAATGGTTCTTCCAATTGGACAATGACCCAAACTATACTTCCAAAGTTCCAAGGTATTGGAGTGGCCACACAATAGGCTTGTGCCATCGTGTGCAAGGCAGCATCGTGCCATTGAGCCCTCTAGCCATCGCCGATGGTCGATTCTATCGAGGGGTGCGCGGGGGCGGGGCTATTGAACAGTGGGCCTTTTGCTTACTTATTATGGCATACCATTGCGAATTATTTTCACTATTTTGTCCAAATATAATAAATAATAATATACAACAGATTTCACGTCTATTCTATATTAGCTTGTAGAGGCTATTTATCTCACCTGGTCGCTGTCCAACGAGACAGTCAGCATCACGGTCAGTGCTCAGGAGCTATAGTTTCCCTAAGCCTTTCTGCGCCGTCGTCGGTCTTATAGCCATTTGTTTCATTTTACTAATTTCATTTCATTTTGTGAAGAAGCTAGACTAGCAGTCATCACGTTCATTATCATTTTTGTCTTGTAATGAGCGATTCACAAGATCCCCTTTATGCCGCGTGCCATCCCGTACAGTCTATCTCCATCTGCATCTCCAACTTCTCTCACTTAGCACTATCAGGTTAGACCTTTTTAACTAACATAATGTAATCAAAAATACATAACTTACCTTGAAACAAATTATTTTTTATTGATAATCAAACTATTTATAGCCTAAACCTGTGAAATAAAGAGACAACAAGACCTATAGGCTTACGTTTGACTGAGATTTTGTTTCGTTATAGGGGACTTTTTTCACTGATGAAATGGTTAAGCTAGGCTATATTACATTGTAAATTACATTATTTACTATTCTACATAAACCTGTTGATTTAGTTAGCGGCCACCTTTTCATCCAATCTAGTTTATTTCTCTGATAACATCTTTCATTAGTCTACAGTCAGATTGTACAATATTAGGCTATATTTGTTTCCATGCCCCGAGTCCGACACCGGTAAGCTTGTTGTGCTGTTAGAATAAAAAGTCTGTTGAGGGATTTATGGCTACAGCTCACCACTCCGTAGCCTAAGCCTACACTCTGTTCTAGACTGAACAATAGTTTATCAATAGCACTATTGAATACAAAATATAATTTGTTTAATTAGGCCTGAATTAAATTATATAGTTAGTTGCACTGTGGTCTAACAGAAGGTAGGCTATCAGCGTGATTTTGCTCAATCCAGGTAAATTATGGCCGTTGCGCTGCATAGGCGATCACATTTCAAAGACGCAGACAACACGTTACATTGTAAATGGTAGAGCAGAAAATTTATTAAAAACACAGAACGAGAGGCGAAATTTTTATTTTTATTTTAAGAATTAAAAAAAGAAAAATCGTCCAGGCATTGACAAAGATAGCCATCGCCGATGGGTTCAACCATTGTCAATAGTCGATACTATCGACCATCGTCCCAAGCCTACCACCAAAAGTCCTGACCTCAATCCAATCGAAAATTTGTGGGCAGAACTGAAAAAGCATGTGCGAGCAAGGAGGCCTACAAACCTGACTTAGTTACAACAGTTCTGTCTGGAGGAATGGGCCAAAATTTCAGCAACTTATTGTGAGAAGCATGTAGAAGGCTACCCGAAACGTTTGACCCAAGTTAAATAATTTAAAGGCAATGCTACTAAACACTAACAGAGTGTATGTAAAGTAAACTTCTGACCCGCTGGGAATGTGATGAAAGAAATGAAAGCTGAAATAAATCATTCTCTCTCCTATTATTCTGACATTTCACATTCTTAAAATAAAGTTGTGATCCTAACTGACCGAAGACAGGGAATGTTTACTAGCATTAAATGTCAGGAATTGTGAAAAACTGAGTTTAAATGGATTTGGCTAAGGTGTATGTAAACTTTTGACTTCAACTGTAATATAGGCTATGGCATATATACTTGTCACTTAGGGCATGGCAAATGGACTTATTGATACCGCTCTGTAGGCTATGCTTGAGTAACTTGGCTTTGTTTTTTTTACGTCGGAGGCGTTTTTGATCAGATTCCAATTTATTGTGCGCTGATATGTGGTAGATTAATGTAAAAAAATGTATTGGAGTCATTATGAATAGGAACATTAAAAAAAATAAAATAATAATTTACAGAAAAATGCAATCCCAACAGTGAGATACAACAGTGAATGATTAGGCTACATATTTAGGTGTATGTAACACTGTGATATCAATGTTTTTATCTCAAACCATCAGAAGGAGCAAATGTATATGCTTTATAATGGACAAAAGAAATTGACATGTTTTGCATAGGGGTTTTGGACCCATAGATATCTACCCCTATACTGATGAAAATATAGTAATTCCCACTTGAAAATCATGATGAGTTTTATGAGCCAAAACTGTTGATTTGTAGTTAAATATATAATTTGTTTTTCATTTATTTAGAGCAGTGCACAATTTAGCCATTTGGATTGATTTGGAGACACGAATGGACAACAGGGTACACTGCCTATATTTTGCACCATAGACCTTTAGTAGTTCTGCATATCATCCTCAGATTTTGCACACTTGTTGACATGGAGTTTATGATCCAGGAAATGTATATATATTACCGATTTCACTTATGTAGCTCTCAGCAAACTTTTTTTGTTGCATTCTTCTAAGGTTTCTTTGCATTTGTGGCACTTTATTTTGACTTAAATTATGAAAATAAACAAATCTAAGTTCGTATTGTAAATGGTACACCTGTCTTGTTTAATTTCAGCCTTAAACAATATTAATAATATTTGGAGTAGAAAGATAATATTGTCATTGGCAGAAAGCTGAGACTATCTTATTTATAACTAGCCTATTTATAATACTCAGAATGGCATAGTGTCCGTCTGCCCCATCTTTTAAAAAAAATTTTTTTATCGAATATATTGTCACCCTATACAGGCTACAAAAGAAACTAGATGACTACTCTGATGACAACTATCGTAACCTAATTTGTATTATAGTACAACAATAAATGACTTGTCGGCACCGCATTGGAGTCATGTTTGCACTTTAGCAGTGACGATGTTCTCCACTGAACATTCTAATGATCCGTTCTAATCACATATTTGTGATGGTATGCTTTTTGGCCAGTACTAGAATGATCACATATTTGTGATGGTACACACAAAAAGGGTTAAAAGCAGGGGCGTCATGCCTAAATTTCGAGTAATTATGGTAAAAAGGCGGGTGCAAAATCATCGTTTATTACAAAAAACCAATCAAACCTAAACCACCCTCAAGCTACTGTTGGAATTGATTTCTGTCTGGACGCTGTTGTTCAGTAAACATTCTATTTTGGAGAGGAATGCAGACAAGCAAACTCCAAGTAGATCAGAGGATCTTGTTATTGAGATATTGTTTTTGAGTAAATAAAATACTTGTAAGAATGCAGTCAGTGTGCATTCTCTGTGTACAGAAAATGTCAACAGGTCATTAAAACAACTTCAACTCTCCATATAGGCTAACAAAACGATTTATATTTTATGAACTAAACTAATGTGGTATCTAAACAAAAAAATGCAATGTGGAGCGAACTGGAGCTAATAGTGCTCATCACTCATAATTTAAATTGCGTCTGGTTCCCCTCCACGCACGCTCCCGCTCACATACTCTGACACACACACCTTTGAGAATCAGATGCACTCTGTCACCCCAGTATGCAGGCCAACCTGCATGCTCCAGAACAATATCCGCCGTGCCTTGTCACATGTTCCTCACTGGCTGCATACAGGCATCTGGGCTGAGCTAGGCCCCTACGTTGTTCAATTCCCCGTGTAGCAACTGCTTGAGAATTCGCCGCTACAACCCTGTCAGCCGGTAGCGGGAAGGAGGGTGTCACGTCCTCTTCAGGGCGCAACTCCTCCGAGCTCCTGATCGTGATTCCAACTCGCCCAGGGCCGCTTGTATGCGACGATTATCCCTGTCCGAGTCCTTCAAGGCACCAGCCAAACTCGGATCTGGCAGAACCAGGGTTCGAACCGCTGATATTTTTGTGCAACTGCACCGACTCAGTCGGCACCTTTACCCGCTGTGCCACCGTGACGGCCTCAATTACGATAATTGAAGCATTGTTGTGAAACAATATGGCGATTATTTTTGCAGCCCTAGTTGGAAGTTTAGTGTAACCTGGCATCATTTTGATATCAAGACTTTGGTTTACTGACACATTTGAGTAATTATGTTTTACAAATGTATAGAGTTTACATACTTTGCATATGTGAGTTAGATTTCTTTTTTTATTTGTCAAGATATCACATGTTTTCGTAGTGTAATGTAAATTATGGGCATCTTGAGCGATGATATTAAAGGGTTCACCCATTTAAATAGTTCACCAATTTTGAACCCCTAAAATAGTATGTAAGGCTGTAGTGATGCTGTCCTGGTCTCACCATTGTAGTTATAATCAGATCAAAAACGTCTACGACGTAAAAAAAGCCAAGTTACTCAGGCATAGCCTACATAGCGCTGTCTATGTAAGCAATAATCAACGACGAGGTGTGCGTTACACGGTTTTAACCGCACGACGTTGAGGCGAAGAACCACCCAACGCGAAGCGGAGGGTGGTTGCCTCAGCGGAGTGCGGTTAAAACCGTGTAACGCACACCTCGGAGTTGATTATTGCGCTTATACCATGGTTACCAACAATGATTATATAGTTACTTTCATATTTATAGATTTTTATCGATTTAATCAGCTGAAATTTAAATATACTTCCGCAGCTCTTTGGGCTTGTTGTTTTTGCGTTGTCATGCAAAACAGCTGGTTGGTAGTTCTAATTGAACAGAAAACATCTCGTTGCTAATTCTATTTCTCGTTACTAGTTCTATTTAAGTGCGTTGCTATGCAAACCCTCTCGTCGTTAGTTCTGAAAATAATTGATTCTATCGGGGGAAAAATAGTTCCTTCTCGGTTATAACATACAATTGATTGGCACCAATTTTGATTATTTTTGTCATGACATTATTTAAGAAAATTGTATGAAACCATAACTCAATCAGATTCAACATTACCTCCCTCTCTCTGTCTTGCTTTTTAAAAATGGTTTGGTCACGCAGTGTGTAGCAGATTCGCATCATGATGTCCTATGGGACCATCTAAAAAATACTACGGAGTTTGTTAGATGTAACTTATCGAAGAATTTTCGCTGGATAAAAAGTTTTCTACATATAGCCTATAGGCTACAGATTAACATGCTTTGTGAAGTAGCCTAGCTTGCATTCACAAGCAGTCAGCGTGTTGCTGACGTCAATTTACATGCAAATTCCTACTATGATAAATTCGTATTTCCAACTGAATAAATAGTGCACTTCTAACCACAAAAATGTTTTGCTAGATTGAAGTAGTTGTAACTAAGATATCTGCCGAATAAAAACTTTTTTAAATCTGTAGATTAATGTTGTTTACCGATTTTTATAAATCAGATGTATGCTGTTGCTACGGCAACGTTAACTTCTACCTTAGAGACGGATTTATGGCTCGCAGTAAAAAAAAAAAAAAAAAGATTAGGCTACGCATTGCACATAAACACCATGCGCTTTGCTAACTCCGTGATAATGTAACTATGGCTAGCTATATAGTTACCTCGCCACGTATTGCATTTGCATTATCTTAAAAACAATGACAAAAGTTTATCGTAGCCAAAGTTAGTCCACTATTTGCAGCATACCTACGAGGCGAAGTAGCCGTCTGCCGTATTAGGCTACAGTAGCCTAACGTTGGAAAAGTCACTGAGGAAAATAAAGTAGGTAGGCTACATTCGTTTACTTTATTAATTCACTTAATTTATTCCACTTATTTTCTAGAACGTCTTGGACTCTGAATTGACCGGTCATGTTTGCCATTCCCAGGTTGCGTAGTACTAGCTGGCCAGGCAGGCAGCGCATTAATTTAGAACTGTGATTAAACTTAGACCCGGATGACTGACCGGTTATACAGAATAACGACCAGTCATTGACCAATCAGAATCGAGTATTCACACATACCATGGGATAAAAGTTCTTAATTCCAACTTGCAAAAACTAGGCCTGCCTTTAAAAGTCTTGATATCAAAATGTGGCCAAGTTACGACTAACAATATTGCCTATCGTAGCTCACACTAAATAAACTAGCTCTATTCCAAAGCAATGCTATCCAAACTTTCCTAAATTATTTAATGCAACTTGGCCCTGTGTTTCTTCATCTTTGCATGTGAAGTGATTGTATCTCATGGAACAACATATGATTTCAATGAATGTTTTTAACAGTTGATGAATAATTACACTCGAAAGGATATGGTTGTACTTTGTTGGCAAGTTTACTTTAGAAAATGTACAGGTTTGCTGCTACAGCATTCTTTACAATTCACAAACAGACATTTATATGAAGAAACATCATGTACAATAGAGAAAGGGGTGATGAATAAATAAATGCAGATAAAAATGAGTAATATTTTTACCTAGAAAATAGCGCATATAAAGCATTTTTACAAACGTATCCAGACATGTTTGTGGGTCAGATGGTGGCAAATAAGTAATAGTACCAATTTTCTTAACATAATAGTATTTATGATATTTGCAAACAGAATTTTGTGAACACAAGGATATCTATGCTCTGTAGGACCACACAGGTTTTGATAGAAATCCAAATAAATAAATCAATAAATGCATAATAATAATAAGAATACATTTTATTCATTCTGTGCTTTTCATAGACCCAAAGCAGTGGATGCAGACAATTGTTCAAACATGCCCTAGAGTGTAGTAATTTTTCTGTTTAAGTGCAACATATCTGAATTAGAGTATTTCCACTATAAATTATTTTTATTTTGCAGTTTGATGTGGCACATACAGTTTCATTGACCACATTCTCTTGAGATGGTAAGATTAAGAAACACAGGGCCATGTTGCATTAAATAATTTAGGAAAGTTTGGATAGCATTGCTTTGGAATAGAGCTAGTTTATTTAGTGTGAGCTACGATAGGCAATATTGTTAGTTGTAACTTGGCCACATTTTGATATCAAGACTTTTAAAGGCAGGCCTAGTTTTTGCAAGTTGGAATTAAGAACGTATAGACAGCGCTATGTAGGCTATGCCTGAGTAACTTGGCTTTTTTTACATCATAGATGTTTTTGATCTGATATCACTTATTTTTTATAGCTAACTAATGATGAATAATGCATGAAGATAAACACGGAGAGAGACGCATTCCAAAGAAATGTATGCAGACATTCGCTTAACCATAATGCCCTCTATTGACAAGAATGAGAACAGTTATCCTATTACAGACAGCACACAATTACATTAAAAGAGTTTGTAGATGAGCAGTATTTAATGTGTAATGAAATACAATGAACAGCACCACCTGAGCTATGGATCATGAAGAAGCATGTAAATTAATGAACCAAGTCTATATGGAGACATGCATGCACAATGGGCTAGACGCAAACACATTCTAGCTGAAAGACATACAGCCTAAATAGCTAGTACAGCCTAAATAGTTTGCATCAGTAAAATATGGAAATACAGTTTTTTATTAGTATTCTATGAAATACATTTAACGTTAGGCTATTCAACACTGGATTGCCGGATGCGTAACTCCAACCTTCCATGTGTGTCTACGAGCTAGCGAGCGAGCTAGTGAGTTCATAAGCACAGCAGAGTTAGGCTATTCAACACTGGATTGCCGGATGCGTAACTCCAACCTTCCATGTGTGGGCTACGAGCTAGCGAGCGAGCTAGTGAGTTTCTGCACAGCAGAGTTTTTTTTCCGGTAGTGTAGAACGTTACCTGTGGGAAATGTTTTGGTACCGGACAGCTAGGTTTAGTTTAGTTTTCTGTAGTGCAATGAATGTAGGCTATGATGCATGTTGATTCGCTTCGTAGTAGTCTAGCTTGTATCTGCTTCCTGACGAGAAGCAGGAAGTAACGTTGGCGAACAAGCTTAATTGGACAACGCATATTCCCAGGAATCTTAGCCAGAAAGAAAACAATAGATACTACTAAGAAAGTACATACCGGAGATTATTCTTATTATTATTATTATTATTATTATTATTATAATTAAATGTGTTTGCAGTAAGCTACATTATCAGCAGAGTAGCGTAGACTAGAGCCACATTCAGAGGCTTTTTTTTATTTTTATTTTTTATAAAGTGACTAACCATGAATCAGATATGTTTGGGGAATTGACGGTTTATAAATCCGATCTCTTGAAGGCTTGCAGGTTAAAAGAGGCTATCATGAATTCTTAATGTAGGCTATTATCGTAGATTCTTAATTTTCCTAGTAGTTAATTTTATGGTGACCTTGTGTTATGTATGAAAAGGATAAAGTGAACAGAGCTGAAGTGAAGAAATTAATGAATAAAGAAATGTTGGCAGAGGCAAGGGGTTTCCACAGTCAGTCAGTCAGTCAAGAGCAGAGCGTAACACCCTCCACAAACCAGACAAGAGCGAGCGTCCGGTTTGGGGAGGGTGTGATATAGTACAAGTGAAATACAAGTGAAACATTGAACAGTTAGTATTGGAAATCTCTTTTGCCTTTGCAATAAAAATATGTTAATGTGTCAATGTGAAAATAATAACAGTCTAAGAAATGAAAAGTACTTAACAGTGGCACATTGTTTTTGTGGAAAATACACGTGCCCTGTTGGGCTCGAACCCACAATCCACTGTGTGAGGGACTACAGTTCTAACCACTAGGCCACAGTAGCTTCTTGGAACGCATGAAGCCATTAGCTACATTATTATCTGCGTTTTTATTGGACGATAAGCTTGATGAGCAGGTATACGGACCATACCCTCAAATAATAATTCTCCCCATTGGATAACATCGCGACGGAGGCAGGCAGTTTGGCAGGAAAATGGGAAGAAGAAGAAGAAGAGGAGGAAGAGAAAAACGGCAAAATAACCCAAGTTTGGGGCTTTATTGTATGGATGTGTAAAGTTCTATCTGAATGCTGTGTGGTTACATGAGGTCAGAACATACAGAAGTTAATGTTTTTAAGGGCTGAGAGTCTATGGTCATTGTGGTTACTTCTGTAGGAAACCCTGAAAAGTGCCAAACTCTCAGTGCTGTATAGGTATGGGGCATGCCCTACCAAGCCGTAACTTGGCGGATGGCATACGTGCCATCCCAAGTGGCTAGACCTCAATTGGAACAATACTAACAACTAGCATCTTGCCATTGGATTTAATTTTCCCCCAGCTAACCTTTGTTTAAATAACTTCCTAAATCTACTGAAATAGTTCAATATACAAAGGTTTAGTTTGATGGTATGTAGTACAAATTTTACATGTTGAAATAGCGTATGGAAAAGTTGCCATTTGTCAAAAACATTTTTCGTTAATGGTAGACCTAGGCCTACTTTGTGCAGCAGTGTGCTGTCCCTAGGTGGCTCACGCGGGAGGGGGAGGGGGTATTTCACTTCATAAACACAACAAGCTTACCATAGAAGCAGCTTGCCATGACGTTCTTGCGTGGAGTGATACAAAAATGTTACCGGTTCTCTTACCGGATGTTCATAACTTAACTTGTTTCTGCAAACCCCTAGTGGTAGAAGACGCCGGCGTCTACACTTTACATCAGAAATACGTTGCTAGTTCCATGAGAATACAGATTTTATCACCATAAACCGCATATCATCATAATCATTACTTATTTTGTTCGTTGATAGGATAATATCGCGTTTATATGTGCCACCATTGGCTTGTAATTCATGAAAGTAGCATGCTATGCTGCTACACTGTTATCTACAATGGACCCGACCACATGTAAGAAAGCAGACATTTAAACATATTTAAAGTTTTTATTTTATCACCACAAAATCGTTTACTATCACAGCAACAAGAAATAATACCCAAGGTCTTGAATTCAGCTCATTATAACTGTCAACATGCCTACTCACTCCACAGGGGAAGAAAACGAGTGGCATTTGTCACCACATAACTTTCTTTTTCTATAAAAAGCTGCAGTAAAATATGAAATAGTCATAACCTTACCTTTGGTTATGAAGATTAAGATGTCCTCTGCAAGAATCTGAGGTTCTCTTTTGCTTTGGTTGACCTGTTTTTAAGATATATTCCTTTGTTTCCGCATGTATGCAAGCTCCAAAATGGCCGTGCGTAATAGCGACCATGCAAAAATTGCCGGTGTAAGTCTTTCAAACAAACGTGATTTAAATTGACACTTATATCGTCCAATAGAGCGCATCCTAAGCTTTCTGAAATGGTATGGCATTCCAATAGGTAGATTTAACCAGCTGACCAATATCCTTGCGTAACACAGAACTAGGTTGCATCCATTCGGAAGCCATTTTGGATCCGATTTCTCCCAGCTTCAAACGCACAATGCGTCTCATTATTACACTTGAGATTCGAATAGATTTTTTCAAGTCATAACTTTATTTTTGCATAGGTTGAATTTTAGTCACAGTAGCCATGTGAAATATAGTATTATTTAATTTATTGTGGCTAAATAGTAGCATAGGTCATATCATGTATTGTATCATTAGTATTGGTATATAGCAGTGGCGTCATTTCAGCAAATATTAGGGTGTGGCAAGGGGGGGGGGGGGTGAAGGGGGGGTGTAACCCCCCCTTGCTTGAGATTTAAAAAAAAAAACCTTTTAAATAGTGGAGAAAATAGTGTTTTTGGTGACTACTAAATAAAGATTGTTCCAAGATATATCTACCACTTCTCCACTGTACTCTACCACTCATTCACAGATTTTCAAAAATCCTAATTTAATGTGTCAAAGTTCCAGCCTGCAAGGAAACAATGTGAGGACTGTGCTAGGGGGTGAATACTTTTTCAAGGCACTGTAGGTCTCTCCAGTTTAGGCATTTTCATTACAGACCTTATAATCAACAATTCTTTGGTTTAATAAACACCAGTAATTCACCCCACACAAAACTGTTTCATTGCTATTTAAACCTCAGTCATTTTTCATAGAGATGTAACATTTTTATGGAGACCAGGACAGTTTGTTTATGTGGAAAAGGGAACAATAACTGTCTCTTTGACATCATTGAATTGGTTCAAAAACTAAGAGGTTTAGATATTTTTTATACAGTCGCCCATCTTATAAGTAAGTATCAACATTGTGTAGCCTCAATGCTAGCGGAACTGGTCTGAAAATGAGATCATATCACAATGTATTCACAATAACCAGCAGACCGTGTAAGCACCATTGCAACCAAAAAAGCTAAACTACCTTGTTTATATATGATGTGATTTACTTAGCTAGAATGTCAAAAACATCAAATGTCCACTCGGTTACATTTTTATATAGTTCGATATAGATAGCTAGCTCGCAATGATTAGCTGACGTTAGCAGGCTAGTAGCTAGCTAGCCACCTGCTAGCTTATCTTGGAAATTTCAAAATGAGCTCACTGACTGAAATTTTCAACAATAAACACATGAATCGTCATATACTATTGATTACATTAACTAGACTAGATATGCCAATGATGCTACCAAGGTTTGGGGAAATTAGAAAGCGAACAACCGCTTTTATTATCAATTGTTGAGTTTCTTGACATTTTTTTTTTTTTTTTGAGTTTCTTGACATAGCATACTAACCTGTACAGCGAGCGACGAAACGCGTACTGACAGAAATTGCTACAGAAAGCGTTACTTTTGAGGATGGTCCGGGACTGCAGTAACACGCCTTCCCATTGGCTGTGCTTTCACATGTTATCACGCTGTCCGCATGCCGAAATATAAGCTAGCGAGTGACTTATTGCGAGGCGGACGATTTCAACTTTACAATTTGATTACGTTGGAAGGAACGTTAGCAGGGCAAGCAGCAGCACTGTAGAAGTGCGGCGGCTGAACTGCGCTCGCTGAACAGAAGCTGTAACATAGCGGACTCGCACGGCAGTAACAAGCAACCCACACGCAAAAAAAAGAAAATATTGGAGGCTAGGGTGTGGCAACTGCCATACCCTGCCACACCCAAATGACGCCCCTGGTATATAGCCTTGCATTATGCTATGTTGAGCACACCAGCATCAATGGGCCATAAACTGACCTATGACATTGTTGCTGGTTGTCAATGATAATCCAGTGTCACAATATTTTGTTATATTTATAAGACTAGAGTAACAAGTTTATATGTGACCAGGGTAAATTTTAGTCACAATCCATGTACAATATAGGATTTATTATTGTGAAAGACCAACCATATTTATTTTGGATTTGCAACATAGTACATTGTTCTTATTTTATCTCATTTGTTGTGGCTGAATGGTAGGATAAGTCATATCGTGTATTGTAACATTAGTATTTATATATAGCTTAGCCATGCATTACCCTATATTGAGCACACCAGCATCAATGGGCCATAATATGTACAAACAAAGCATTGTATTCATTTTTGGATAGGGTTGTATAGGTTTTTGGACCCCTATGTATCTCACCACCCCATTCTTTTGAAAAAGATGGAAATTCCTTCATGCATTGAATGCAAACATGTTTTCTGTGAGTCGAGTGTTGATAGAAGCTGATTACCTGATTTACTGTAATGTACATTTTATCAATTTTAGATACATTTGGAGACACTAAGGGACGCCAGCATACACTCTTTACAAATTACCTTGTAGAACCTGAGTAGTTTTACATATCCCCAAAAGAATTTGTACACATGTGGACAAGAGGTGTGTGGACCAGGAAATGTAAAGTATGACCTGTTTTATATCTTTGCCTTTCAGAGGTGCAACTTCCGTTTTACATTTTCTGCAAGTATTTTGGGTATTTACAGCCCATAATGTATATAAAGATTATGTAAACAAATAATTTTAAGCAATGACATTAAATGGTACAGGGGTCTTCTTCAATTTAAGCCATTACACATGTGTGTGTGATGTGCACATCTGGGGTTATAAAGCTTTAAACAGAACAGTGCAAAACAGGTGAAAATTGGCCCAATTTTGCTTCTGCACAAAGAGGTTAAATCTAAACAGAGCCAGGCTGAAACTACGTAATCATATACAGTCATTTGAGCAAAAATATCGTTCTTGTGCACTCGGTAATCATATAGTGAGCACCATAATTAATTGGACAGTGTCACATTTTTTGTTATTTTGGTTCTGTACTCTAGCACTTTGAGTTTGAAAGGATACAATGAGGTTGAAGTGCAGACTGTCACTTATTTTTCCATAGAGTTCAATAGGAAAATTTGTCAGGAGAAACAACCCTTAAAGTGATCCACGCATATCTACTGCATATCTGGCAGCTGAGTGATGGTTTGAGGCTCGTTTGATACCTTAGACCCTTGATGACTTACCGCCATTTCACCAACCATGTATTCCATACTGTTCCAGCATAATTTACATCTAAATCTAGTCCCACCCCCCAATTCCAATAGAGATCTATTAAAATGCAGAGAAGTTATAGTCTTGCTTGTAAGAGTGCCAGAAAATAAGATATCAAGAGTCTTTTGATGCTGTTGGGTCACAGACATCAGGAAGTCATGGCATGCAAAGGATATGCGACCAAATATTAAAATTGGTTACTTTATTCTACATTATGTTAAACTGTCCAATATTTTTTAATGCCCGAAAATGGGGGAGACTATGTACAAAAGCTTCTATAATTTTTAAACGGTTCATCCGATATGGATGAAAATACCCTCAAATTAAAGCTGACAGTTTGCACTTCAGCCTCATTGCCATTGTATCCTTTCAAACTCAAAGTGCTAGAGTACAGAACCAAAATAACAAAAAATGTGTCACTGTCCAATGAATTATGGTGCTCACTGTATGTGCATTTTCGTTTCCAACAATGACACTTGTAAAGCCGTTGTTATACCTTATTTGAGTGGATTTAGGCGGTTATTTAAACAAAAGTTAGTCGGGGGGCAATTAAATCCAATGGCAAGATGCTAATCGTTAGCATTGTTCAAATTCAGGTTTAGCCAATTCTAGCAACAATGCTGACACCAGGACAGCATCACTAGTACTACAGCCTTACATAGTATTTTGGGGATAACTAAAACTAATTTTTCTAAATGGGTGAACTATCCCTTTAAGCCCAAAAATCATTATCAATTTCAGAAGTGTTAAGATGGTTGCATCATGGCATTATTTTACAATTGTTCAGGGCATCATGCATGGTTTCCACCAATTTATTAAAGTAACTGCACGGTATGTTTCAGAGACGGGTGGACAAATTGGTGGACAGTATCCCTGAAACTGTTTCTGTCTCAAACTACAAAACTCTCATCAAAGCCCAGGGGATGAAGTATCTTGGCCCTGGATAAACACTGTTTTTAAAAATAAAAATTTCTGTACAGTGAACTGAATTTCTGTAGTTCCCATCTTTACCAAGTCAAGCATTCTGCAAGGTTCAGTGCTCATTGCTGGAACCTCCACTATCAATTCAGATGAGCACAAACAAGCACATGGTGTCCTCCAAAAGACTGTAGATGTGAACAGATTGATTTGTTTTTGTGTTTATTCACAATTGTAAAGATAATTAATCAGTTTTTTAAGTTTTGCCGGTACTGTGAGCCGAAGAAGTATCAGGTTACATGGGCCATATGCAGTATTTCCAACAAAAAATAAGATAAAATTTGTTTTTCAAGAATAATGGGGTTATTTACACACATGAAATCTCTGGAGTCATAACGTTACTTGAATTGTGTTTTCTTCCTTTTGACTACAAACCCCAGAATGCCCCTGTTCTAGCCATTGTACAGCCGGCAGGTCATCAAAAACTTCTAGAAATATCTAAAATATCCTCCATGGTTGGCTAATGAATGTAGTAAACTAGGCTGCTGGTACCACCTCAGACTCTGCGACAGAAGGAACATCTGGAGACCACAGAGACTTCTGCAACAGATTCCTATTGTTCGTCTCTCTCAGTGGGGCCTCTGTTGCAGTCCACATTGCCATGCATGTACCAGTTCTACAATTCCAAATGCAGGACCATTCTGCTGCTTGGTTAAATAAAGTACTGTATCATTTCTTTCAGATCCGCGAAGGACAGATAAACACAGTGCATAGGGTGGAGTAGGCAAAAAAGGTGAGTGGAAGCATATTCTAAGACTAAAATGACCCTTTGATTTAAGTCTAACAGTAAATTTTTTCCAGAGCCTAGAGTCCCCAAGTCTAGTTTTAAACTATAATCAAGTAGAACTGTTCAGATGCTGTCAAGGTTTTGGAGATCATCAATAGAATTGAATGGAATATATATATATATATATATGTGTACATATATATATATATATATATATATTAATTAATGAAGGCTATGTGAGTTATATACTGTATGGTAAATGGCGGTGGGTGGCATGCCAAAATGTTTCTTGCCTATGAAATAGTCAGTTTAAAATATATTGTGTAGTGAATAAATCTAGATACAACCAAAAGGGAACATCCTCAGTCTGGCTGTTTGGTAGAACCACAGGGTATTTATGCTACATCCATTTTAGTAATATTATGTCTAAATAACAATATGAAAGGCATATGAATCCTATCAGATCCTAATTTCAGGTGCTAAAGTTGATGCTCAGTCTTGGTGGGAATCACCAATGGAGAGCGAGAACAAGTACCAATGAAAATAGTAATGTAATCCATGTTCACTTTCAGAAAAATGAACAGTAATTGAAATGAATCTCTTACAATAGCCAAATGCAACACTTACAAAGTTACTTTATTGTAAAAATGGTACATCTGACCATTCTCAGGATTTGTATTTTTCTGAAGATATGATGGTGCAGGTATGTCGATTATTAGTGTGTTATGTGTGTAATAGTCTTCATATAATTGTGGTGCTCAAGCAGGTTTTGCAAATATATCTTCTCAAATACTTCAATTTTGTGGAGACAGGTGCTAATGCACGTCATATGTATATTCATTCTCTGGTGCGTTTCACTTTATGTACACACAGTGGCACTAATGCCCGTTTCCCACCTACATGTTTTCTCATGCTTGAGTGATTTCTTTTAATGAACAAACACATACACTAATGCACATGTTTAAGAGGAGGCAGATCCTGCCAGGCTCTGACTCTCACTCCTATGGGCGGGGGCGCAGTATAATTATTAGGTGTGGTTGTGAAACCACATCGTTTGTTGTTCACCATACATATTATTATTCCGCCACTTTTTGAGAATCTCCTCCTACACCATTCACACCATCTACACCATTCATACCTCATATTATATCTTTATACACCCTCCAGGTTGCTATTACTTTTACCTTTATACCATATACACTTTTTCAGATAATTGACCTTTTATTGCTACAAAAAGGAATGGGAGTCAATGGGCACATTTTGAAAACTGATACAATAGAATGTGGATGCAGTAACAAATTACACTGCTTATGACATCACAATGCCTTCCTCGACACTTATGACCTAACAATACTATCCCAGATAATTTGACATTACCTTTTTGTGCTTTCATCACAATTCATTACTTTTTTGTATCACTTCCACATTCTTTAGACTACTTACCACAAAATACATCACCATATTTTAACACACTCACCTTCTTTAGATACCTTTATACTGCATTACCACTTCATACCATTTCCACCTTTTATTTACCATCTCACACTATACCATATGATATTACCATCTTTCTATACCATTTCCAGCAATTGATACCATTTACAGTTGATTCTCGTCCTACAATTTCTTTAGGTATTGTTAATCTAGTTAATTATATAATACAATTCTTTTCACACCTCTGCTGTAATACTTACATAAAAATGAAACACTTGAAGTATGTCACAGACAAAAATGAAAAACAACTAAATTACATTAATTAAGGTTACACATTTATTTCAGTTAGACTACTGAATATTTAAAAATGTCTCGGGTTTAGCTTTAAGATGACTGAACATGTAATACATTAGCCTAATTCAAATATCAGTGATATCTCGGCTTAATAAAAATGAAATCCAAAAAGTCCAATCAATTGTTAATAACCATTTTCTTTTACAGTGTCCTATTCTCACTGTGATTGTCATAGGCTCGTGTTTAAAACGCTGATCTGGTGTCGGCTTTGACAGTTGAGTGAGGTTGTGATATACAGATGGGAAAAATGTTCCTTGATCAACTCTGAAGTAATAACGTAGGCGTGTGCTTGCATGTATGGCGAAAATGTATTTATATCTGCGTGGGAAATAACTGCGAAGGCTTTGTAGGTATAATGTTGAGCTTTATTGAAAACATTAACTGAACTTACTATACTCTACAGAAGCCTGTTGCAAAAAGTGCAATATGCTTTTCGTACCCAGAATACCCTAGATGGGCTAAACCATTCTGTATGGAATATACCATATGAGACCTTTCACTTTGAAAAGGTGCGAAAAAATAGGCAAGAAAATGCTGTGTCCAGCAGTGTTACTGTTCTTAATAAAGGAAAGCTTTCTTAACATTTCTTGTTATTACTGAAAATATATTCACCTAAAGGGGCTATATGTAAGATTTTTACATGCATGAATCGCTTTCAATTGCCAATGTATGAACAGATTGTAACGTTGTAAAGAAAGTTGTAGCATGGCAAACTAAACCAAACATGACTCGAGTGCTGTCGGTTACAGGGTGGACAAATGATACAACTCCAGGCTTCCTTTGCCTTATTGAATCACCCTGTAAGGAACCATGCCAACTACATTATGATCCATGACCATGAAAAGTAGACTAACAGAGTCATTAGAGAGCTGACCATAATCGAACGGTTTCACTTTGAACATACGATTACAGAAGCAAAGTTAATAATGTAATTTTCTAGTTAGTGGCGTTTCTTGGCTGTTTCTTGGCATTAAACAAAGGTGTAAATCTTGGTTTTTGAATCTGTTTGCCATGCAGTAGCTAAGACACACATCAGCTTTTTGGCATTTCGAAAATTGCAATGTTTTTAATATAGCCTACTAGATTTTGTCGTAGGTGGAAGGCTTCTGTTTTGAGCCCTAATAGGCTATCCTGCGCTGAACGCACTGCCAATTTAATGCTTCAGCATTATACTGCCAGTAGCAAGCATTTCAGTTGTAAATGCGGTAGTTACCACACGTTGGCTAAAGTTACACCACTCATTTACCTAGGTTAAACATTAAAGGTTAGCGTTAGAGGACAGGGATGAGAAATTAATAAGTGTTGCAGACTTCTGGTTAGGCTAGCTAATATGATTCACAATACCAAAAGTAGATAAATGAAGGGCTGTGTTTTCCTAAATTAATAGCCGTATTTCCCCCGTTTTCCCAGGTAATGCCTGGTGGTGGTATTTTGTTCAGTAGAACTGTTACATTAGTGGCTAACTTGCCTTCGAGTAATGTGGCATCTGGTATGCGCAGGGCGAGCAGTAAAATGCCCAGACTCTCTGCTCAGTGTTAAAAGCTCAGTGTCCGCGGTTTTACAGCCAAATTGAACTACTTTACAAGTGCAGTCGTGGGGGGAACACACGTTTAAAAGGTTAAAAATATACATTGATTTCTATTTAAAATACCTTGGTTTCGGTTAAAAATATATTTTTGGCTAGTTTTGAGTCGCCATTTGGCTGGAAACCTGAAGATCTGGGAACCCTGTTTCCGCTCCGGTCGTAATGTTATTCAGTGTGACTGGCATTGTCTGACACCACCGCTCATAAACTGTAAGCGCTCTTGGTCATTGTAGTTCACAGTAAAGCAGGTACCTGGTACATGCGCAGTAGTTTCTACAAATCAAACATCATTTTTTGGTGGAACTCCCCTTTAATTCCAATTTGCAAAAACTAGGCCTGCCTTTAAAAGTATTGATATCAAAATGTGGCCGAGAGACAATATTGTTAGTTGTAAATCGTAGCTGACACTAATTAAACTAGCTCTATTCCAAAGCAGTGCTATCCAATCTTTCCTGAATTATTTAATGCAATCTGGCCCTGTGTTTTTTAATCTTACCATCTCAAGAGAAAGGAGAATAATTTATAGGGCAAATAATCTGTGATTCAGATGTTACACTTACAAATTAAAATGAAAAATTACTAGACTATAGGGTATGTTTCAACAATTGTCTGCATCCAGCGCTATTGGGTCTAAGCACAGCATTATTATTATTATTATTATTTATTTACTTTGAATATTTGGATTTGAATAGAAACCTGTGTGGTCCTACAGAGCCTACACATTCTTGTGTTCACAAAATAGTTCTCAAATAACCTTTGCTATTATTTGACATGTTAAGAACATTAGCAGGCCTACTATTACTCATTTGGTGTCATCTGACCCACAAACATACGATAGGCTATATTAATGGACCAAACATGTCTGCATAGGTTTGGCAATATGTAGGCTGTTTTCAAGGTCAAAATATTTCTAATTTGTATCTATTTTTTTATTCATCCCCCTTTCTCTATTGTAAATGATGTCTCTTGGTATAAATGTCTGTTTGTGAACTGTAAAGAAATTTGTAGCAGGTGCCGATTTTTGTCATTTGACATTTAAAATTTGAATGACCGCATTCTCTTGAGATGGTAAAATGAAAAAACACAGGGCCCCAAGTTACATAAAATAATTTCGGAAAGACTGGATAGCATTGCTTTGGAATAGAACTAGTTTAATTAGTGTCAGCTATAGGGTTGTCACAATATCCCATTTTCATATCGTCGATATGCCTTTAAGAAATATCGTTATTAAATATTATCGTTTGTATGTAATTATACTGGATTAATGACAAAATTGTTACGGCATCCGCACACTGAACACATAATCCCTGTCTTTCGAAAAGCCATGGCTCAGAAAAATGGTGTGGTGTGTAATTTATTAAAAACAGTGCTGTCAAAAAGCAATTTACTAGTAGGCTAATGCAGATGAATGGGCGAGAACCTAAACTGGAAGTTCTGACAAAAGTCACTTGGTCACATAGCGCCCATGTATCGTTCCAAAAGTTGGTGGATAGACGGGAGAGTAGAGGGCCAAGGCCAGTAGTAGAGAGGGCATTAGGAGAATGGGGGCCATTAGTGGCAGGGGGGGCCAGTGCCAATGGTAGAGTGGGCATTAGGAGCAGAGGGGGACAGGGCCAATAGAGGGCATTAGGAGAAGAGGGGGCCAGGGCCAATGGTAGAGAGGGCATTAGGGGTAGAGAGGGCATTGGGGCAGAGGGGACCAGGGCCAATGGTAGAGTGGGCATTAGGAGCAGAGGGGGACAGGGCCAATGGTAGAGAGGGCATTAGGAGCAGAGGGGGACAGGGCCAATGGTAAAGAGGGCATTAGGAGCAGAGGGGGACAGGGCCAATGGTAGAGAGGGCAGTAGGAGCAGAGGGGGACAGGGCCAATGGTGGAGAGGGCATTAGGGGCAGAGGGGGCCAGGGCCAATAGTAGAGAGGGCATTAGGGGCAGAGGAGGACTGGGCCAATGGTAGAGGTATCAGTATCGGGACCACTATTGAAACATTTCAAACGATACCCAGCCCGAATTGTGTAGTAGAGAATATCCTTTCTGTAAGACTATGAAAACATGGATTACTGTATGCACAATTACTAATGCTTTGGTGGCAACATGGGCGTAGGGTTATGGGGGGACACGGGGGACGTGTTCCCCCCAATGTTTGGAAAGAGTCTAATTGCCCCCCCCCCCCAACCATAACTGATCCCTCTCCCATGTAAAGCTTACAGTCAATAAAGGCTGCAACAACGGTAAAAAATTACTTAAATTTATGCAGAAAGATATGTAACGCCCGTAAACATAGGATGAATTATCGACCCACCCCCTTATTGCCATAACCGGGTTCAGATCGGAGTATTAGTGGGCATGTAAACGTACCCACTGTCCCCCTCCATTGTCATCACAAAGAAAATTTACTGTTTGTGGTCCCCCCCAATGTTCAAAGGAAACCTACGCCCCTGGGTGGCAATAATATAATACAATTCAATACAATACTTATAGTCATAATTAATTAAGGCTAAAATTATTATGTAATTACACTTACATTCATGAAATTGTGTTTTTTGAAATATTTTAAATTTAAGTAATCAATGCTGTAAAGTATGCTGTGCACCAAGTGATATCATACAGTGCTGGAGAAAAATGACCACTTATGCCCAGTGATTCCATATGGCATCACTGTTTTTGAACACCATGCCATACATAGAAAATAAAAACATGATTCAACAAATTAACTATTTTACTAATAATCAACATCTCTCATGACTGTTAATCACAAATTGTTCAAAGTTATACATATTTAACATTTTGATATCTTTGTAACAAAACAGCCAGAAATTGGAGTTGTGCTTACCTCACGACCAGGATACCTTTGAAACTTCCTCAAATGTGCTCGGTTTGAAACACCATTGGCTAAAACTTGAACCAATAATGGCTTTTGATACTACTCATGTTGTCATGTGACTACTTAAACAGGAAGTTTAAAAAATGGGTCTTGAAAATGATGCCATATGGCATTATTGGGCTGGAAAGGGTTAAGGCGTGTCCAACTCCACTTTTGCTAGTTAGATGGCGTATAATTTGAGCGCAAAGTAAGGCGCAAGGCTCAAATGGGCTGAACTTAGTCTCTCTTAGTCTTATTTTCCTTGCTACAGTACTTCCATGCTCCAGAGTGCATAGCTACTCCCAAGCTTTGACTGGAGTGTGTACTCGGGAGCATGGTAGTGCAGAGCACGGGAGTATGCAGTTTGAGATACAGCCTTAGTTCACTTTAAAATCGTTTTGTTCAGTTATGGCATAACAGGTTAAATCCGTGGGGTTTTAATTACTGAGAGTATGGAAACCTGGTCACTGTAATAAAAAAAATAAAAAAATGAACAATAGGGTTAAAAAATTCTGTTAAAATGGTCACATTTAAATTAGTCTCTGTTTTTTTTTTAAACTGTATTGAAAATCCTTATGCACAGTGAATCCCAGAGACTGTAGGCTATTTGAAAAACAACAAATGCAATATACAGTGGACAAAGATTTGAACTTTTTTCAGTCAAAACCATTCCATTTACTTATATTGTAGCTATATTGTAATGTTCCACCTGTCTTATGATCCAGACATCTGAAGCGCATTTTCAGCAAATGTCAGTATTTTCATGAGGTTTCGATTGAATGACAATTCACGCATTAGGTGTGAATGACAATAGACATCATATAGGTGTTATCAGCAAAGTTTTTAATGGATAGCCATTGACCCCTAACAGAAGAGTGCCCCCCCCTCCCCTTCCCCGGAAGATTACAGGATCTATTGGCCAATATAGAGTCATAGCTTGATCCAGGATAATTTGCGTATACATGTGTAACCTTAGACGTCGCCTGGATGTTGTTGGAGTGGGCTCCCTTAGCTTTCACATAGTGAGCACCATAATTCATTGGACAGTGACACATTTTTTGTTATTTTGGTTCTGTACTCTAGCACTCTAGTCGTCGTCCCCGTTTTCGGGCATCAAAAAATATTGGACAGTTTAACATAATGTAGAAAAAAATTATAAATTTTTAATATTTGGTCATATATCCTTTGCATGCAATGACTTCCTGATGTTTGTGACCTAACCACGTCAAAAGACTGTTGATATATTATTTTCTGGTCCTCTTACAAGCGCATTTCTCTGCATTTGACTGGATCTCTATGGGAATTGGGGGGTGGGACTAGATTTAGATGTAAATTATGCTGAAACAGTATGGAATGCATGGTTGGTGAAATGGCTGTAAGTCATCAAGGGTCTGAGGTATCAAACGAGCCTCAAACCATCTCTGCTGCCAGATATGCAGTAGATATGGATGGATCACTTTAAGGGTTGTTTCTCCTGACAAATTTTTCTATTGAACTCTATGGAAAAATAAGTCAGGAGAAGAAACCCTTCAAGTTATCCATCCATATCTACTCTATTTCTGGCAGCAGAGTGATGGTTTAAGGCTTGTTTGATACGTCAGACCCTTGATGACTTACAGCCATTTAGCCAACCATGTGTTCCATACTGTTCCAGTGCAATTTACAGCTAAATCTAGTCCCACCCCACTGAACTGTTCGTTTTCGTGGGATTGTGCCGTTGATAAAGCTTCTGTCATGGAACCGTTCAAGCTTCCAAGCTCCCGTTTTTGTTTCAAAGCCGCATTATGACTGTCTGATTTGCGTAGATGTTTTGAAGCATCAACTCGCAAACTTCAGAGTGGCATACATGGCGCATGAAACGACTAATTTCTTCACCATTCAAAACTAGCCACGTATCTAGACTTAGCCATTTAAATTGAAACTAGCCTTTCTTGCTACTTGCGTCTTTCTCATTAGTTTCATTGTGATTCGCACCCACGCTTGCCTGTGCTAACTCCCTCTCCACATCAACCACATATTTAGAAGCTGGAACTTTTCTTACAATCCTGCGATCCATCTCGTTGGTGATTAATTTTACTTATTGTTTATTATATAGGCTATTGGCCCAGTCTATTGCTGCACATGCATTCAACTTGCCTTCGCTCTCTTGGAGTAAGGAGCCTATGCTGGCCGGCAGGTGATTGCTTCAATGTTTGTTTAAATACCGCTTCATTGTTCTCACATTTCACTAAAGCAGCTGGGACACGCAAACTATATCACTTGGAAATGGCCTAAAGTAAAACCTAAATAACAGCGCTGACAATTATATTTTCAATTGCAACTACTCGCCTATTAGGCTATTAATTAAAACCAATTATGATTCTAAATGTATCAGTGGGATTTTCCTGCTTTACTGCAGACATGTATACGGGATTCATAAAACATATGTGCAATTCGCGCAATACCGCATTGAATTTTCAGCCCTGCTTAAGTATTCAGCCCCCTTGCTCCATTGTTCTTAAACAGCCATACAGGCAATACTTTGTTCAGAATTGCACATCATAAGCTGCCCAGACGTTGTTTTTAGATTGAACAACATTTTCTTTGAAAATTTGTTAGTCTTTCTTGGTAAAAAGCCAGGACCTGGTCTCTTCAATACATTTTAATGGCTCTTAATGGGATTTTAGGAAGTACAATGGACCAATGCCCATTAGAACGGTTTGCACCCGAGTATGACGTGGTTGGGATAAGGATCAGCACCTCCAAGTCTGTGGCCATGGTTCTCTTCTGAGAAAAGGTGGCTTGTCCTCTTCAGGTGAGGGGGGAACAACTGTCCCAAGTGGAGGAGTTCAAGTATCTCTGGGTCTTATTCACGAGTGAGAGTAAAAGGGAGCAGGAGATTGACTGTTGTTTAGGTGCAGCAGCTGCAGTATTGCAGGTGTTGTACTGGACGGTTGTGGTGAAGGAGCTGAGCCAAAAGGCAAAGCTCTCAATTTACCGGTCAGTCTTTGTTCCTACACGCACCTATGGTCATGAGCTGTGGGTAGTGACCGAAAGAGTGAGATTGCAAATACAAGCAGCCGAAGAGGGCTTCCTCTCCTGGACAGGATGAGGAGCTCAGCCATCCGGGAGGACCTCGGAGTAGAGTCGCTGCTCCTCCACATTGAGGGGAGTCCGTTGAGGTGGTTCGGACATCTGGTAAGGATGTCCCCTGGGTGTGTCTCTATGGAGGTGCACCGGGCATGTCCAGCTGGGAGGAGACCCCGGGGCAGACCCAGGATTCGCTGGAGGGATTATATCTCCCAGCTGACCTGGGATTGCCTAGGGTTCCCCCGGGAGGAGTCAGAGGAAGTTGCTGGGGTGAGGGATGTCTGGGCCACTCTGCTTGCCCTCTTGCCACCATGACCCTGATTGGATTAAGCGGTTTGAAAATGGATGGATGGACAATGGACTTTGCATCACAATACTCAAACACAATATAAGTGATATTCAAATAAAATATAAATCACCACATCTCCATCACTGTATTTGAAAATGTAGAAAGTACATATTCAGTAACATTTTCTGTCTGGTTTCACTATGGAAGTCAGTGGAGAAATCTGATGGGGAAACGTTTGTTAGCCTCCCTGAGTGCACTGTAGGCCTACATTATCGCGCAAATTTACTGCTAAAATGCAACGATATTTTAATTGAAATCAGAATTCCTGTAACTGATCGTGTTTCGACTTCCTGTAACTGAGACTTATTTGTGGGATTTTCATCACGATATGTAGGCTACAATTATTTAGATGAAGCTAGTGCAAGTTGTTACCTTGGTAGCCAATTCGTTTTTAATATATTTTCAAAAGTAGATTTTTTTTTTAGCAAAATGGACTAAACAAAAATTTGTAGCCTACAATTGTTTAAAATGGATATTAAAATATGAATTTATCATCAGAGAAGATATGAATTGTAGTGCAAAGATCCAGGTGCAGGAGTTACATTATTTTAAAAAAACATCCGTTTGAAAATAACGCCATTGTTGAGCTTGATACACAGTATCAATACGTAGGCTACAGGCCCAAAGATTCTAGCCTCCATTTGATGAATTCGTTGGTTGCTATAGCGAACCCCCACCCCCACAGTCACGTGACTCTTGTGCTACTGCTTTGGGGGCAGTGCTTGACGTCAAGGATTTGTGAAGAATAAGCAGTAAAAACCGCGAGCAGTGCTTTAGCATAGCGTACTTTCGGCACAGAGTGAACAGGAATCGGTTCAGTTTTGGAGAGCCCCAATGCCTGGTCCCACCCAAGCACTGTCCCCAAATGGAGAGAATAACAACGACATTATCCCGGACAACGGAACCAACATCATCCCCTACAGGAAAAATACAGTGCGAGGGGAGCGCGCCTACAGGTAAACGAGCGCAGTGCTGCATTATGCGCGGGTTAGCGGGCAAGCTAATCAGCTAGCTCTTTTAGCTAACGTTATCGTAAATAGGGCTGCAGTGAAATCAGGAAATGCAGACTTTACATAACCTTTATGGTTTTGTTCGTAAGAATTAAGCACTGTGCGTCAGTATATGCATCAGAAGAAAGCTATGTGTGTCACAGTTTGCCATCATAATTATCATAATTCGTTTGTACAATGGGCGTTATTTAGCCTACATGGTTATTCGAATGCATGTCTCCATCATTTTACTCTATGTGGCGATTAGCTTCTGATTCAATTTCAATGGCGCAATTCACTGAAAGGCCTTTTATGCTGGGATATTGCGAAATACTTGCTTTTTGTCTTTGGAAAAACAAATAAATATTGATCCGGTTAATCAGTGTTCTTATATCGTGCTGACATGGCAGTGCTAAAACGGATCGTTCTCGTACGTCTACAGGAATGAGAGGATTGCATATTAGGCTAAATCAAAAGATTGATGTTTTTTTGTAAGGATTGCGCCCCTTCTTATTGGTATACTTTAATAGTGGAGGTCACTCTGAAATCGCTCTGGTTTGGTAATTTGGTAAGCCCAAATATTCGTGTCGTGTATGACAATGCCTGTGGAAGATGCAATTCTCTTTATAGTCGTACACTCCTGCAGTAGGCAAACAGCGAGCAAGGTCTGAAGTTTAAAAAGAAAGGTGTAGAATGTTTATGAAAAACGTTTGCTAAATATAGACAATCTATCGTAGGCAGGACATTTCTGAACTTCAGCCTAAAGGCTCGACATTTTTCCTTCTCGATAGTATTAATTGGTACTGAAGGATATGCACGTTAAATATCTGCCATGGTTGAAGGAGGAAAGCTGAACGTATAGTTAGCTTCAGTTTTTTGACTTTTGGCACACAGCATGGTTAATATTATTTTGTTAGTATAGCACATTGCTGTGAATTATAACATTTTAATAAATCTCTTGTACCCATGCCTATTTCGTTACTCATTTTAAACAGCAGTTTGTGTTAAAATAGGTAAGGGCTATATGTGATACTTTACATGAATGAGTTTCACGGTTACGTTTTTTCTTGCACTCCCATTGACTGCGTTTTAATGTTATGCAAATTTGTAACTGTTGATCTTGGTGCTGGCTTTTCTTTGCCGTCTTCCCCACCTATGACTAGGCTACCTTCTGGGTTTACCCTGTACTATCAGCTGCTGTACTGGATTCATACAGACTTTTAATAAAATCCTAGATATAATAGTGTGTTGAATCTTGCCCATTCTATAGGTAATGGTTGATTAATTCATAGTTATGCTTTATTTATAATGTGACCGTGTCCTTGATATTTAAGCAGCATGTTACATACAGTGAGCACTGAGCACCATAATTCATTGGACAGTGACACATTTTTTGGTATTTTGGTTCTGTACTCTAGCCCTGAGTTTGAAAGGATACACTGACAATGAGATTGATCCATATGGGATGAACCGTTTAGAAATTATAGAACCTTTTGTACATAGTCCCCCCCCATTTTCGGGCATCAAAAAATATTGGACAAGTTTAACATAATGTAGAATAAAGTAACCATTTTAATATTTGGTCGCATATCCTTTGCATGTCATGACTTCCTGATGTCTGTGACCAAACAACATCAAAAGACTCTTGATATCTTATTTCCAGGTACTCTTACAAGCGATACTATAATCTCTCTGCATTTGAATGGATCTCTATGGGATTTGGGGGGTGGGACTAGATTATTATAATTTCTCAACGGTTCTTCCAATATGGATGAAAATACCCTAAAATTAAAGCTGACAGTCTGCACGTCAACCCCATTGTGATTGTATCCTTTAAAACTCAGTACTAGAGTCCAGAACCAAAATAACAAAAAATGTCACTGTCCAATGAATTATGGTGCTCACTGTAGATGCCTGACAAATGGTTTTATATCCAAGTATGAATTCCTTCTGTACATTCTGTGGTGCTGATTTCAATAAGGATTGTGAGATTCATTTTATAGGGTTGAAGCAGCTATCGACATATCCATAGCATGCAACAAAAGAGTAGAAATTAATCCCTGTACACTGCTTTTAATAGTGCATAACACACCTGTGTGATTGTTATTTCTGTTATTCGCTAATAGTTTGTTTATTTAAAAAAACCCTGATGTTAAAAGTTTCCAAGCATATTGAAAGCTTAAAAACCATCCCTCTTGTCATAATGTAAGGGACTTACACCAGCTGCTAAGATGTCCTGATCAATTCAGATACAGGAATCCTGTGCTCACGCTCATTCACTTGTCTGTTTATTATCAAAATCTATTGTGGCTTACCTGTGGACACAATTGAACACATCATTGTTTGTGAAATGTATATTTATTCCTACTGCTGATTTGAATTGAACTACCCAATTTAAAATATAGTGGCTTCCACCATCACATATGGTAGTGATAATGCAAAATCTAAGAATTTCTTACATAATGAACAGATTTCTAAAAAAAATTTAAAAAAGATTTACTTAACGGCAGATAACAGGAAAACAAGTATGATAGCCTGAATGCCATGCCATCAATTAAAAAGGCACTCTAATCTAGTAAAGATAAGGGGCTCTATTTTCCGTTGCATGGTGAATAGGCGCAGTCAACTGCCCAGCACATGGCGCACTGGGCATGACTACTGCCAATTTCCCATTAGAACTGCATTAGAAGATAATATATCTATTTTGCATTTATATTGCAAAAAGATGTATCCCTTCAATGTAATAATGCATTTGTTTCATAGGAGAATGTCTAAAATTGTAAACTAAGTAGGTCTATACGTAATCATTCATGTTTTAGTCC
This sequence comes from Synaphobranchus kaupii, assembly GCA_029718625.1. Classification (NCBI taxonomy): domain Eukaryota; kingdom Metazoa; phylum Chordata; class Actinopteri; order Anguilliformes; family Synaphobranchidae; genus Synaphobranchus; species Synaphobranchus kaupii. Next base: position 5,339,462 of record CM056398.1, on the reverse strand, counting down.
TATTGTTTTTAGGATATTTAAGTGTAGTGATGCCCATCAGATTCGTCACTAAACTGTTAGGATGTATAGAAAAATGTGTGCCTTTGTGTGATGGCCTAGGATATTATAATGAAACAAAGTCCACCATATACTGAAATAGCCTATGCAGAAACTAGCGTATTTGTGTTTGTAAATGACCAGCTAAGCAGCTGTTTACTAATGATTCCACCCTTGACATTATGCATTGATATTATGCTCAAACATTTTCACTAATCAAGCATTCAATCATGTATTTGGACAACGTCATGTGTGAATAAACTAAAAACTAAATAGAAATACCAGTTAATTCATTCACCAAAGGTGTATATCTTTATTCATAAGCAACATCGATCGCAACAAAATAATCGATTGAACTGCACACTATAAAAAAATAAAAAAATAACAAATGGCAGAAATGTTGCCAGTGAAAAACCATTTAATGAAGGGGAGAAACTGTAGGAATCCTCTTATTTAGCTGTATAAATCATGTTATCTTATGGGATGACTGTTAAATAATCAGTTATTGCTGTTATTCTACATGACTATAATAATGGTAATAACTCATTATTTTATGGCCATGCCCTAAAAATAACAGGATTTTTTTTCCATTCCTTAAATTGTTTTTCACTGGCAACATTGCTGCTAGTTTTTTCCACTGTTTTCTTATGAGATCTTTTACAGTACAGAATATTGATGATCATAATTAGGACTGAGCCTAGCCTACTATTGACATTGACATTTTGTAGCCTGCAGTGAATAGTGTACATCTTTTAAAACGAGCTTTACTTTTTATTCATAATAATTTACAAATACTAAAATACTACAAATATTACAGCGTACGCATCAGCATGGCGCAACTGCATATTGTCATTATTCTCATTACAGACGGGTGTAAGAAAAAGAACATATGCCCGGGACCACTATGCAGTATAATAAGGGACATAAACAGTTAAAAACAGAAATAAATACAGGAATTGGCCTAACGTAGAAAAAGAAAAAATGCAAAAGATTCATTTGTCCTGCTTTATGTTAAAGTAAAAATGGAGAGCAACAGCCCCAAAATTTATGCCATAAACCTGGTTTGAGCATGCGTGTGGTGCAGGCGCGAATTGTCTAATTGTTTTTTTTTACCAAAAAATTGCAACCAGGTCCACCAAAATCGCGATCTGGACACACCCTACCCAGTGGCTCTCCTCTCACTTTGGTGCACGGCAAGTCAAACGGGCTCAGGTGTGTGAAAATCCATGACAAAATTGCCACTTCGCCAGTGCGATGGCTCGCCGCATGCCATGCGCCGGCCGGAAAATACGGCCCAAGGTCATTTGAACCGAAAAGGTGAGCTACGGAGAAACAAGGACTGTTGCTGGAATCTTGACGGTCTCCCTCTATTTCTCAACAGTTCCTGTCTTTAGTTGAAAACCATACAAATGTCTTCTCCCCCCATACCTCCTTTTGAATTTTCCAAATTTACCATTTACGGAACATGTTTTCTCTCAAAATTACCACTGATTACTGCTACTTACTGAGTACTGGTTAGGTATGTCATGGTACTGATTTCATTATCGCAGTGTGGTGGCAATGACAGTGGCACACTGTACGCATTTTGCTCTGTAATTAATGATAACCATGTTAGCGGCATATCACAGTAGCAGTGGAGGTGAAGCACTTATATACATTATATATATATATATATATATATATATATATATATATATATATATAAAAATTTTAAATTCCAATAAAAAACATTTTGTGCGCTCACAAAGCAAGCACTGCCGGGAGGTTTCTATGTGCCTGCTGGCACCAGAAGGGTTCTCGAGGCCTAAGTACATACAGTGCAAGGACAACTACAGGCAGGGGCGTAGGTTTCATTTGAACATTGGGGGGGGGACCACAAACAGTAAATGTTCTTTGTTATGATAGTGGAGGGAGACACTAATAATATAGCATCCAACAGTAGTGAACCATGACTATTGGACCGAGGCCCTCAACCATTCCCGTGAGCAAAGCAATACGAAGTATCGTGGGGTCTGGGGGTCCTCCCCCAGAAAAATTTGAGCCTAATTTCCTGCATTTCTACACAACCTCACCCAGGGAATTTTCTAAAATAAAATGTTTTTTTTAAGAACATTTTGGAGTTATTATTATAATTTTTTCTCAAAGCACTAGGTGAGGTTTGAGATGCTTTCATATAAATCTAAAGCCATGGTAGGCTAATCAGTACATTAGTGGATAAGATAAGTTTATAACATTTTAAACTCTGTGGTTCTCAAACTCGGTCCTGGGGGCCCCCTGTGTATGCTGGTTTCCGTTCCAACCACAATTGCAATCCCAAAATTTTAACAAGCTGTTAATTTTTCTTAATTAGGTGTTTTTCATGTTTAGAGGGATTATTTACCCTCTTGAGACAAATTATGTCAGAAATAGTTATGCGTACCATGAAGACTATGCCATGTTCACATTGTGCTTACAGTGCTATCTTGAAAACAATAATACAAGGTAACATTTTTTTTAACTGATCAATTTAAAGACTGAGGTGAATCAATAGGCTCCTAATTCAGTAGTTGAACACTTGTGTTTTAAGTTCCTTAATTTTTTCCTTAAACTTAACACAATGCAGGTTTGGCTCATTATCATTTGCTTTGTCTTTTGAATTGTTCATTATTTACCAAGTCTCTAGTTTTAGTTGCCAATGTGTCCACAATTTCACCAATTAGGAGCCTATTGATTCACCTCAGTCTTTAATTTGTTTAATTTGATCAGTTAAAACATTTTTACCTCTCTTTTTGTAATTGTTTGCAATATAGCACAATGTGAATATTTGACTTTTATTATTCATGACATGCATACAGTGGGGAGAACAAGTATTTGATATACTGCCGATTTTGCAGGTTTTCCTACTTACAAGGTATGTAGAGGTCTGTAATTTTTATCATAGGTACACTTCAACTGTGAGAGACGGAATCTAAAACAAAAATCCAGAAAATCACATTGTATGATTTTTAAGTAATTAATTTGCATTTTATTGCATGAAATAAGTATTTGATACATCAGAAAAATAGAACTTAATATTTGTTTGCAATTACAGAGATCAGACGTTTCCTGTAGTTCTTGACCAGGTTTGCACACACTGCAGCAGGGATTTTGGCCCACTCCTCCATACAGATCTTCTCCAGATCCTTCAGGTTTCGGGGCTGTCGCTGGGCAACACGGACTTTCAGCTCCCTCCAAAGATTTTCTATTGGGTTCAGGTCTGGAGACTGGCTAGGCCACTCCAGGACCTTGAGATGCTTCTTACGGAGCCACTCCTTAGTTGCACTGGCTGTGTGTTTCGGGTCGTTATCATGCTGGAAGACCCAGCCACGACCCATCTTCAATGCTCTTATTGAGGGAAGGAGGTTGTTGGCCAAGATCTCGTGATACATGGCCCCATCCATCCTCCCCTCAATACGGTGCATTCGTCCTGTCCCCTTTGCAGAAAAGCATCCCCAAAGAATGATGTTTCCACCTCCATGCTTCACGGTTGGGATGGTGTTCTTGGGGTTGTACTCATCCTTCTTCTTCCTCCAAACACGGCGAGTGGAGTTTATACCAAAAAGCTCTATTTTGGTCTCATCAGACCACATGACCTTCTCCCATTCCTCCTCTGGATCATCCAGATGGTCATTGGCAAACCTCAGACGGGCCTGGACATGCGCTGGCTTGAGCAGGGGGACCTTGCGTGCGCTGCAGGATTTTCATCCATGACGGCGTAGTGTGTTACTAATGGTTTTCTTTGAGACTGTGGTCCCAGCTCTCTTCAGGTCATTGACCAGGTCCTGCCGTGTAGTTCTGGGCTGATCCCTCACCTTTCTGAGGATCATTGATGCCCCACGAGGTGAGATCTTGCATGGAGGCCCAGACCGAGGGAGATTGACTGTCGTCTTGAACTTCTTCCATTTTCTAATAATTGCGCCAACAGTTGTTGCCTTCTCACCAAGCTGCTTGCCTATTGTCCTGTAGCCCATCCCAGCCCTTGTGCAGGTCTACCATTTTGTCCCTAATGTCCTTAGACAGCTCTTTGGTCTTGCCCATTGTGAAGAGGTTGGAGTCTGATTGATTGAGTGTGTGGAGAGGTGTCTTTTATACAGGTAACGAGTTCAAACAGGTGCAGTTAATACAGGTAATGAGTGGAGAATAGGAGGGCTTCTTAAAGAAGAACTAACAGGTCTGTGAGAGCCGGAATTCTTGCTGGTTGGTAGGTGATCAAATACTTATTTCATGCAATAAAATGCAAATTAATTACTTAAAAATCATACAATGTGATTTTCTGGATTTTTGGTTTTAGATTCCGTCTCTCACAGTTGAAGTGTACCTATGATAAAAAATTACAGACCTCTACATGCTTTGTAAGTGGGAAAACCTGCAAAATTGGCAGCTATTTCTAACATAATGTGGCTTCAGAAGGGAAATAATCCCTCTAAAACATGAAAAAACAACTAATTAAGAAAAATCAGCAACTGTTCAAATTTTGGGATTGCAATTGTGATTGGAACAAAAACCAGCATATGCAGGGGGCCCCAGGACCGAGTTTAAGAACCACTGCCTTTAGTGGTAGTCGTCGACATCCCAATTTATGGTATTCACATTTCTCTGAACTTCTAAATTAGGCTAATTACAGTGTCGCCGCTTGCGAATACATCAGCCTCTCATGTTGCACTGCAGGGAAATAAACATTTTAAGGAACCAAATAGCCTACATTTAAGAAGCTACAACTGTTTTCTGATGAACCCTGAAGAAATTCTCTATTCAATTGTCCAGCAACGTCGACATTTCCACAGTGCTACCTAACGTTATCGCACTCGCGGCTGTAATACATTGCTTGTTGTTATGAAAAAACATGTACTTTTTTTACGTATATATAAGGCATAGACTGTAGAAAAATAAGGAGTAGTTAGCTAGGTTAGGAACAGCGCCTACAGTAGCCTAGCCTACCTGAATGGGGAAACATCTGGGTCGGCGGTTCTTTTATTCATTGTGGGGGATTTTGATTTGATTTTCAGTTGAGAGGACTGTTTCGGGTGAAACGTAGCAAAGGTCGCCTATACACCAAACAAACCATCTGCTCTACTTCCGTAACGAGCGTCTCGATTTCATGCTCCGTGAAGTTTCTCGTCTTTTTTGCGGTCTGACTTCTCCATTACAACCAACCTGATTATAACATATCCATAACGTTACACAAAACACTGGGTTATGGGAATTTGAAGTCTATAGTATTATCGGCTTGAGGAATCACCTCTAATTGTTGACTACATATCCCATTTGTGCTTTCATAAACTCGAACTTGTCACATGAGATAAACCATTGCTACTGTTTGAAGTAACGAGGGGGTGGGTCGATAATTCTTACTATGTTTACGGGCGTTACATATCTTTCCGCATAAATTTAAGTCATTTTTGACCGTTGTTGCACCTTTATTGGACTAAGCTTTACATGGGAGAGGGATCAATTATGGTTGGGGGGGACAATTCGACTCTTTCCAAACATTGGCGGTGACACATCCTCTGTGTCCCCCCATAATCCTACACCCATGACTACAGGGCTGCGTTCAGATCCGAATTTAATTCTTTCTTCCTGTCGTTCCCTTCCCTTGATTCAAGGGAATTCACATTGAAGCAAGGGAAGGGAAGGACAGGAAGAAAGCATTCATTTTGGATCCGAACGCAGTCCAGCACTTCAACGTGTTGTACATCTATGGCCTTCTCTTGCCAGAACAGCTGCATTTGTTAGCTAGCACTGTCCATTAACATGAAGCAAGTTGTGTCAACGTTACACAACTTGCTTCACGTAAGCCTATATCATTAGCTAGACTGCTAAATGACTGCTAAATGACCCATATCACCCACTGGGTGACCGTTTACGTCCACTGGGTGTTGGCTAGCAGCTAGCTAGCTGTCATTCATTCTTCCAATTATTCATTCTTAAAGGGTAAGTTCGCTATTTTGAGCCTTGGACCCTATTTGCGGTCCGTCTTCCATGAACCTAACTGATACTGATGC